>BSBM01001669.1:2400000-3000000 GCA_027924585.1 Larix kaempferi | reverse complement strand
CTGCTGTTGCACTGAGCAATCCAGGAGCGAACATTACATCATTACAGGACCTGCGAATGATCACCTGCTGCTACATTGAGCAGTCCAGGAGCAAACATTACATCATTCCAGTCAACCATAGAGCCAGTACTATTTCAATTGGGGTGTGACCTAGATCAGATCTAGGATTTACAACCTGTGAATGATCACCTGCTAATCCAGGAGCGAACATTAAATCATTATAGGTTTTGTGAATGATCACCTACTGCTATGCTGAGCAGTCCAAGAGCGCACATTACATCATTCACCAACATCTTTCTCGAAGATAAGAGTCTACGGATCTGTTCAGGGACCTAAGTCTAGGGATGATACAATCCCTCCTCGTCCACTTAGAAAAAGTCTAAGGACCATGCATTGACCTCATCGTCGTAACCAGCAACCTCATCATCGACCTCATCGTTGGAACAGGTAACCTCATCATCAATACAAGTATCCACATCAATACAGTATCCACATCGTCGATACAGTATCCTCATTAATACAATATCCACATCAACGATACAGTATCCTCATCAATACAATATCCACATCATCGACACAAGTATCCTCATCATCGATACACGTATCCATATCAACACAAGTATCCTCATCATTGACCTTACCATCAATATAGGCAATCTCATCATCGATACAGGTATCCACATCGATACCAGTATCCAAATATTATCATCGACCATATCACTCCCCCTTTCGAGGAGGGTCCTTTTGAACGACACCAAGATTGTCTCGAAAATACTCAAACTCTTCTCGAGACAGAGGTTTGGTCAATACATCAGCAGCTTGGTCGTCAGTGCTCACATACTCAAGCTTGATAGCTCCTTTCTGCACCATATCCCGTATATAAAATATCAGATCTCTATGTGCTTTGACTTATCATGGAACACTAGATTCTCTGCCATCTTGATACAACTCTAGTTGTCACACGGGATTACAACGGGGTCCATCTATAAGTCAGCCAATCCTGATAACAACTTCCGAAGCAATAGCACTTCACAACTAGCAGAGCAAGCAGCTATATATTCCGCTTCAGCTGTGATGAGAGCCACACTATACTGCTTGCTGCTAAACCACGAGATCATGGCAGATCCCAGATAATAACATCCACCTGATGTGCTCTTCCTGCCCAATCAGCATCTGTGTAGCCATACAATCTGAAGTCATGATCTCCAAAATAATATAGACCAAAGTCTATCGTACCCTTCAGGTACCTCATCACATGCTTTGCAGCTATCAGGTGAACTCGTCTAGGTTCCACTAGATACTGACTCAATATGTTCACCGCAAATCATATGTCTGGCCTGGTATTCGTCAGATACATCAATAACCCAATAATCTGTCTGTACAGAGTTACATCCACTAACTCTAATAAGTCATCAGCTAACAGCTTCAAGTCGAAACCCATGAGAGTGGCCATGGTTTTACATTCCAACATATCAAATCTTCTCAAGATTTCCATAGCATACTTTCCCTGGTTCAGAAAGATTCCTGCTGAGCCTTTCCATACTTCCAGTCCTAGGAAGTAATGCATCAATCCGAGATCTTTCATCTATCTTCTTCTTGCTTTCCATGATTTGTTTCTCATTCCCTGTCAGAAAGAGATCATCCACATACAATAATAGTATCATCCATAACCTTAAGGTAAAGGTTAGGATCAGCTTTACTTCTGGTAAAGCCCAAGCTTGTCAAGAAGCTATCAATTCTCTCTCTATGACTGAACATCATTCACACTCTGCATTGAGTGATCTTCTGCATATCTATCCATGCCATCTCCCGTCAGATGGGTCTACTGATATGATCCTCAAGATCATTCGAACTCTGTGGTGAGTTCCTTCTTGCATCCATCTAAGAGAAGAATGTCATCTGTATATAGACACCATCTTCAACCTTGTAGCAAAGGTTGAAATCTACATCACCCATGTTGATCATTAAGCTCATCAAATGACTATCGATCCTGGGTACCTGTTGAACCCATATAGACCTTTCTTCAATTGAATCCTGGGAGTTTTCTCGATTTGCACTTCTACTTTAATTACACCATTAAGAGAATGGTCTAGCCACTTGGAGCAAACATCTCGTCATGATCCTCTTCCTCTTTCTAATAGAATCTTCTAGCCACGAGCCTTCTATAGTATGTTTGATTTGTAAATCTTATTGTTGAACATCCATCACTTGTTCGGTGTTCATCATTTTCATGATATTTCCTACAAATCAAAGTTAATTACATGATTAGTAATACTTCATAATCATCAAATCATGTTTGACATTATAACCTATTATGCATATAGATATGATTCAGATAGTTATGCAACTATCTTGACCAGTACTTTGACACAACACTTTTCCATATCCTGAATGCATATAGTGGCTATCTAGATGCCTTTCATCTCTACCAGAACATACTATCGAGAACGTGCATAGCTCTCAGCATGTCAGCAAAGAGGTTTCATTCTAGAGAAGCAACAATGGAATGTTTTGTCCAACTTACCAATCATATGCATATTAGTGGTATACTGTTCAATGCTATATGAATGTTTACACTCAGCATGATATATTCTAGGAATGCATACAACTATTACGAGCAATATCATTTACTATTCAGAGATTCAAGAAGTAATTCAAATGACAACTTAAATACTTATCCTTTATGTTTGTGTGGTTTCCTCCCACTTGATTTCTATTTTCCCTTCATGATTATATGTCTTTGAACTTCTATCCATCCTGGACCACTATGCATGCTTAAGTGTGCACTAGTGTCATCATCGTGATCTCATACATAATCATACATTCATTAGTATAGTCTTAATACTATCAAAACATTATGATTCTAAATGATCTTAAGTATGTATGGTCATGATCATTTCATACATAGGTATACTTACCTAAGATCCTAACAAAGTAGGATTCTAACTTGATATAGGAAAACATGCCTGGATTATCAAGATTGGTTATGTCTTAACATAATATCTTCTTTGTTCTCTTCAATGATTTAGAGACCTTGTGCTAGAACCTGCATATCTCATGGGTTAAGCATAGTAGAACAAGGTCATACATACCTCGTAACTAGATCTTCTATGTGGTCAAAGACTATGGATCAGTCTTTGTCCTTATGTCATCATGGTCATAGAACTTGATTTGTCTTTCTTGATGTACATGTATCTTGTTAGCAGACAACATCATCCTCATACAATACCACAGTGAATTAGTACAATCATAAGTGTCATAACCCTAATCAATAAATGTATTCTATCCTTCCAATGCATTCATACTTTTACTAGGGTAATAAGACAAGTCTAACATTAATCAAGATTGTACTAACCTAAATAATATGAAGACAATCATAAACATAATCATGAACATATTTCAACACATACTTGTATCTCCTCAAGTCATACCTATCAGGATTGCTTTTAACCCAATCCACTTTGATTTGTTGAAGTTGGATCTGGAGATGGATTAGGGTTTATCAGAGAAACCCTAAAAATTCAAACTTTGAATTTCAAACTTCTAAATGGATGGAAAGATGCGCCTTGCTGAGCTGATCAAGCTAGCATACTTCAACTTTGAAATCTCCAAAATTTGACCCCTCAAAATTGCCTTTGAAACTTATGGATCTTCTAGACAGGATTCCGAACTAGGGTTTGGTGAAGCCCAACCTTCTGCCCAATCAAAAGGTTCGATCCAAAGCTCTAAAATTCGATTTTTCTGAGGAGCTTCCAGCCGTGGTCACAGACTTCAAAAATTCCAACTTTTGCAAACGCCCTAATTTTCCACCTTTCCGATCAAAATCCCGAACTAGGGTTTGATCAAGCCTGACCTTCTGCCCAACCAAAAAATTCGATCTTGGTCTCTAAATTTTGATTTTGATGAGGACCATTCAGTCGTGGACTCTGATTCCAAAAATTCCAACTTTCTCCGAAGCCCTAAATTCCCGGAGCAGTGATAAGCCAAAAATGAAGGTGCTCATAAAACAATTTTGTTTTGACAGAAATATTCACCTGATTGTTTTTGGTGCATCTCTGAAATTACAAATCCACAATGTCTGAAACTTCTACCAATGGTAGCCTAACCTGTCATCTTTCCAACCCCATAGGTCTGACCTCAATTGGATTTTCTGAGAGAGAGTTATGCCAAGTGTCGCAACATGACCTGTTTATGGGATAAAACAGGAGAGCGAACTTGTACGGTGTGCCACGTGTCACTGGTTCAACTTCGGCCTCTAAAAACCTTACCTGATAAACTACAGTCCATTCTCTACCTGTCACTTTTTACAAAATTTCATTTGGAGCTTCCTAGCCCATGTTGTGACCTTTTTTCCTAGGTCACCTGTTTATGACTAAGGTCTGGAAGAGGCAGAAACCCTAACTTGTACTGATCATAAATCACAAAGTACAATGAATTAGAGGTTTTCCTTTGGACACAAGGTACAGGGGGATGTTATCTATGACTTGTAAATGTTTTATATCCTAAACCTTGGCCAAAATGGATTTATAGCGAATTTTCCACGATGATTGGTTTTTGCTATATAAAACCCTAACCTTCAAATTGTCGCAAGTGAAGCAAGTGTCGTAAGTGCCATACCTTGCCTTCCTTCAGGTTAGCTCTGATACCATGTTAAGATTCAATATGCTAAGACATAAAATATCAGCATTACATTCCATTTCACAACAATATCATATATAGGATCACTGAAAGAACAACAAGCACAGCATAAACACAGGAGACACAGATTTATCCTGGGAAACCCTCATGGGGTAGAAAACCCAGCAAAGCTTCGTCAATATAGATGACCAGCAAATACAAAGATGTAATCCACAACCATGAGCTCCTTCTCCTCCATAGCAGATCTCTCTCTCACCTATGCGCCAATCACAAGTGAGTGCAATGTGTGTTAAATGAGGAACACACCTCCTCTATTTATACACAACTGCGACTTGTATTTTACATTGACTAGGTCGGCCCCAACTTTAACCACTGGGTTAAACACCCCATTACAACTAAATCTGGGCCGACCCCACTAGGTAAGTCCAATAACCCAAGTTACCACATTCCGACGGAGGAATAAACATCTCCGGATATACAATAAGGTCTTCACGGAGGAATGAAACATCTCCGGAATAATAAAGTACAAATATAATATTCTTAGAAGTTACAATATTTCAGCACTGTGTTGACGAAAATGGTAGGAAAACAACCCTGGTAAAAACCAGCAATAAAAATCCTTGTCACAGGTGAAATTCTCGAAATGAAAATGGTAAAAGAAAATAGAGAAAATCGACACATTTAACAAATTCGGGGGACGAAATATGGATCGTAGGATTAAGACAAATCAACAACTTAAGATCTAAAATGCGATATGCGGAAAAAGAGTTGCAGAAATTATTTGTTGCAAAAATGTACATTCTTTCCGCAATCCGCAATGCGGGTTGCGGGTTGCGGAAACACAACTTTAACGATAAAAATGCCAAAAGTTATCGCAATTCGCAATTGCGGGTTGCGGGTTGCGGGTTGCAGAAACGCAAAGCGCAGATTTATTTTTCGAACACTTTCCGCAATCCGCAATCCGTATTGTGGGTTGCGGGTTGCGGAAACAAAAAGTGCGAACTTATTTTTGGAGCTTTTTCCGCAATCTGCAATTGCGGGTTGCAGGTGGCAGAAAAGAATAACCCACTTTATTCAAAATTCATCTCCGCAATCCGCAATTGCGGGTTGCGAGTTGCAGAAAGAAGAAATTTAAAATCTAAATAACCAAGGTTCCGCAATCCGCATTGTGGATTGCGGATTGCCGGTTGCGGAAAGGACAAATTTTGAAGAAAATTCATGCTTTCCACAACTCACAAAAATGCATAAATTTTGAAGGGAAAATTTATTAGTTGGATTGGAACATGGGAACTAAATCAAATGTATTAAATAAAATAATGGGATCTACTGTGCCTACAATAAATGGCGACTGGCTGGGCGAAGCAATTATCTCTGTAAATCTAATCCTTATTTATAAGAGAGGTCTGTCAGCATGAAAGATGTTTCATCCTGTAACTTCCAAAATGTTTTCATCAAACTACAACCAAACAGCAGAGTTAAATCATATGATTGATATATTCCCATCAAAAATCAATTAGTGATGATGTCTATTTGAAAAGGAAGCCTAGAAACAAAGAATTAATTCTCAACGATTATGTAAACATAGGATGGCAGTTTATGATAAACCTTAGAACAAAATTACAGTAATTCCAGATCACCAAATCATGAGTCACCTTGACTTATGTAACATTTGTTAATGGTATGTACAGATGCAATACTTAAAATATATACACTCTTTTTTTTTGAAATAAAAATATACAAATAATATTTTGTTGAAACAAGGCCATTGCCCTGTCTTGGTAATCAGATTTTGGCAATGCCATTCACAAACCTTATCTAGAAACTGAACAAGCTAGCTATGTAAGGAGACTCCTTGTCTTTTAGCTTTTGACACTAAAAGCAACTATCATGGCTTGGTAACCATATGGTGATAATTCCAGTCCAGCATAAAGTTCATGATCATGGTAGGGATGGCTTGTGATAAGACCCCCTCTGTCCTTGAATGCAACAAGTTGTCTTATGGAAAAGAAAGAAAATTTATTGGTGTGTAAATTACAAGACCCTACCATGGCTTGGTGACCATCTTATAGTAGTTTTACTCACTGATACTTGCAAATCATGAATGGACCGACCTGTAATAGGATCTTCCACCTTCCAGCAATAGTTGAAAGTCACCTCCCTAGCTTGGTGACCAGATGTGGAGATGTCATTCCACTGAGCATCTATGAATGTAATGGGCTGGCTTGTGATAAGACCCCCCATCTTGCAATTCACATTTATTATAATTCATTTTAATTTTCAAGGTGATCGGAATGGGATCCAGAACAACTGAAAGTTGATCAGGCTATAAGGATTTGTTGCCAATCACTAGTGAAACATAAGGTAAGAAAAACCTAATCACTTCTAAAACTTCAATTAAAAAAATGAAACACCTATAAAGATAGTGATTCAGGTGGGATGGTATCAATTAAAGCTATGCAAAATAATGGTTGTTAAATTTCATGAAAGACATTTTCAGATATGGGCTAAGTAAAGTAAAACTGACATAGCTACCTCAAAACTTCAGACTGTATTGATATGAGACATATTGATAAACATCCTTATCCAAATGTGTGGACATTATTATGATTGAAAAGAAAACCAAAATTACAGAAGGAAAACAAACAAAGAAAATAAAGAAAAAGAAAACACACCACACTTATGTACAGGAAAGGCGAGTGCTCCTCTAAACAAAATACTTTTTGAGCAACTAGACATTCACTAGATAGGTTTCTGAGACACCTTCCAGTGTTTGCAACTGGACAGTACTAGGACCAAGCTTTTATGTAATAATGAATGGTCCTAGCCATAAGCACTGGAATTTGGTGTAATCATTCTTGTCTTTGTGCTGCTTATCCCACTTTAACACCAAATCCCCCACAGTGAACTCCCTATCAGATGATGACTTCTCATCAAACCACCTCTTCACTAGTTGTTGGTGTTGATACAGCTTGTTCTTGGATTTTTCCCTATCTTCTTCCAGCTTAAGTAATGTATCAATCCTTTGCTGGAGTGGAGAAGAATCATCCTCTTGTATCGAATGTGCTAGTTGTAGTTAAGGAATCATAAGGTTGGATGGTAAGATGGCCTCCTTACCGTAGACCAAACAGTAAGGGGAGTTTCCAATGGTTGCTTTTGGGGTGACAAATTCTGCCCAAAGAGCATTGTATAGTTGGGTGTGGAAATCTTTATGGTGGGTGGCTATTGTCTTCTTTAATATGTTAATCGGGTTTTTGTTGGAAGACTTAGCTAATCCATTCCCTTGTGGATAGTATTTGGCAGAATATTTCATTTTTATCCCTCTTTCAAGGGCATACTATGTAAGGTCGATTCAGGAGAAATAAGAGGCATTGTGAAACACTAAAAACTTGGGTGCACCAAACCTAGTGACTATTTGGATTTCAAGGAAGGATATCATTGAGTTGGTGTTGGATTGTCTGAGAGGAACTTCCTCTACCCACCTGGTAAAGTAGTCTACGGCTGTCAAGATATACTTGTGTTATAAGGAGGAAGTAGGGTTAATAGGTCCAACAAAATCCAAGCCCCATTGTTGAAATGGAAACTAGATTATAACTGGATGCAGGGGAAATGCAGGCTTCTTCACTTTTCCAGAACACTTCTGACATGCTTCACATCTCCTAGAATAAGCATTGCATCCTTGAATAAACTTGGCCAGTAGTATCCTGCCCTCGAGATCTTATGAGCAGTATTTTATCCTGAGAAGTGTCCTCCCACAGGTCCTCCCGCAGGCCCTGCATGAAATTCCAAAAAAATGTTGTTAGTTTCAACATTCTCTAAACATCTGAGAAACAGACCATCATAGTTTTTCCTAAACAGTACACCATCAAGGAACTAATATGGTGCAGCCTTTAACCTTAAAGCTCTACGTTTTTTAAAATCAAGGGTTTCAGGAGAAAACCCATGGGATAAGAAAAACTTGATGTCATCATACCATTAAGATGCATGAGTTGTAATGACATTTACAAAACATGTTGATGCACTTTCCTCTTGTTCCCACTCGATTTGTTGTTGTACAGGGTCATTGGATTGAGCAGTGAGCAATCACACGCCTTAGCCTTTCACAATTTTCGTTGGTCTAATCTCGAGGTTGTACTCTTGCACAGTTGTCATCCAGTGAGCACGTTTTTCACCCAGATCCTTCTAGATTAGAACATTCCTAATGGCTGCATAGGGGACAATAACCTTAGTTTGAGATTTCAAGAGATATGGTCTAAAATGTTTTACCGATTTGTAGACCGCATAAGCTTGTTTATCGATCTAGGAATAGTTGAGTTTTGCCCCTTTGAACGTGGAAATCATGAATGAGATTGGGATCTCGACATCATATGGATGTTTTTGCATTAGAACAGCTGCATACAAGAAGTCAGTAGCAAATGTGTATAAAATAAAATCTTTGGTGAAGTCGGGGACATCAAAGCGGGGGCTTTCGCAATGGCCTTCTGAATTTCAACAAAGGCATTTCTTTGTTCATCATACCACTTATATTGCGCATATTTTTAATTAGTTGTTACAATGGTTTGACAATTTGTGCAAAATTTGGAACCAATCTTCTAACAAAATTGATACCTAAAAACGATTGCATGGCTTTTCGTGAACTGGGGAGGCCGATATTTGCAATAGCTTTTGTGCGCTCTGGGTCAATGATCATGTCATGCTTTGAAACAATGAAACCTAACAGCTTACCTTCAATGACTGCAAATATAGATTTCTTCGGATTCAATGAAATTCGGTATTTTCTGCAGCGCTCAAACACCTGTTTAAGAGAAGAAAAATGTTCATGCCTCTTTTTAAAATAAATCGTGATGTCATCTAAATAATCAACAATAGAATTATGCATTAATCCTCTGAAATCTATGTCTGTATCTCTCTGGAAGGTGGCACCTGCATTTATCAATCCAAAAGGCATTCACCTGTAGGAAAAAGTTCGCCAAGGGGTTCTGAAAGTTGTTTTCAATTGGTCAGCAGGAGAAACTAGGACTTGGTTATATCATGAGAAGCCATCAAGGATAGAAAACATCTCAGCACCTGCAACCTTTTGTAAAATCTACTCCATGGGAGGAACAGGGTAATTGTCCTCCTTTTCAGAAGCTTTTTTTAGGTTCCTGAAATCAACACACAGTCTAATTTCCCCATTCTTCTTCCAAACAGGTACCAAGTTTGCAATCCACTGTGTATGTCTGACAGGAAAAACAATTCTTGCTGCTAGCAATTTCTCAAGCTCCTTTTTGACAGATGGTTCTAGGCTGGGAAGCATCTTTCTCAACTTTTGCTGATAAGGTTTAACATCATGTTTCATGGGTATGTTATGATGCATGACATTGGTATCAAAGGTTTTGAGCTCGTCGTATGTCCAGGCGAACACATCTTTGAACTCTTTGCACAGTTTGATGAAAGATTTCTTCTCCTCAGGAGAGCAGTCAACCCCTAGATTGATTAACCGAGGGTTTTGTTCAGTTCCTAGGTTGGCAGGCTCGTAGTTGAGGGATGAACTTTGAGTTTTGCAGTTTTTCATATGTTTGAACTTGTCTTGCAGATCATAGTATTTTTCCATATTGATGACTGACTTGGGAATAAGATTGGAAGGGTAGCTAGGATCAGATAAAGACTTCTCATGCTCAGCCTCATCTATTGCCACATCCTGAAAAGTGTCCTGGGCTATGAGAAAATATAAGATCTATTGGTCATCATCAAACACCTTCCAACTAGTTACATTGTCAGGAATAGAAGGTCTGTACATTAGCTCAATAGAAAAAGTGTTAGGAGACAAACCTTCTGGAGGAATCAACCTGGATGCAGTATTAGCCAACAAGTCTGCATCAAAATTCTGGGACCTAGGGACCAACTTAATATTGAATGCAGTAAAATAATTAGTCAAGTCCCTTACAAGTTTCTGATAATTAATCAAACAAGGAGATAAACAATGGATTTTATTTCTCACCTTTTTTACAATAATTTCAGAATCTCCATAACATTCAATGACCCAAGAGCCCAGGTCAATTGCCTTCCCAAATCCTTGAACCAGGGCCTCATACTCAGCAATGTTGTTGGTGCACTCAAATTCAAGTCTGCAGGCAATCATTATTTTGGTGCCTTTTGGGTCAATTAAGACACATCCTGCACCAGCTCCATCTTTAGATCTAGAGCCATCAAAAAACAAAGTCCATGCATTCAAATCTATCCTAAAATTAGTATTTACATTATATACATTATGTACAACAGAACCTGATAATGGGATAGAAGATTAACAATCCAGGATTGGTTTTGAGCATTCTCAGTAGGTGTTACATCTGCGGGTAAATCTCCGAAAAATGTGTCAAAGGTATAATGTTCTATACGTGAGCTAAAATATCCAGCATGCTCACAAGAATCATTCAAATCAGTCACAATTTGTTTCATGTATGGTTCTATGCTGATTTTGATTCTATTAGGCCTTCCATTATAAGGAAGCCACAAATGGGACCATTCAGTAGCAAAATAGCCTTTAATATTTTCTGAACAATCCCTACTCAACCACATTCCATACGTCTTGGGGATATCAGCCACAATTATGTCGATAGTCTGGTGGATTCTAGGATCAACAGACAGTGTAACAAGAACATTATTCATCTCTCCCACTACCCTAACTTTGGATCGATAAAGTTGAACTAGTTGGGTAAGGCAGGGCTCCCAAGAAGCATTGATCTTTTTACAGACAGACAAGGGCATCACATTGGATGAAGCCCCTAATTCTATCATGCAGTTATGGACATTTATGTTAAAAATCTCAAAAGTGAGCAAGAAGGGAGGTGTTTTCTTCCCAGCAGGTTTTTGGCTACTGGTTTTAGGATATGTCTCTAAATTATTGTTCTAAACTTCCCTTGGTTTGTTGACAATCATGATTTTGGGAAGAATGTCTCTCATGGCAGGGATCTTCAAAATCTCAAAAGGAGATATGTTGGATTTCACCTGTTTCAAGTCATCAATTAAGCTATACTCAATTTCAGGAATGACAGTTTCTTTTTGTGTTGTTGTTTTGATTATGTTTGGGGTAGGTGTAGAAGTGGGAGCTTCCTGTGTAGACTTTCCTTTTCTTCTTGTATTATAAGAATGATGGACATTGAAGATAGCCTCAGGCTCGTCTTCCTCCTCTGCCATAGGGAGTTCTAAAAAGTAATTGATAGTGTTGGGTTGTTGGTCCTCTTCTTCATCTGGTGGTTCAGGATCTTTATTCTCTTGTGGGTTTTCATCAGGGTGATCAGGAGAATTGTAAGATTCTAAAACCAACGCTTTAAAAATTGAAAGAATTTGTTCATATTTTAATCCCTCATCAGGATTGGGTGGGACTTGATTCTTTGGGGGTTGATAAGGTCTTATGAAAGGTGGTCTATTGAATCCCCTATTATTAGTTTGGTTTTCAGTGTTGCTCTTTTTTAAGTCTACCATTTCATTAGAGATATTTTGAAGCATTTTTTTCATGTCATTCATTTCAAAAGGATCCTTGTTTTGCACAGTAGGTTTTGGAGGGTTCTCCTGTTTCTTGCGGGAGGTAGAAGGTTGTTCAGATGAAGTGTTAAGGTTATCTTTTAAGTAGAACATGTCCTTCTCCACCTTGATGGCTTCAGCAAAAGCCTCCTACAACTTATCCTTGCATGCTCATCTGACCCACATAGCAATGGGAATAGGTAAACCTTTAATGTAGTAGGAAACAAAAAGTTCTTTGGTAGGAAGAATAGTGGTAGGGATTCTATTCTTTAAGTAGGAGAATATTTGGTTATAATCCTTAACCCTTTCCTTCCCCTTAATTTTCATTGAAGAAAAATCTATGACCAAGACCTCTGGAGTTTTTTCATCTCCAAATTTATGGATAAAGAGTTTTTCAAATTCATCCCAAGAAGAAATAGATCGGGCCTCTAGGGAAAAGTACCAAGTGGATGCTTTTCCCTCAAAGGTGTAAGGGAACAATCTACAAACTACATCTTCGTGTATAACACTCCTAAGTATTATAGCCTGCATAAAAGTTTTAATATGGTCAAGTGGATGTGATTTATCATCAGGATTAAACTTAGGGAGCCACTTTTCAGGGTTCTTAGGGAGCCTATGTGTTCTCCAACAATGAACACCGCATCCTGGTCGAGCCGGGGTCTGTTTTGGCCTTCTTCCATGGGTATATCCTCTGAATAAGAACTAGAGGATGACTCACTATGTGATGACTCGTCAGATGAGGATGATGATGATGAAGGAGGTGTTGGTGGTGGTCCACCTGTTGCAACATTAGGTTGTGGAATTTGCATATCTTGATCTGTTTCTTGAAATAATGAATCAAGGTTTAAATCAGGAAACAGTTGGTGGCGGGGTGAATTGTGGTGTTCAGTATTTTGATCACCTGAATGCTGATTATCTTGGTAACAACCGGTGATCTTGCCGGAGGAAGTCTACTGGTGTTTTGTCTAGGTATGACTGGTCATGGCCCTCCTTCTAGCGCCATTTGTTCAAGCCCCGGGTATGTAAGTGATGGAATGTTGTCCAAGGCTAACAACAGAGGGTGAAAACCCAATCTGAAAGGCTTCAAACAACTCTGTGCAAGAGCAGCTCTATCCCCAGACTGTTTGGTATGGTTGACTCCCACGGATATAAGGCCTCTGCTGGCACTTAAGTGGTTTGATACTGAAGGATCTATCTTCCTATGAGGGAATATCAAAAGTGTTATATCTCTAGAATTGAGTAATGTTTGCTTTAAAAGAAATCTAAACTAAGTTAGATCTAAATTAAAGGAATGTGCTTTGGTGTGCAGGATAACCAGATCTGGAAATTATTAAGTGTTTTGCCAATTAACAGACTTGCGAAGTGGATCTTTACTTATTAGCTTAAGACACAGTCATAAAATGAAAATTGAATGATTATAGCTTAAGGGTTGAAGCATATGCACGATTATCCTGTTTTATCATGCTAATTGAAAATTTGGCATTAATTTAATAATATTTGTTTATCATTTGCATAAATAGATAAAAGTTAAATAAATAAATTCATTTAAGACATGAGACACACAGATCATAATTCAAGACAAATCTAAACTGTATATCAATGTATTAATTATGATTGCAAAATAAAATAGTGTTCATTCAATGATTAAGGTGAAAAATCGGAAATCATCAAAGAAATTTGACAAAATAGAAAAGAAGATGACAAAAAGAAACTAACTTTGATTCATCAGGTTTGCAAAAAATTACAATATCACAGGTGAAACAGCGTTTCTCCAGTCCTTCTCTGGCGATTTCTCCCTCCTCCCCTATGAGATATCTACCCCTTTAATAATAATTACAATAAAGATACAAAGGGTTGACTTCCCATAAAACAGGGATTAAAAAATCAATTTAATCTAAGAATGGCCAAGGGCATCTTGCCACTTGGTCCAAACTTCTAACAACTCACCCACATCAGAATACTTAGCCAACTCAAGTCCTAACTTGGAATCACATGTAAAAGACTCAATCTCATTCTTGCTTAATTTGTGCCAAGTACGCATAAAGATGTGGATCTTGTGCTCCAGACTGACAGGTTGCTTGATGAATTTGTCAACTTCAGAAATCTTGATGTGCTCGAGCTGCAGAATCTGTTCTTTAACTTGTGCACACCTACTATCCACTTGCTCAATCATTATCTTTGGTGGACAAGCTTACTCAATTAGGTCCATAGTGGGAAACTGTAGCATGGCCATGATGTTCTCTGCAGCATACCATCTTCTTCCACAAATTGCTTGTGCCTTCTTAATTGTTTCTTCAACCATGTCATAAGCATTCTTCCAGGCATCCAGAGATTGTCTTATTTTCCTTAATTTGAATCTATCTAATATGGGGATATCCTCAGGTTTGTCCTTGATATACCTTTGCCAATCAATAATATCATCAATGGCCTTGGAAGCTTGTTGCCTTTTTTCAATTTGTTGCTCAAGAATAACAGAAAGTTTCTCAAAAACATTATAAGTTTTATGAATACTATTCAGGGAACTAAATAACTCAGCCAAGAGTTTGTGATGCTCCTCATTAACTTCAAAGGCCAAATCCTTGAACTCTTTCTTAGAGAATCTGCAGAATGAAGAAGTGGCTGCATTGGAAACTACATCCTTCAGCTATTATTCTAGTATTGCTATCTTATCCCTATTTTCAATATTTTGGACCCGTGTATCTTGCAGTTGATCCTGGAGAGAAGTGTTATGTTCTTGCAGATCCTTGAGTTGACTTTCATACTCATTCCTTAATTTATGAATCTGAGATTCATGTTCTTCATTAATTTTGATCTGCTGCTCCTGGAGCTTCTTTAGTTCTTCTTTCTTGATGTCAATCTCCTTATTCAGTGAATTCACTGAATCATAATTAGCTCTAGCAAATGCTCCCATCGCTGCAGCAGTGTCTAATGCCTCCTACTGGATGTCAGCAGACTGTTTTTCCCAAATTATTTGATTGGGGATGGGCGCTTGCAGCATAGTTGATCCCCTGCTTCTCTTATTACCTCTTTTGACCATTGCTTTGGCTTATCTACTGTAAAAGTATTCCCCAAGCGGAACAGCAACATCATCTTCAAGATCAGCTGTCAACTCAGTTGAAGATGTGGCAATATTACATGTTGCAACTAATGGAGTTGTTTGGGTAACAATGGAATTAGGGATAGACATGGTGATCTGGGAAGTGGATATCAAAGGGGCAGTGGTACTAGAAACTAAAGGTGGAGAAGGAGGAGAAGTAAATAAAGTGGAAAAATCTATGAGGGAAGTAGAGGCAATGGCAACTGATGGTTGTAGAGAAACAATTGGAAACTTCACCTCAGTAACTATTGGTGGTAAGATGATAGGTGGAATTGGCAAAGTTGGAGGTGAAGTAGTAATGGAGGTTGATGTAACAAATAATTCAGATATTGTGGATGGTGGAAGTGTAACCTCAACAGATGAGGTGGAAGGAAGCTCAACAGACGAGGTGGAAGGAAGCTCAACAGAAGTGAATGGAGATGAAGAAGTTGATGTAAAAAAAGTGTCGATAACTTCCGGAAGATGAACGTCTGAAGTAGCATCGTCCATCACCATGCCATCAAGCAAATCAACAAAAGTCTGAGAGACTCTAGTGACTTCTATTATAATAGGTACAACAGGGAAATGAGGAATCCTTTCATCCTCTACATCATTGTCTTCAATATTTAATGTGGGTATTTTAAACGCAGAGGCTTTAATCTTCTGTCTTTCGGTTGGGGTACTTGCAGCAGTCACCTGAGTATCGATCATTGCAGTCATGTGTGCCAGTTCCTTCTTTAGCTCTTCAATTGATTTAATTAAAATATTCTTAGCTTGTTGAACATATTCCATGAGGCCTTTGCCTTTTGTTGGCAGACGGTTCGATGAGGATATGTCGCAGTACTGCCAACGCTGTGACACATCGGATGAGGGCGCGGAAGGAGTATTTTGTGTTAAAGTATACCGCAGTTGGCGGGTTTTGGGTCACTTGGACCACATGTTATGTAATGTTGAGTCAATTGTACCGCGGCATGTGGGTTTTTGGGTCATTTGGACCGAGTCAGTTAGATATTGGGTCATTTGTCCATAGTGTCGGTTAGGAAGTCGTTAGTAAGTGGACAAACATTGTAATGGCAGAATCCTATAAATAGATGAGAGTTGTAAGTGTTAAGGGAGATATAGAGAGTGGGCGAGAGATAAGGAGATGTATGCATACGAAGATCTATGTTTTGCTTTTGGTATATGACTATGACAGTAATACAATGATGATGTTTTGGTACGATCTTTGTGCAATGTTGCGATATATGAATGTTGTTATATTTTCTTGATGTAATGTTTGCTTACAGTTGCTGTGATGATAAATGTTGCGATTAAGTAATATGTTATAACTCCATGTCGAATGTTTAAATTTTATGTTTAAGTACTGCAATAGAGCTAGTCTGTGCAGCCACAACTCTCCTCCTCCCTCGGCGGAAACATGGTTCCGTCTGCTCTTCCTGGATGCCTTGGGTGAGACCTCATCCGCTCTGCGGGTGTTGTTGGGCGGGCTCCAACCTTCCCAGGTCGATGCCCAAGGAGACTGCAGTATGTGTCGACAGTGAGGCAAACCCCTGTCGACCGAGGTCGTGTTGGTCAACAAATGGTTCCATTGCCGGGACCGTGTGCAGAGTGAAAGGAGGTCATGTTGTGGCACCCGACGAAGCCGAAGATACAAAGTTGGTTTGATTAGAATTTGTGGGAGTTTGCTAATGAAGAAAGCCGGAACACGCGACTGACAGTAGATCACTGGCTGGGAAGGTATATTCACGACAGTCCGCACGAATGGTTTTTCTGTGAATTCCCGGTCATTCTGTACAAGTGGTTGTCAAAGCTGACCTTCTAGAAGAGGAACTTCCAAGGTGGTGAGCCGACGGCTTGGACCC
This sequence comes from Larix kaempferi, assembly GCA_027924585.1. NCBI lineage: Eukaryota > Viridiplantae > Streptophyta > Pinopsida > Pinales > Pinaceae > Larix > Larix kaempferi. The sequence continues at coordinate 2,982,924 of BSBM01001669.1, read as the reverse complement.
CGGAATTGATTCAGGAGCTGCAGGGAGTCGATAACAAGGCATCGCGGGCTGTCGAAGTTTGTCTTGATAGCATCTTGGAGGGATATATCACTGAATTTGTGGTCGACACGAAGAAATCCTATAGTGAAGCTGAAAGATACTTCTTCCGAGGACCAAGGGGAAGGTTTCTGCTGTCACTCCAACTATCGATTAAGATGCTAATCTGCGAAAAGGGTATATTAAAGATGCACCTTGATCAATAGAGATCCTGGTGGGCGGAGGCCGTGGGTACCGCGATTGCTGGGGAACGGTACATGGAATGGTAAGGGGTAGATGGGTGCAGACCATGAGGAGACTGTGAGCGAAGCCGAGGAAGAAAGTGGTCTTACAAGAGGAGGAGCGAGGTTTCGACAGGAGAAGAGGTAGAGGACAGGAGAAGGTCTTGCTGCGAGCAAACCGCAAAACCATGAAGTAAGACCACACGGGACAAAGTGACCTCACAGTCCTGACAGGGACGACCAGGCTATGCCCAGGATAGAGGTAGGACCAAACCCCGGCACCAACGTACCCACACCTCCGCTCACTGACTCACAAACAACAAGAAATACCACTTCAACACCGCCAAGTTTGTCAATTCTGCAGAAGTTAATTCGTAGTAGCACAGCGACAAGAGGAAGGAAGCCCAGAATGGCGGGCGATGATGCTAAGTTACCATTGTTCCATGGAAGTGCGATAGACAACCCAGAACAGTATTGGTTTTTGTGTGAAGCGGTCTGGACCATGAAACAGATCACTAATGCCGATGCTAAGAAAGGACAGTTATCCACGACTCTGCGAGGTCGTGCATTAGATTGGTTCATGAAGTTTATTCTAGTCCCTACGGGAGCACCAGAGAAGTCACTGGATGAGATTCGGGATGGGTTGATTGCTGAATTTAGACGGCCCAAGTCTGAGGTTCAATATATTACTGAATTGAAGGAAATTAAGTAGTATCCCAATGAGATGGTATGGGATTTCGACCAGCGATTCAAGATGCTGATATGAGCGTCGTCCAACATAAAGAATGGTTCATGCGGCACTGCTACCCCACATTCAGCTGCCGCTGATGCAGCAAAACATATCGACGCCTAGTGAATCTCTATAGATTGCAATGCGATTGGAGGCATCTCCGATTGGAGATAATGCAGTCGGGATGTCGCAGATACAAACATAGCTCGCCAACCTGACTATACAGTTGCAAGATTTGAAGAAGAACAAGGAACAGCGCAATGAAGTATGGTGTACGTGATGCCGAGGAGAAGGGCATACGAAGGATAATTGCCCGGATTTATGTAATTATTTGGTGTCAGGAGCGCCAAACCCGTTGAATGGCGGCAGTATGCTGTGGTGTCGCGTTTGTCAAGTGTTTGGGCACAGTCATGATAATTGCCCGTATATGCAGAAAATGGTCACAACCCCGCAAAATCTTTATTGCACATTTTGCAAGTCGGTAGGTCACGATGACAAGGATTACCATGCATATGGATTGCTACAGGAGAGAATGTGTGATGCATTCTATGTTAAGGATGATCAGCGTGCTGTGCAACAACCACAACTGCAACCACAGCATACACCACAGCAACCACAGATGCACCACAGCAACCACAGTTCATGCCGTAATATACTCCGATGCAGATGACTCCCCCATAGCCACAGTATGTACAGCAACCGCAGTATACACCACAAGGGCAAGGGATACCACCAGCACCGATGCAGCAACAGTTTAACCAACCTCAGTACCAGCAGCAGGGCGGCTACCGAGGAGGATATAGGGGCAGACGCGGTGGCGGATTTGGTCGTGGAGGAGGAGGCCGAAGTGGTCATGGACCTGTTCAATGCTACCACTATGCAATATGGGGGAATTATCAGCGTGACTGCCCACTACTACAGAATCAGTGTATGTTCTGTTTTGGTAATGATCATACGGTTGAGAATTGTCCACAGTTGATTGCACGATGGCAGGCTGGGAACGCTCCGCAGCTACACAACCAGGCCCAACCATAGAAACTAGTACAGAATCAGGTACAGCAACCAGTACAGAACCAGCCCCTGTGACCACCACCGAACGCTAATCAAAATGTCAATCAACCGAGGAATCTACAGCAGAACCAGATGCAGGGTGCAAATATTGCAACCATTTCTGCAGAACTGTGACCACAAGATGCTTTGGTGGTTGTTGTCACCCGTGGAGGCAAGACGACTGGGGAAGATGGTTCGCGACCATTGATTCGGTTGGCTGGTCAGAAGATGGTACCTTTCGATATTGATACGGAGTGGGAGACATTCTTGGAGGCACGTCGCACCTTGGAGAAAGACCGCGGTAAGGCTATTGTTTACGATATGCCACCTATCTTTGATACTACATTAGACGCTGATCGGCTGCCACCACCGGGGACATTGCAAAAGTTTCTTGAAAGTTGTCTGTTATTGGCTTGAGACCTAGCTTCCCTGGTTGAGATTAAGGGATGGTTGCAGCGATTTACAAAAGGACGGCAGGAGTCGGTAGTAAACTCCCTACAGCGACGGAAGACTGGCAAGGAGATGCGAATGAATATTCAGATTGGTGAATATGATGTTGACTCTGTTATTCTTGACCTTGGTTCGGATGTTAACATCTTAACCAAGCAGGTGTGGCAGAAGATGGGGAGTCCCCCATTGAGTTGGTCTCTTGTGCAGCTCCGGTTGGCTAACCATGCGAAGGTAACACCCATTGGGCGAGTTTCACGGCTCACGATCGATATTGAGGGCATGAAGACTTATGCTGACTTCAATGTCATTGAAGTGGTTGAGGGAGGAAGCTCTTATCTGGAACTCTTGGGGATTGGATGGGTTAACGATAGTGGAGCTGTAATCAATTTCAAGAAGCGCATGATGACCTTTGAGAATCGCGATTTCAGAGTCATAGTCCCGTTGGATCTGGCTGAAGGACGTCGATACGTTGAGCCTGTAAAAGATAATGATCCCACTGGATGGGACCATGCATTCAATATTTATGAATATTATATTCATCCTACTGTCCACGGTGAGTTGGAGTGGCGCAGCGAGAGCTCTACATCTTCCGACTTTGATGATGCCTTAGAACATTGGCAGAACAGATTGCATGAGGTACCATTCTGAAAATGTGGCTTAGTTATGCAATCCTTATGTCGTGTTGTGACAGAAACGATCACATTGCCTGTCTATGAGGGGTTTCCTAGCCTAACCACCTTTTTGACAGAATTTGAAGACTGCATCTCAGAACCACAGGGATTGCTAGCATTGGAGGTAGCACTGAAGGCTACTCCAACACGCTGGTGGGAAACCCATAAGAAATCCATTAATGGTTGGTCACTGTGTCGAAGGTTGATGATGGTTCGGTTCAGTGATACTGAGGTTTATCACACTGGAAAGTATGATGGCCGAAATAATCCCAGTGATCATGTGATGGAATGCCAACGATTATGGGTGGCGCGACCCAGAGATGAGTGGGTCCATGCTTTTATCCATACTTTGGATGAGATGTCGCGCTCATGGTACACTGCAGCCGAGTTGCGGCAAGAACTTACAACATGGGGGGAGTTGACTGTCTGTTTCACTCATACGTTCAATTTTGCGGATGCCAACCCGGATGTCCATAACGCCTTACAGCTAATCCGCGACGTGGTACTTCCGGTTGTTCCGGCGGCCTACCCTGTCGACCCGCACACATATTGTCAGATGCAGTCTCTCATGGATTGCTTCAACATCAGCGGTGGGCCAAAGGATGAGGACAATCCCCAGAATGTCAACATTCCCGAATCTAAAGGAAGTCGCGATGTGGTCCCACCTACTGCACCAAGTAATCCGTTCAGTCAACCATTACAGCTTCGTAAGCTCAATATCAGCACAGAGGCCACTCCCACTTTGCTAATGTTGGGGATTATTGGGATGATGAGATGATGAGTAAGGTTACTGAGTTACTTCATGAGTTTCAGGACGTGTTTCCTATGAAGTTTTCCAAAATGAAGGGAATCCTAGGTGATTTAGGAGAAATGAAGATTCCATTAAAACCAGATGCTAAGCTAGTCTGACAGCAACCTTATCGGATGAATCCGCGACATAAGGAAAAGGTCAAGGCCGAACTTGATCGCATGTTGGACGTTGGTATTATTGAACCTATGGAAGAGTCCGAATGGATCAGTCCTATGGTGGCGCAGGACAAGAAAACAGGTGAAGTGCGCATTTGAGTCGACTTGCGGAAGTTGAATGATGCCTGCTTGCATGACCCTTTTCCGACCCCGTTTACTGATGAAGTACTTGAAGGGGAGGGCAGCCAGGAGATGTACTCATTCACTGATGGATTCTCTGGATACCATCAGATTCACATTACCAAGGAATATCGCCATAAGACAACTTTCGTTACTGAATGGGGTTTCTTTCAGTACACAGTAATGCCGTTTGGTTTGAAGAATGCACATGTAGTATTCTCCCGGGTCATTGTTGCCGCATTCAAAGATTTTATTCAGAAATTTTTGCAGGTATATATGGATGATTGGACATTTTATGGGTTGATTTGTGATCATCTAACCAATCTGCGGTTAATGCTTGAGCGATGCTGACAGCACCAGATATCGCTGAACTTGAAGAAATGTATTTTTTGTGCATCGTTTGGGATATTGCTGGGTCATATCGTGTGTAAACAGGGATTGCTGGTTGATCCAACCAAAATTGCGCTCATTTTTTGGTTGCAATCGCCAACCACCGTTAAGCAATTGCGAGCGACTTTGGGTCATACGGGATATTATCGCAAGTTTATCAGGGGTTATGCTGCAATTACTGCCCCTATGGAAAAGTTGTTGAAGAAGGACGTGGCATTCCAATGGAGCCCGGAATGTCAGGATAGCTTCGAAACACTCAAGGAGAAGATGGCATCGGCACCGATCTTGGTCTTTCTGGACTGGAGTAAGGAATTCCACGTCCATGTTGATGCTTCATCGATTGCATTAGGTGTTGTGTTGGCTCAACCTGGAGAAGGAGACCTTGATCATCCTATTGCTTTTTCCATTCGGAAGCTGTCCTCTGCAGAACGAAATTACACTACCACGGAACGAGAAGGTCTGGCCATGGTTTACGCGCTGCAGAAATTCAGGCATTATTTGTTGGGTGATGTTGACCAAGACCAACTCGACCTCAGTCGACAGGGGTTCTCCTCATTGTTGACGCATACTGGAGTCTCCCTGGGCACCGGCCCGGGTAGGTTTGAGCCCACCCAGCAACACCCGCAGAGCAGGTGAGGTCTCACCTGAGGCATCCAGGAAGAGCAGACGGAACCATGTTTCTGCCGAGGGAGGAGGAGAGTTGTGGCTATGCAGACTATCTCTATTGCAGTACTTAAATAGAATTATAACAATTCAACTAACCGCAGCATTCGTATTCCATATGAAACAGATCATTTAATCGCATCATTTGTCATTTCAACAACAGTAAGCAAATATTACATTAAACAACAACTATATATCGCACCATTGCACAGAGATTGCACCAAAACATCATTGTATTACTGTTGCGGTCAAAATACTAGAGGCAAAACATACATCTTCTCCACTTCTCATTATCTTCTCATCTTCCTCCTTGATATCTATCACTTACGACTCTCATCTATTTATAGGCTTTTGCCATTACAATATTTGTCCAGTTACAACTAACTTCCTAACCGACACTATGGACAATTGACCTATTATCTAACTAACTTGGTCCAAATTACCCAAAAAACCCGCATACCGCGGTACAACTGACTCACTATTACATAGTATGTGGTCCAAGTGACCCAAAACCCGCTAACTGCGGTATTCTTTATCACAAAATACTCCTTTCGCGCCTTCCTCCAACGTGTCGCAACGTCAGCAGTACTGCGACACGTCCTCCTCAAACCACCTGCCAATAGGCCCCCAACACAATCTTGTGGCTCATCCTCGAGCCACATCAACTTCTTCTGTTCTTGCTATCTGGATCACACAATGTTGTCTCCTTCCTTCGGCTATACAGATCCTCGGCTACCAATTTTGTAAGCCCTACCCGAAAGTGGGAAACCCCCGACTCACTGTCATGTACATCTCGAACTCATCCTCTAGTTTCTTGGAATAGCACAGACGAGAAGGAAAAGAGGACGAACAGTACCAAGGGGTGAGATCGGCAAAAGACTCTGGCGCATCTGTTTCGCGCCAGTGCCCATTGTCTACTGTGGTGAGGGAGCTACTGCCCCAACCAGCATTCTGATCAAAAATAGCACAACCCTTCGAACAACAACTGCATACTTAGACAGACTAGACTGACCTGTGGCCTGGTCATACAACAGTAGAAGTGTCCCCGCCATATCAAGACGCTCAAGGACACTAGTCATTCGGGCACGCAGGGCCCCTGGGGTGCTGCCACAAGAAATGAAGTGAAGCATTTCCACAGCCTCCTTGGAATTCCTCACAACTCAACTCGCACAGAGATCGAACAGCATAACCACTCTAGGTCGGAACAACTTCTGTATGGCGAACTACTAACTTCCTAGGTTACTTATAGCTAGACCCGCCCAGGTCATGACGGAGGTAATGATGCCCCGGGACCTCACATCTGTGTGTATGAGCCAGTCGACTGTCACAGTGGAGGGGGCGACCATGCTGCCAACAAAGATCCCATGTGCCACCATGTGACCAACCTCGTTGATCGTCCCGGCCCAACGTGCCATGTGAAAAACATGCCGTCGTCATGTGTGAACCCAGCCGAATCAGTCAAGTGCAATCATGTGTAGAGAGGGTGGCCAGTAATCACACCACTTCGCCGTACTCTCCCAAATATGTCGTACAAACTCTATCATCGAGCCTAAGCATAACACTGTCATGAGTCTCTGACTACTCTAATCTGGCAGCACAAGCCTCTACCGCTTGCGCATACCTTCTTCTGTTGGTGCACCATCTGTCACCAAGCAACCTGTGACACACACAAACACACATTTTTATTTTATTTTTTTTGGACGATGCGACTCAGACATCGCACTGCTCCAAGCCCGAGCGATAGGCCTTCAACCTGTGACCATTTACCAGTTTGGGGAGCATCGCCCCATCCAACCGCTACAACTGAACTGCACCTCCTTAAGTAATATTATTGATGCGATAGGGACCCAGCCAATGCATCTGCAACTTTCCTGGATGTTTGATCAACTTGTTGTCGTATAATAGCACCAGGTCGCCTTTCTAAAACTGCTTACTTTTAATGTGGCGATCATGCCATGCCTTCTGTCGATCCTTCTCGACCCCTTGGTGAAAGCCAGCAATAAATCGATCCTCTTCCAGCTCCACCAATTGTGCTAGACGTTCGTCTAGTGCTGCAACATCATCCATGCTCGTAATAGCCGCAATTCGTAAACTGGGAACAATGTACTCCACAGGCATAATTGATTCCTTCCCATATACCAACTTAAAAGGTGTCTGACCAGTCAAACATTTACATGTTGTGCAATAGGCCCACAACACCACTGGAACTTTCAAATCCCAGTCGTCTCGGTTCGCATTGCACACCTTTGTCAATGCTTGCTCCAGTACCTTGTTAAACGCCTCCATCGTTCCATTCGCCTGTGGGTGATAGGGTGTACTCTTCTTATGCTGTATCTGCAATTCCTCCGTTAATGCACTGATAGTGCGATTAAGAAAGTGGCTGCCTTGATCACTCAGCAATATCTTGGGGCAGCCAAAATGAGTGAAAATGTGATCAAACAAAAATCGAGCAGCCGTTGCAGTGGAGCAATCAACTACAGGTGCTGCCTCAGCCCATCGAGTCAAATACTTTGTCACCATGATGATGTAGCGCGCACCCGTATGTTTCCCTGGTGGATTGATCGGCCCTACAAAATCCAAAGCCCATTTTTCGAACAGTTGCAATGTCACCTGAGGTAGCAGCGGCATCTCATCTTGTCTGGATGGCTTGCCAATTCATTGACAAACATCACAAGACCACGCATAGTGTGTCGCATCATTATGTAATGTGGGCCACCAAAGTCCTGCACACAGTACCTTCCGGGTAGTCGCCCGACCGCCATAATGTCCCCCCGCGACTCCACCATGTGCCTCGGCCAATATCCTGCGCTTTCTCATGCAGCAAGACACATCGGCACAATATCTCATCGACACCCAATTTATACAACTCTCCCGCGATGAGTTGAAAGTCAGCAGCCTTGACAACCAATTGCTTCTTCTGAGTAGTGGTAAAGTCGTCGGGTGCAGTGCCCGTCACCAAAAACTGAAGGATGTCATCAAAGTATTTATCAGCAGTGGCAACATGAAACAGCTGGGCATCCGGCAACCCGTCTTCGTTATTGGTCGGTTCCTCCCCTGTATCAATCCGTGACAAATAATCTGGTCCAGCATTCAACCGCCCCGGCTTCACAATGACTTCGAAATCAAACTCCTAAAATAAAAGTAGCCACCGACATATCTTCCCCCCCAACACAATCTTATTGACCAAGTATTTTAATGCATAATGATCGGTGAACATTTTAAAGTGGCCACCCAACAAATAATGCCTGAATTTCTGCAACGCGTAAACCATGGCCAGACCTTCCCGTTCTGTGGTAGTGTAATTCCATTCTGCAGAGGACAACTTTCGACTGGCAAAAGCAATGGTATGATCAATATCGCCCTCTCTAGGTTGAGCCAACACAACCCCTAATGCACTCGATGAAGCATCAACATGGACATGGAATTCCTTACTCCAATCCGGAAAGACCAAGATTTGTGCCGACGCCATCTTCGCCTTGAGCGTTTCGAAACTAGCCTGACATTTCGGGCTCCACTGGAATGCCACATCCTTCTTCAACAAATTTTCCATAGGGGCAGTAATCGCAGCATACCCCCTAATGAACTTGCGATAATATCCTGTATGGCCCAAGGTGGCGCGCAACTACTTAACGATGGTCGGCGGTTGTAATCCCAAAATAAGCGCAATTTTGGCTGGATCAACCAACAATCCCTGCTTACACACGATATGACCCAGCAATATTCCAAAGGGCACACAAAAAATACATTTCTTCAAGTTCAGCGATATCTGGTGCTGTCGGCATCGCTCAAGGATTAACCACAGATTAGCCAAATGATCACGAATCAATCCATAAACGGTCCAATCATCCATATATACCTGTAGAAACTTCTGAATAAAATCTTTGAATGCGGCAACAACGACCCGGGAGAATATCACAGGTGCATTCTTCAAACCAAACGGCATGACTGTGTACTAAAAGCAACCCCATTCAGTAACGAAAGTTGTCTTATGGCGATCCTCCTTGGCAATGCGAATCTGATGGTAGCCAGAGAATCCATCAGTGAAAGAGTATATCTCCTGGCCACCCACTCCTTCAAGTACTTCATCAGTAAATGGGGTCGGAAAAGGGTCATGCAAGTAGGCATCATTCAACTTCCGCAAGTCGACACAAATGCGCAGTTCGCCTGTTTTCTTGTCCTGCACCACCATAGGACTGATCCACTCGGACTCTTCTACAATTTCAATAATAACAGCATCCAACATGCGATCAAGTTCCGCCTTAACCTTTTCTTTATGTCGCGGATTCAGCCGATAAGGTCGTTGTCGGACTGGCTTAGCATCTGGTTTTAATGGAATCTTCATCTCTCCTAAATCACCCAGGATTCCCTTCATCTCGGAAAACTTTGTGGGAAACACATCTTGAAACTCATGAAGTAACTTAGTAACCTTACTCGTCATCTCATTGTCCCAATAATCCCCAACATTAGCAAACTTGGGAGTAGCTTCGGTGCCAATATTCATCTTGCAAAGCTTCAATGGTTGACTGAACGGATTACTTGGTGCAACAGGTGGTACCACATCGCGACTTCCTTTGAATTCAGGAATGTTAATATTCTAGGGATCATCATCGTCCTCCGGGCCACCATTGACGTTGAAGCACTCCATGAGAGACTGCATCTAACATTGTGTGTGCGGGTCAACAGGGTAGGCCGTCGGAACAACCTAAAATACCATGTCACGGATGAGCTGCAGGGCGTTATGGACATCAGGATTGGCATCTGCAAAAGTGAATGTATGAGTGAAACAGATCGTCAACTCCCCCCATGTTGTAATGTCAAGCACAATTCAGCTGTAGTGTACCATGAGTGGGGTATCTCCTCCAAAGTATGAACAAAAGCATGAACCCACTCATCTCTGGGTCGCGCTACCCACAATCGTTGGCACTCCATCACATCATCACTGGGATCAGTTCGACCATCATACTTTCTAGTGTGATAAACCTCAATATCGTTGAACTGAACCATCATCAAGCTTCGACACTGGGACCAATTCTTAATGAATTTCTTATGTGTCGCCCACCAGCGTGCTAGAACAGCCTTCATCGCATCTTCCAAGGCCAGCAATCGCTATGGTTCTGAAACGCGGTCTTCAAATTCTGTAAGAAGGTGTTCAGGACAGGTAACCCCTTATAGACAGGAAATGTGATTGTTTATGTCGCAACCCGACACAAGGATTGTGTAACTAAGCCACATTTCCGGAATGGTACTTCATGCATTCGATTCTGCCAATGCTCTAATGCATCATTAGAGTCAGAAGACGCAAAACTCTCGCTGCGCCACTCCAACTCGCCGTAGGTGGTAGGATGAATATAATCTTTAGAAATATTGAATGCATGGTCCCATCTAGCGGGATCATCATCTTTTACAGGCTCCACATAGCGGCGTCCTTCAGCCGGATCCAATGGGGCTATAACTCTGAAATCACGATTCTCAAAGGTCATCATGCGCTTTTTGAAGTTAATGACAGTTGCACTATCGTTAGCCCATCCTATCCCCAATAATGCAGGATAAGAGCTTCCTCCCTCAACCACATCGATAACATCAAAGTCAGCATAAGTCTTCATGCCCTCAATATCAATTGTGAGCCACAGAACCCGCCCAATAGGTGTAACCTTCGCATGGTTAGCCAACCGGAGCTGGACAGGAGACCATCTCAATGGGGGACTCCCCATCTTCTGCCACGCTTGCTTGGTTAAGATGTTAATATCCGAACCAAGATCCAGAATTACAGAGTCAACGTCATAGTCACCAATCTGAATATTCATTCGCATTTCTTTGCCAGTCTTTCGTCGCTATAAGGAGTTTACTGTCGACTCCTGTCGTCCTTTGGGAAATCGCTGTAACCATCCCTCAATCTCAACCAAGGCAGCCGAGTCTCGTGCCAACAACAGACAGCTTTCAAGGAACTTCTACAATGTCCCTCGTGGTGGTCGATCGAAGTCTGATGTGGCATCAAAGACAGGCGGCATATCTCAAACAACAGCCTTACCATGGTCTTTCTCCAAAGTGCGACGTGCCTCCAAGAATGCTTCTCGCTCTGTATCAATGTCAAAAGGTACCATCTTCGGACCAGCCAATCGAATTAGTGGTCATGAACCATCTTCCCCAGTCATCTTGCCTCCACGAGTGACAACAGCCACCGAAGCATCTTGTGGTCGCGGTTCTGCAGAAATGGTCGCAATATTTGCACCCTACGTCTAGTTCTGCTGCAGATTCCCTAGTTGATTGATATTTTGATTGGCGTTCGGCGGTGGTCGCGGGGGCTGGTTCTGCACTGGTTGCTGTACCAAGTTCTGTACTGGGTTCTGTAGCTGTGGATCATTCCCAGCCTGCCATCGTGCAATTAACTGTGGACAATTCTCAACCGTATGATCATTACCAGAACAAAACATACACTGATTCTATAGCAGTGGGCAGTCACACTAATAATGTCCCCATACCGCACAGTGGTAACATTGAACAGGTCCTCGACCACCTCGGCCTCCTCCTCCATGACCAAATCTGCCACCGCGTCCGCCCCTGTAGCCGCCCTGCTGCTAGTATTGTTGTTGCATAGGTGCTGGTGGAATCCCTTCCCCTTGCGGTGCATACTGCGGTTGCTGTACATATTATCAAGGAGTCATCTGCATCGGGTTGTATTGCGGCATGAACTGTTATGGTTGTTGTTGCTGTGGTGCAAACTGCATCTGCGGCTGCGTTAGCGACTGGGCTACCTGCTGTTGCAGTGGGGGTTGTGGCACCGCGCGCTGATCGTCCTTGACATAGAATGCATCGCACATCCTCTCCTGTAGCAACCCATATGCACGGCAATCCTTGTCATCGTGACCCACCGACTTACAGAATGTGCAATAAAGATTTCACGGGGTTGTCACCATTTTCTGCATATACGGGAAACTATCATGACTGTGCCCAAACACCAAACAAACGCAACACCATGGCATACTGCCGCCATTCAATGGGTTTGGCGCACCTGATACCAAATAATTATGGAAATCTGGACAATTATCCTTCGTATGCCCTTCTCTTCGGCATCGCGTACACCATACTTCATCACGCTGATCCTTGTTCTTCTTCAAATCTTGTAACTGTATAGTCAGGTTGGCGAGCTACGTCTGTATTTGCGACATCCCAGCTACATTATCTCCAATCGGTGATTCTTCTAATCGCATTGCAATCTCTAGAGCTTCGCTCGGCGTCGATATGTTCTGCTGCATCAGCGGCAACCGAATGTGGGGTAACAGTGTTGCAATGAACCATTCTTTATGTTGGACAGCACTCATATTGAAACTAACTTTTTCCATCAACGTCTTGAATCGCTGATCGAAATCCCATACTGTCTCATTGGGAAACTACTTAATTTCCTTCAATTTAGTAATATATTGAGCCTCCGACTTAGGTCGTCTAAATTCAGCAATCAATCCCTCCTGAATCTCATCCAGGGACTTCTCTGGTGCTTTCGTAGGGACCAAAATAAACTTCATGAACCAATCTAATGCACAACCTCGCAAGGTCATGGCCAACTGCCCTTTCTTAGAATTATCATTAGTGACCTATTTCATGGTCCTAACTGCTTCACACAAAAACCAATACTGTTCTAGGTTGTCTGTCGCACTACCATGGAACAACGGTAACTTAGCATCATCGCCCACCATCCTGGGCTTCCTTCCTCCTGTCGCTGTGCTACTACTAATTAACTTCTGCGGTACTGACGAACTTGGCGGTGTCGAAGTAGTATTCCTTGCGGGTTGTGAGTCAGTGAGCGGAGGTGTGGGTACGCTTGTGCCGGGGTTTGGTCCTTCCTCTATCCTGGGCGTAGCCTGGTTGTCCCTATCAGGACTGTGAGGTCGCTTCATCCCGTGTGGCCTTCCTTCACGGTCTTGCAATCCGATCGCAGCAAGACCTTCTCCTGTCCTCTGCCTCTTTTTTCCTGTCGGAACCTTGATCCTCCCCTCGTAAGGCCACTTTCTTCCTCGGCTTCACTCACAGTCTCCTCATGGTCTTCACCCATCTACCCCTTTACCATTCCTTCTACTGATCCCCAGCAGTCGCGATACCCACGACCTCTGCCCACCAGGATGCTTACTGATCAAGGTGCATCTTCAATATACCTTTCTCGCAGATGAGCATCTTAATCGATAGTTGGAGTGACAGCAGAAACTTTCCCCTTGGTCCGTCAAAGAAATATCTTTCAGCTTCACTATAGGATTTCTTCGTGTCAACCGCGAATTTAGTGATGTATCCATCCAAGAGGCTATCGAGCCAAACTTCGACAGCCCGCGATGCCTTACTGTCGACTTCCTGTAGCTCCTGGATCAACTCCGGGGTCCAAGCCGTCGGCTCACCACCCTGGAAATTTCTCTTCTGGAAGGTCAACTTCGACAACCACTCATACAGAATAACCGGGAATTCAGAGAAGAACCACTCATGCAGACCATCATGAATATATCTTCCCAACTAGTGATCTACCGTTAGTCGTGTGTTCCAACTTTCCTTTTCAGTAAATTCCCGCAGTCTCTGATCAAACCAACTCTGTATCTCCGGCTTCGTCGGGTGCCACAACATGGCCTCCTCTTACTCTGCACACAGTCCCGGCAATGGAACCATTTGTTGACCAAGACCAACTCGACCTCAGTCGACAGGGGTTCACCTCACTATCGACGCATACCGGAGTCTCCCTGGGAACCGGCCCGGGCAGGTTTGAGCCCACCCAGCAACACCCACAGAGCGGATGAGGTCTCACCCGAGGCGTCCAGGAAGAGCAGACGGAACGATGTTTCCGCCGAGGAAGGAGGAGAGTTGTGGTTGTGTAGACTATCTCTATTGCAGTACTTAAAAATAATTATAACAATTCAACTAACCGCAGCATTCGTATTCCATATGAAACAAATCATTTAATCACATCATTTGTCATTTCAACAACAGTAAGCAAATATTACATTAAACAACAACTATATATCGCACCATTGCACAGAGATTACACCAAAACATCATTGTATTACTGTTGCGGTCAAAATACCAGAGGCAAAACATACATCTTCTCCACTTCTCGCTATCTTCTCATCTTCCTCCTTGATATCTATCACTTACGACTCTCATCTATTTATAGGCTTTTGCCATTACAATATTTGTCCACTTACAACTAACTTCCTAGCCGACATTATGGACAATTGACCCATTATCTAACTAGCTTGGTCCAAATGACCCCAAAAACCTGCATACCACGGTACAACTGACTCACTATTACATAGTATGTGGTCCAAGTGACCCAAAACCCGCTAAGTGTGGTATTCTTTATCACAAAATACTCCTTTCGCGCCTTCCTCCAACGTGTCGCAATGTCAACGGTACTGCGACACGTCCTCCTCAAACCGCCTGCCAATAGGTGGACACTTTCAAATGTTCACTGATCATTCTACATTGAAATACTTGGTCAATAATCCTGTGTTGGGGGGAAGATATGTCATTGGCTACTTTTGTTCCAGGAGTTTGATTTTGAAGTCATTGTGAAACCTGAACGGTTGAATGCTAGACCCGATCATTTATCACGAATTGACACAGGGGAGGATCCAACTAATATCAAAGACGGGTTTCCGAATGCCCAACTATTTAAAGTTGCCACCGCTGATCAATATTTTGATGACATCCTTTAGTTTCTGGTGACCGGAACCGCGCCCGATGACTTTACCACTACTCAGAAGAAGCAGTTGGTTGTCAAGGCTAATGACTTTCAGCTAATCGCAGGAGAGTTGTATAAATTGGGCGTTGATGAGATGTTGCACAGATGTGTTTTGCCGCATGAGCAAGCGTAGATATTGGTTGAGGCACATGGTGGAGTAGCGGGAGGACACTCTAGCGATCGGGCGACTTCCCAGAAGGTACTGCGTGCAGGGCTTTGGTGGCGCACATTACATACTGATGCGACAGACTATGCGTGGTCTTGCGATGTTTGTCAGCAAACTGGCAAGCAGTCCCGACGCGATGAGATGTCGTTACTACCTCAAGTGACATTGCAACCGTTAGAAAAATGGGGTGTGGATTTTTTCGGGCCGATCACTCCACCAGGGAAATGTACGGGTGCGCGGTACATCATCACGGCGACAGAGTATTTGACCCGATGGGCCGAGGCACCACCCGTAGTTGATTGTTCCGCAGCAATGGCTACTCGATTTTTGTTTGATCACATTATCACTTGTTTCGGCTGTCCTAAGATTTTGTTGAGTGATCAAGGTAGCCACTTTCTTAATCGCACCATCAGCGCATTGACGGAGGAGTTGCAGATACAGCATAAGAAAAGTACACCCTATCACCCACAGGCGAATGGGACGGTGGAGGCGTTTAACAAGGTATTGGAGCATGCGCTAACCAAGGTGTGCAATGCGAACCGCGATGACTGGGATCTGAAAATCCTAGCAGTGTTGTGGGCCTATCGCACCACATGTAAAAGGTTGACTGGTCAGACACCTTTTAGGCTAGTATATGGGAAAGAAGCGATTATGCCAATGGAGTACATTGTTTCGAGTCTACGAATTGCGGCTGTTACGGGCATGGATGATGTCACAGCTTTAGATGAACGTCTAGCGCAATTGGTGCAGCTGGAAGAGGATCGATTTATCGCTGGCTTTCACCAAGGGGTGGAGAAGGATCGCTAGAAGGCTTGGCATGATCACCACATCAAAAGTAAACAGTTTCAGCAAGGCAACTTGGTGCTATTGTACGACAGCAAGTTTATGAAACATCTAGGAAAATTGCAGATGCATTGGCTGGGTCCATATCGCATTAGTAGTATTACTTCAGGTGGAGCGGTTCAGTTGCAGCAGTTGGATGGGGCGATGCTCCCCAAGCTGGTAAATGGTCACAGGTTGAATGCCTATCGATCGGGCTTGGAACAGTGCGATGCCTGAGTCGCATCGGGAAAAAAAGAAAAAAGAAAAAAAGAGTGTGTGTTGCAGGTTGTTTGGTGTCCGATGGCGCACCAACAAAAGAAGGAATGCACAAGCAGGGAGGCTTGTGCCGCAAGTTAGAAGCAGTCGGAGACACATGGAAGCGTTGCGACCAGGTCAAATCAATAATAAATGCCAAAAAGTTTAGATAGTTAATTAACGACATTGTTCGAGTGATGGGCATTAATGGCGGATTCGACCGATCGGTGGACAGGATCGATGGCAGATTTGCATCATTAATACAGGATTTGGTTGAGTTAATGCATGCCTTAGTAATGATTATGGGGGATTTGGGTGGATGCTATAAATATGGCCTCGCATCGGTTGGAAGACACCGAGGAATTCGTAAGAAGTGTTGTTATAAAGTGCTGTAGTGATTTGAGCCAGTTACTGTTAAGTATATAACAAGGAGTGGTGAGGTATGACAAGCGAACTGGAGACAGTGGACATTAGCAGTGAAGTGGAGTCTCCCTTCGTTCCGGTTGTTGTAGAGCAAGAAGTTGTGTCCTCGGACGCCGTTGATCTTGGAGCTGAGGTTACCAACATGCCGGTGGGAGCCTTTGTTATTGTTAAGAAGTGCCAGGGAAGTCAGCCTTCTAAATCCCCACAGAGTAAGAGGTTGCTTCGGTCCGCGATGGCTGGCAAAGCTCCAGAGTAGGTGGGGCAGTCCAGTCGCACCATTCATCCATCTGCCCAATGGCTAGGACAGTCAGTGTTATAGGTCAAACCTACACCTCTCTGTCCGTGATCACCTTGAGCTGTTGATCACACAAAAGGACAACTTGGACGAAGGAGCATGTTGACCCTAGATGAGACTTTGACTTACTCCACCTCCTAACAAGACTGGAAAAACCCTAAAAATGTCATTTTGAGACATGAGCGCTACTCTACTTCAATGGACTAGCGCCTGTACCCTACTCCAGTGTATAATAGTAGCGCTCAAGCCTCATGAGCACTACTCCTCTTCAGCAGAGTAGCGCTCAACATTCAAAAAGTGATGAGCGCTAGTTTACAAGCACTATAGTAGCGCCCTGAACGCTACTTCACTGAGCAATAGTAGCGTACATCTCAAAAGATGATTAAAAAATAATTAATTTCACGAAGAGGATTAGTTGCAGTTGGTTTCCCAACTTCCCCAACTTCCTCCATAACCATCTCTCGACCTGAACTGCTTCTCTTGTCCTATAAATACAGGGAAGAATAAAGAGAGGGGTTAGAGACATGAATGTTATTAAGAGACTTTTAGAGAGAAGCTTGCATTGGGAGGAGTTTATGCTGGAAGATATCCAAGCCAGAGAAGAGCAAGATCCCAGGATCAAGTTGCAGGAGCATGTCACAAAGTCAGGTATATTTTGTAACATCAATTTGCATTTGATAATAAAAGGTTGAAGCGTCTTTCTTGTCCCAAATTAAGTGTTCATTGAAGTGATATACTTCTTTGGATCTGTTTTGGTTAATATTGGATGTTTAAATTGCTTTGTCTTTTTCCATCATTATATATTATCCAAGATACGCTGAGAAAGGTACTTGTATTGTAGGTTTAGTGAACATGAGGTGGACTTGAGGATCGAGCGCAAGATCAAATAAGAGCTAGGATCGAACGTCATTCGAAAGGTATGTTCTCAAGGCCTATAACCTATTTCCTTTCATGAACATCTCTGTAATGCAGTTAATACGCTTACCTTTCATCCCCTTTCAGTTGATAGTATCTGTTTCCTTACTATAGGGTAGTTTTTTCCCGCCAACAGTCAGCTATTAATATCCTTGGTTACATCCCTCCTGTTCGACCGGATGTCACCCGGCTTAAGATAAACCCGAGACAGAAATACAGTGTGAAGATGTCCGCACTCTCGGCTAGGATGGAGTGCTCTGTGGATATTGGGCCGGTGCCAATGCGCCTACGCTACAAGGACCATGACATGGTGGCCTACCCCGACATTGCATCAGCACCATATGTGCCTGTGATGAACCTGCAATAATTAATTAATGCAAATACACGAGATATCAGAAATAATAGACTCAAAATCACTTTTATATTGATCACGGGCCACTTCGAGGGGGCAACCTCCTTTGAGCAAGCTCAATACAATTAACTTCACGGTGCCTTCATAGGCCTCAACACACACTTATATACTAAGTCTAGGCACCAATACCATGGGTCAATACTATGTGTCAATACAAACCATGGGCTAAGTCTAGGCGCCAATACTATGAGTCAAAACCATGGGACATATAATACTATGGGACGACTTACAAAGCATATGCGTCCAATACTATGGGTCAATACTATGGGCTAATATAAACTATGGATTAACAAATACTACGAGACGACTTACAAAGCATATGCGTCCAACAACAATATACTAACAAAGTAAAGACATGGGTTCCTAACATCCCCTCTCCCTTAGAAAAAGCTTTGTCCTAAAAGCTTTAGATGTGGAAATTGATGCAGAATCTGAAGGAGTGGGTCCCCTATAGCATCCTCGGGTTGCATTCCGAGCCATTGGCGCCTTTGGAGTTTCAGGGAGGATTGCATGGAAGGCTGTAGACGAAGAAGAACCATATCAGCGATGTGAAAAGTGCATTCAAAACGGTGTTGATCGGCTTGTTGTTTCAGTCGAATTCTTGCCATGTGAAAATTGTCCTGCAGAATGAGAAGAAGTTGATCACAGTTTCGAAGAATTGAGTCAATTGCCTGAAATGGGGAGCTGCTGGAGGTGTATGGAAGAAGAACTGGTGGTGCCTGTCCAGAGACTGCTTCATATGGTGTCTTTTGAGATGTGGTACTATACCGCTGGAGTGCTTCTAGGAAATCCATAGAAATAGTTGTCCAAATCTGTGGAGGGATGGGCAAGGGTTCGAGCAATCCCGAAAGGAGGGTCGTTTCACCCTTGTTGACCTGGAAAGTATCACAGTGAACCACCATCCCTTGAATTTTCCTTTTGAGTCCCTGCCAAAAGAAGTTACATTGTTCCTGGTCATACGTTTTGAGGAACCCAGAGTGCCCTACTGATGAAAAAGCATGGAGTTCATAGAAGAGATAGCCCCGTTGAACAGATTGCAACCAATTTGGAACAGGCAGAGAAATAGTTGTAAGAGAAATTGGGTCATCAAATGTGCGAGGAGGAGCATCTTCCACCATATTGTCCTTACCCTTCTGGTAAGTGGTCGCATAGTCATAACCCATGAGTTGGATAACCCATTTCAGGTGTGTTGGGGAGGAGACCCGTTGTTCCAGAAAAGTTTCCAGACTCTGGAGATCAGTCTTGATGCAGAAATAATTCCCCAATAGGGATGGCTGCCACTTCTGTATTGTATGCAAAATAGTCATCATTTCCTGCTGAGAGGTAGATGCGGCTAAATTCTTACCGGAAAGGTCTCTTGAAGGCAACAAGCTCATTGGTTCAGCAAAGACACCTGCATATCTATCCAAGGAAGTAGTGGAGACTGTTGATGGGTGCATCTGAATGGAATGGAGCTGAGTGATGACACCATGTGAATTCTTCTTAAGTATTTTTTCCAGGCGATGTGAACTGATGATGCAAAGAGACCCTGGTTGTAAGCCCATAAATTTGTGTTGTGCCCCATTGACTGAAAAGTGCATCCAAAGTTTAGCAAAATCCCATAAGATGGGGCCAAGTGTGCGTAACCATTGAATGCCCAAAACCACATCACATTTGCCTAAGGACAAGGCAAACATGTGAGAGCGCAGGTTATAATCTTCCATAGAGATACGCACATTGTGACACTTCCCCTTGCAAGGTAAGGTGCCCCCATTGGCAACCATGACTTCAAAGTTGGAGCAAGGATGGGAAAAACAATCAGCCTATTTGGCAATCCGAGGATCAATGAAGTTATGAGTGCTACCAGAATCAATGAGTATGGTAAGAGGGAGCTTCTTGAAGTATCCCCTGACTTGCATTATTTGTGGGGTGGTGACATCAGTTACAGCATGGAGAGAGATCTCGAGTGGGTCGTCCTGAGATGGGGTGTCAACAGGCGGGTGTTGAAAGTCGACCTGATCATCTACTGTGTCTGGAGCTTCTTCATCAAGTTCTGAGGCAGGCGGAGAATCCACATCCAAGAGATAGAGCTTTTGTTGAACACATCTATGTCCCCGAGTGAATTTCTCATCACAATTATAACAAATCCCTTTTTCTCGGCGTGTCGGCATCTCTGTTTCATACAATTGCTTGATAGGAGTTGGTTGAGGAGCAGGCGTGATGGGAGGTCGTTGGGAACCCATATTTCTGAATGGAACAAAGGTGGGTTTGGAGCGTTGTTGAGATGCGATCTTGTCCTCGGCCATCTTAGCCAGCCCTAGGACTTCCATCATTGTGTTGGGACAAAACATTTTGACCTCTGAGCGGATTTCATCCTTGAGACCATTGATAAAACAACTCCTGTAGAATTCATCAGACAATCCTTCTGTGTGATTGGCTAGTTTCTCAAATTCCGTCTGATACTCTCTCACTGTGCCAGTTTGGTGAAGTTTAGTGAGTGCTCCTGTGAAGTCGTCAAAAGCACTACGACCAAATCGTGGCAAAAAGAGTTGGCAAAAATCTGTCCAGTTTGGATCGGGATGAGCTTTGATGTACCAACGGTACCATTGAAGGGCTTCTTGTTCCAAATGAAAGGATGCAAGTGGAAGTTTCTGGACATCAAAAGTATTATGCAGACTAAAATATTGTTCTGCTCGGTATATCCATCCAGTCGGATCAGTACCATTGAAACGAGGAAAATCAAGCTTTGGCCCACGAAAATTGCTAGAAGAAGAGAACCCGGTGGCTGCAAAAGATTCTGGCTGTCGGTTATTGTTCATGGCTGAATGTTGAAGATGGAGGCTGAGAAATTTTTCATCCAGATCTTGGAGTTTGGTTTGGATGGCTGCAAGTGCTTCCTCCATGGTGTTTGCTCCTGTGCAAGTGACAACCATAACTAGTAATTTTTTTATTTTATTTTTTTGTGTGGGGGGGGGAATGGATAGAAAAACACAAACACAAGTGTATTTAGTAAGGGGAAATTTGGATTTGGGGAAAACTCAGAGGGGTGATTGGGGTTTGACTAGGTTTTTGACACTTTCTGAGGGACAGGGAAGCAAAATATGGGGATTTCAGAAGCAGGAACTCTATGGTAAAATTTGAAGGCAATCAGGTGAAAATTGAAGAAGTTATGGCAAACCCTAAAAATAGACAAATGTGGGATTTCTTGTCTTGGGAAGTGGAATTTGGGATAGGGTCTTCAAGAATGAAATATGAAGAATGGGATTGCAGGGATGTCAGTGAAGTTTCAGGGAAAACAGAGTTGAAACAAGGGAGATATGGCCGAAAAACTTTTTCTTTTCTTTTTTTTTCTTTTCTTTTTTTTTTTTTTTTCAGAAATGGATCAGCAACAGCGGCGCAGAAGGGATCCGCAATGGATGGATCTGCAATGGCGTGGAAGGGATCCGCAACAGATGGATCTGCAACGGCGTGGAAGGGATCGAAAATGGCTGGATCTGAAATGATGACTGGATCTGGAACGATGTTCAGAATAGATCTGAAACGGCTGGATCTGGAGCGGAAGTGATCGGCAACAGTTCAACTGAAAATAGATATGGACCCCAGGTATGTATGGCTTCCTAACAGTTCAGGTGTTTCACTAGGCCACCAATGCTGTCTGATGGCTTGCGTATTGGGGCAGTACCCCTCACTCCACGGCTCAGGTAAAACTGATAACCGCTTTGCCACAAACGACAACTCTTGGTTTACCTCACGGGTGGGAACTAGTCAATCAGGTAGGGGTGATTGCCCTTTTCGCTGGCAGGTCCTCTCAATGGGCTAGCTACTTTGGGGTTCCTGTGGTACTCCTCACAGTGAGTTTTAGGGCTTATGCCCAAGTATTTCCCATAGTTAAGCGGATAGGGATTATTCACAAATCTGAAGCTGCAACAGATGCGAAAAAAAATTTGGCAAAAATTCCACCCAACGAGCCCAAGAAAGTGCTCTGATACCAGATGTGATGAACATGCAATAATTAATTAATGCAAATACATGATATATCAAAAATAATAGACTCAGAATCACTTTTATATTGATCATGGACCACTTCGAGGGGGCAACCTCCTTTGAGCAAGCTCAATACAATTAACTTCACGGTGCCTTCATAGGCCTCAACACACACTTATATGCTAAGTCTAGGCACCAATACCATGGGTCAATACTATGTGTCAATACAAACCATGGGCTAAGTCTAGGCACCAATACTATGAGTCAAAACCATGGGACATATAATACTATGGGACGACTTACAAAGCATATGCGTCCAATACTATGGGTCAATACTATGGGCTAATATAAACTATGGATCAACAAATACTACGGGACGACTTACAAAGCATATGCGTCCAACAACAATATACTAACAAAGTAAAGACATGGGTTCCTAACAGCGCCTGAGACACGCCATTCACCGGCTCCAGAGATACACGACTGGGCATGAGGACTACGGCAGGCCGGCTTGTTAGGGCTAATTAACATGTCGCGTTTTGGACACCTAGCGAAAGTTGGTGCCTGTGTAAAGAAGCTCTTGTCATGCTTCCATGGGGGTTCATTGTGGCTGGACAGAGAGGTCCTGGTCACTGTTGACTTGATTTCATTCATTACCGGCTTTCCTAAGAATGGCGTTGATCTGGCGCAGTTTATTCAAGGAAAGGCAAATGAGAAGAAGCGGGCACGTCAATTGGCACAGAAGTATGGTTTAGAATCGGATGGGCGTGGGTATCGCACCAGTAGCTGCAACGATCAGGCGGTACTCACGGGCATTAAGATCCTGTCCTGTAAGGTGATTAGGGGAGGTCACCCTAACCAATGTAATTCGGGAATAGTTGCTTGTGCAGAGCAATGTGCGGAAGGAGTCCAGATGAACTGGTCCCTATATCTCTTGAATCAACTAATGGACGACGTCGCAGCGGTCCAATTGGGTAGAGGCACTTTTTCATATAGTTGGTTGTTGCTGCTGATTGCTTTAGTCGCATGGAAAGAGCCCGGCTGCAGTGGAACGATGAGGAGCGCGTTATCAAAATCTATGGTATGTACGAGAGCCCGAGCGAATCCAGGAGTGCCAATTGCAGTTTTGGATGTATTCGGAAATGCTCTGTGACATAACAACACAGGTCCCACGAATATCTGAAGATACTGTGGAACGGTTCAATCCTGTCATGGCATTTGCAATACGGCCAAGTGTCATACATATACAAGCTCGTCGTGATGTTGATCAACAATGGTTGCAGACCAAGTATAAGGTGACAGCGAAAGATTTGGAGGTTATTGTGAATGAGTGGCCGAAGGCCTGGCGGCAGCCCATGACTTGAGTAGAGATTGACGCTGGAGGTTCGTCGTTGGGTCCTGCGGATCGAGTATCAGCATAGGATCAGCAGAGTCGGCATGATTTTGATCACGAGTCGACCAGAACACCAATGGCGGATGATAGTGATCGCGGTCTTGAAGAAAACTGGTCAAAACGACACCACGAACATGCCACGATCAATGGGATGTCTTTGCCAGTAGAGGCGCAATTGGGTCGGTTAATGATCGCCCTCAACCATGCAGCCACAGTGGCTGCCAACAAGATGTCCCTCAAGGCGGAGGAGGGTTTCCATGCGCTCACTGCTCGTATGGATTCTTTGTGTAACGCGATTTTAAAGAAGGAACCTAGCGATGTCCCCATACAGGAAACGACCACAATCCGCACCACGCCCTGGGTTCAGAATATCAACATTCCCCTGACTGCGGTTGTGACTGATAATGAGGCTTTGAACACTTTGCTGCAGATGGTTGCTCAGGTGACTGTCAATGTTAATGAACTACTGGCGACGACGCTGACGACAATGTAGAGGGTCACCTCCCGCGAAATGGCGGATAGAATGCATGAAATTAGCCAAATCTATCAACACTTGCAGGCAAGCAAGGTAGGTGCAACCACCGCTATTGACGAGCTTACAAGCAGGGTTGTTACAACGCGGAAGGCTGTGGATGACCTTGAAATCGAAATTAAGAAGGAGCGGGCCGAGCAAGTTCGCACACTTGAGGAAATTAAAAAGGATCAGGATTTTCTTATCGTAAAGAAGACCCATTTGTGAGACTATAGTGTGAAGTTAGAGACGGCTATTTGCAATGCATGCCAGCATACACCGGAGCCCATTCCCGAGATCGACGTGTTCCAACGGGTGCAGCGACTGGGAGCTGCCATTGTTCAGTTGCGGCAAGAGAACGATATGCTGAAGGCCCAGCTGAAACCGGGTACTCCTCAGGCCGAGGTGGACGAACGACGAAGGGCACTCGAGGATGTTGTCGCTCAAATAGAGGAGTTGGAAACACAGGAAACCAGGCTCACCGTCGACACGGTACAATTTTGGGGCTACATCATTCACGATGAGCAAGTTGAACAGCTCACTAAATCTCGGCAGGAAGCGGAGGGCCAGGTGGCCACATTAAAGGCTGCGATGAGAACCCTGCCACCAATGGAGCAAGTTGCTAAGTCGCATGAGCTGAAAGACTTGCAACAATGGGTCACCAAGGCAGATGAATGACAGAAGACACGTGCGGCCTAGTTGGAATAATTCCAGGACATTAGCGAGAAACTGATGCTGCAGGCCAGTGAAGCTCTAGAAGCAGTACAGAAGTATCGACAGCAGGTCATGGACAAGCTTACCGATCACCCATCTGCAGACGATGTGATCAGCAGTCAGGCAGCGACTATGGATGCCCAGGAGCTGGTGCAAAATGTCGAACAGCCGTATGCAGACTTCGAAGTAAAGACCACGGCGTGTACGATGTCCAGCAGTTGACGTGGCTCGAGGGTGAGCCACAAGATTGTGTTGGGGGCCTATTGGCAGGCGGTTCGATGAGTATATGTCGCAGTACTGCCGACGCTGCGACACATCGGATGAGGGCGCAGAAGGAGTATTTTGTGTTAAAGTATACCGCAGTTGGCGGGTTTTGGGTCACTTGGACCACATGTTATGTAATGTTGAGACAATTGTACCGCGGTATGCGGGTTTTTGGGTCATTTGGACCGAGTCAGTTAGATATTGGGTCATTTGTCCATAGTGTCGGTTAGGAAGTCGTTAGTAAGTGGACAAACATTGTAATGGCAGAAGGCTATAAATAGATGAGAGTTGTAAGTGTTAAGGGAGATATAGAGAGTGGGCGAGAGATAAGGAGATGTATGCATATGGAGATCTATGTTTTGCTTTTGGTATATGACTGTGACAGTAATACAATGATGATGTTTTGGTACGATCTTTGTGCAATGTTGCGATATATGAATGTTGTTATATTTTCTTGATGCAATGTCTGCTTACTGTTGTTGTGATGATAAATGCTGCGATTAAGTAATATGTTATAACTCCATGTCGAATGTTTAAAGTTTATGTTTAAGTACTGCAATAGAGCTAGTCCGTGCAGCCACAACTCTCCTCCTCCCTCAGCGGAAACATGGTTTCATCTACTCTTCCTGGACGCCTCAGGTGAGACCTCATCTGCTCTGCGGGTGTTGCTGGGCGTGCTCAAACCTGCCCGGGTCGGTGCCTAGGGAGACTGTGATATGTGTCGACAGTGAAGCGAACCCCTATCGACCGAGGTCGCGTTGGTCAACACCTTTACCTTCATCAAGGTAAGTTAACATCAAGGGAGTGCTTTCCTTTTGTGCATATTTCTCTGCTCTATCCCTTCTGGCATGTTCATCAAGTGATAGTTCCATTTTCCTGTAGCTCAAAACATTAGACTTGAGCTCCTATTGGTATTGGAGAATGAAACTTTGTTCTTCTTTAGTTTTAGCCCTAATGAGGACTTCAGAAAACAGATTGGCTCCCTGGTAAATGGAATCATCAGGGGCAGTCTCATGAGCATAGGTAGTCTTCATGTGTTCCTCAGAAAAGTGATTGGCTAGGAATGCCTTAGGTTCATGCATCCTTTTGGGAGCTTTTCCCAGCTTTAGTGTAGCAATTTGCTTCCCCAACAATGCAGCATGTGTTGAGTTCTGGGTGCCCAAAGGTCCAAGGTTCAATGGGAATTTGCCCCATCCTTTTCTTTTAGGTCTAGTTAGCTTAAGGAATACTCCATCTATAACAGTTTGATAAGCAATTTCTTCAAGCAACAACTTATCTGGGACTATCCATGGCAGTAGATGAACTGTATTACTTCCCCAAACCCTAACATAGGAGAAGGATTCTCCTACATACCAATCACCAATAGTGGGGATGAGCGTTTTAGCATGAGCAGAGAAAGCAGGTGCATCCTCTTTGAATATCATCAGATAAATTGTTCCAAGGAAATGATCACAGATATCTTATAGTAAAGGCACATAGTTGTTTTCCCATAATGTTGAACTGTATATGTGCACTAGAGGTGCTGATTAGGTCCGATTCCACCCCATGGAGAGAAACTAGAATGTAGAACAAAACACATCAATAACATAGACTGAATAGAAGAAAGGAGGTTTCTTTGAGGCCGGTGTCTTCTAGTAACGTTCTATTGCTGATTTCAATTCGGATGATAGTATCTAGGCCCAATTAAATGAATCCCTTGTTGTGAGAACGTGATGAGAAACATGTGCCCATTCAGCTTTAAACACAGAACAATTGGGTAAGTTGTATAGCCTTCACAACATGGAAGCTAAGAGAGAAAAGGGTTCCTTGAACCATTAAATGGGGTAAGAGTTATCGTCTTTGGATATGAAGTTGGCCAGGTTGATCATCCAGGACTTTATCATCTCATCAAAATTAAACCGAGTTTTCACGGATTCTAGGAAAGCCGCATTGATCAATTGGGCGGTAGGCCTAAGGGCATACGCTCTAACAAAAACCTTTGAGTGGAAAGAAACCACTTGGGACCCTGCACTATCGTTGAAAGAATGGTCTTTAGGGTTTGCGTGATCGATTATCCATTTCACGGCATCTGTGTATGGGAGGATAGCTGGTCTAGCTGCTATAGCATGTAATTGAGAATCCTTGATTTTCTCATAAACAGACTGGTTCTCCTGGATTTTCGACAGGTCATCGTTATCAAAGATTCCATAAACTCGTGCCCAATCCAGCTGATAGGTTTCAGACACTCTATCGCTGGTATCAGTGAGAATGCCGAAATTGGGGTCTTTGTTTATCAAGTCTTTCTGGGCTGTCTTGGAATGGGTATTTCTCGACATGGTGGAAAACTGGTAATTCTGATAATAAACTAAAACCTATTAAAAACAGTTTTAAATTTAAGGAAAACTGCAAACAACCAATATGAATAGACAGAAAACCAACCTGTGCTGACGAAAATGGTAGGAAAACAACCTTGGTAAAAATCGGCAGTAAAAATCCTTATTGTAGGTGAAATTCTCGAAAATAAAAATGGTAAAAGAAAATAGAGAAAATCGACATATTTAACAAATTCGGGGGATGAAATATGGATCGCAGGATTACGACAAATCAACGGCTAAGATCTAAAATGCGAGATGCGGAAAAAGAGTTACGGAAATTATTTGTTGCAAAAATGTACATTCTTTCCGCAATCCGCAATCCACAATGCGGGTTGCAGATTGCGGAAACACAACTCTAACTATAAAAATGCCAAAAGTTCCCGCAATCCGCAATTGCGGGTTGCGGGTTGCGAAGATGCAAACGACACAATTAAAACGATGTTCTTTCTGCAATCCGCAATCCGCAATTAAGGGTTGTGGAAACGCAAAGCGCAGATTTATTTTTCAAACACTTTCCGCAATCCGCATTGCGGGTTGCGGGTTGTGGAAACACAAATTGTGAAATTTTTTTGAGCTTTTTCCACAATCTGCAATCTGCAATTACGGGTTGCGGGTTGCGGAAAAGAATAACCCACTTTATTCAAAACTCATTTCCGCAATCCGCAATTGCGAGTTGCAGAAAGAAGAAATTTCAAATCCGAATAACCAAAGTTCCGTAATTCGCATTGCGGATTGCAGATTGCGTAAAGGAAAATTTTTGAAGAAAATTCATGCTTTCCGCAACTCACAAAAATGCATAAATTTTGAAGGGAAAATTTATTAGTTGGATTGGAACATGGAAACTAAATCAAATGTATGATAAAAACAATAACAACCCCAAAAATGATATGGTAATTAAAAATTACCTTCAAAAATAAGAGTTGGGGCTACCATTATTAAATGAAATAATGGGATCTGTTGTGCCTACAACAAGTAGCAAAAGATGCAAAGAAAATTTGATGTGGGTCAGTGAATATATACCTCTGCAACCACTGTTCTTTGGTAAGATGTGGATGTCTGTTTTCTTTCTTCGCAAACTCAAGTTCTGTCTGACTTACCCAAATCTGTATTTCAATCTTTTCCGGATACCACATAACACATTACCAATTCTAGTGCGGCAATGGAAATTATTTATTGCACTTCCTTCCTCATATTCTTATAACATAACAACATCGCATATCACTAGTTCTTAGCGTGAAAATGAAACCATTTGTTGGTCTATTCTTTCTTCATACCTTGGATTTCCTTTACTTTCTAAGGGGCTGACCCAGGTTCTGTGTGGTTCCCTTTCTTTAGATCCAACAAAATTCCCTTCACTGGCCCTTTCAGCATCAACCTACGAGCAGGCTGAAGTCTCACCCGAAGCTAAGATTGGTGGTTATAGAATCAGTTTTATGCAACCTGGTGACACCCGGTTATGTTATGCAATCTTGATATGCGTAGCTTCCTTTACATTACTTAACGGGTTATTATCACCAGGTAACTGTGCACTTCGCATTTCTCAACAACCTACAAACTTCCCTAAATCGTTGTTACTTTACTCTTATAACTACGCAATTTCCAAACCTAACACAGCTTTTCAATGTTCATACAAGCATGTTCCCCTACTTATCATATCATTCTCATTCACACTCATATGAAAAAACATATATAAGAATAGACATTCATGAACATTCAATATAACAGAGATTCAAACACATAACACAAGTATTTACGTGGTTCACATCCCAGATGGGAGCTACGTCCATGGGAACTGTTCTTTGTTTCTTGGAAGGGGTTAATAGTTCTAGTTTGTGCACTCATTTGCAGACTCTTCTCTACAATAGATCTTTGTGCACACAGCTACAGATTCTTTTTCCTCTCTTAGATCTCTCTTAGTATAGATCTAACAATCTCTCAAAATCTAACCATTAAGATATAACATCTAAAGACCAACCCTTCCTTATACAAAATTTCCCTTTATATAGACTATGCCCGAAGGTCACATCTTTACAATAAATATGGGCCAACCCCCATAGTACCCTTAAACCCAAAATGGCATGGTTTTCTTGTTGACCACACTTTAGCTTTACTTCGCTGGAGCTTGTTGAGGCCTCAGATGTGTAGGTTATGCAAAATGCTAGAATAAGTTCCTAAGCTTCTCAACAAAGGGGGGAAACCCAGACTAAAAGGCTTCGAAAGGCCCTACGCAAGGACAGTTCTATCCCCAGCCTGTTTGGTGTAGTAATCTTCCACGGATATTCGGCCTCTGCTGGCACTCTTAGAGTTGATAGGTTTTTATCCAAAGGATCATTTTTCAAACAAAGAAAACCTAAGTGTGAAAGTCTGTAAACACTAATCTACCTAAAGGAATCTAAGCTAAGTTAGATCTATTCTAAGAAGGTGTTTTGGAAAAGGTACAGATCAGCTTGATTTGTAAATAACAGATCATTTATCAATTACACAGAAATGTATAAAAGGTTCAGTGATTTGTTCAACTCAAGTTGTAATTAATTAATGAAAATCAACTAATGGCAAATCGAGTTTGTTAAACATTCAAGACTTGATCTGTAACTTGATATGTTAATTATCCGTGAGATGTAGAACAGTTGGTGGCGGGGTATGGTTAAGACGCCCCCTAAGCGGAAAGGTCACCGGTTCTAATCCCGTGGATACCAAAAAATCCAACCATGTTAAGGGTTGGTGCAGTCCAGGCTGGGTGCGATCCTCGGGTGATTTTGACGGCTTAGATGCCCCTGTGTAATGCCCCATATGTAACGCCCATATTTTGACTAGGCATATTTATCAGTTAGACGCACCATACTTTATTTTCTTATATATTATGTTGAACTCAGCTCGACTGAGTAAACTATATTACGATATGATGGACCTCATTATATGATGTTACTATGTTATGCGGTTACGATGTCATGATTATCATATGATTTCTTTATTTTACGATTACAGTATATGTTTATATGTTTTCATTAATAAGATGTGAAATATATGATTCGGTACGTGGATTCCATCTTCTTATATGCATTATTGAAGTGTTATATGTCATACGCATCTATGATGAACTAAAAAGGTTACATGAAATAAAATGATTTTGATAACATGGATCAATTGGCGATCAATGGGAAATTCTTTCTATAAATTTGTATTTTGCGAAATACTAACCTACTTGCGAAATACTAACCTACAGGACACAAGGGCTATGGGATAGCTAGTTACTTGATCTGATATATTGAAAAAAAACATGTTCATACAGTAAACCTTAGCAGCCAAAAATGATGATACGATAACACAAACTGATAATCCCAATAGCAGCAAAGTATGAGTCAATAAGGGCGTAGGCCCAGTATGTTGAGAGGGATGGATGTGTTTCCCACCCTATGTTTCCATGAGACCCGAGGTCATGGGAGGGCCGTGCTGAGACACGCTCCCCATGTTGTTGTGATGACGATGGTCGGATTCCTGCTAGGGGAGGATAGGTCCGCTGTTCAGCCGACACTATCGCTCTCAAGTTCTATGTGGTCAGGTCGGTGAGTCCGACATCCACTTTTGTACTAGCAGAGGAAGGATAGGGAGGATGCAGGACGTAGGTTATGATGGGAGGGTGTGTTAGTTAGTACTGTTGAGGGTTGAGTATTCCTTGATTCCGAGTTAGTGGTAGTAGGTACCCTTCCTTGTACATGATTGATTAAACTAATGTAAAGATAAAGATGATGATGTGAAATCGTAAACAATTAACTGTTAAATAACTGAGGATGTTAAAGTACTTATACTATGTATATTATGCTTGTTCTTCTACATGGGGGTAAATACTAATATTAGTTAGCAGGTATGCATAGGCGGGATGGGGTTTGTCTATAGTACATTTATGATCTGTGCATACGTTGGCCACGCATGCACACCTTGCACATGTACACTAGTATCGATATACAAACACTTAACATATTGAATAAATGTATAAGTCGTCATAAGTAATTATGTTAATCATACATTGATCGAATTCAGATAATGAATATAAAGATATTTAAGATGTGTAAAACAAGTCAATTAAGCTATGTATTATTTGATTGGTAAACATTGTGATAAACAATTGAGACAAGTGTCGTCAGTTCACATTGTCATCTGAGAATTGTTGTAAATAAGGTAATGGTACTGTCTAATTAATTAGTAAGATTGTTTAAGCCCTTAGAGGTGGTTTGTTTAGAAGAACGAGGATACTATGTAGATGTTAGGGTACTCATGTGATAAACAAATGATTTAAAAGACATTTTTATTAAATTCACCATTTATTATTACTTTGTGGTGATTTAATTGATATTATTACTTAATTAATGTTATTTTAATAATATTACTACCCATGTCATAACAATTGCAATATAGGTAAAAATTTAAATATTGATTAATAAATGATTAGAGTGTGATTATTTCCATTACTAAGTTAAACATAATAGGATAACAATTCTTGAATGGATGTGATGTGATGGAAAATGGTTAAAACTATTTATTTATTCAATACGAATCTTAGAAATTAAATTTCAAGGTAAGTTATCTTGACGGATGAGGTAAACCATTAGGACACACCTTGTCCAAGTTGAAAAGGTCAACTATTTATATAATATTTTATTAATTACACTAATAACATTAAATACAAAGGTGGTGAATAGACTTGTAATTAATAAACCTTGTCCCAAATGGATAACCTTTGGGTAATGATTCCCACCGTAATAAATACTTATGACCATCAATCAAAATCAAATAAATTTACCATTGATTATTCGGTACATTGAGTGTGAAAAATACATTTTTTTAATGTAACGTGTATGAATGAACTACGTGAGAGGAGTAAATGTTTGAGGGGCTCGAGAGGGGGAGTTTGGGGCTGTGGAGTAAGCCCAAGGTCTTCTCGAGGAAGGAAAGGTATATAGGGGGGAGGTTGGAGAACAAGAAAGGGGGAGAAAGAAGAAGAGGTTTGAGAACAGAGAAAGGTTTTGAGAACCTAAGTAAATACTGCTCTCGGGATTATCAGATTGTGAACTCGAGGGCTTGGAAATCCTTTGATTTCCAAGGGCCAGCAAGATAATAGCTGGTCGGTAGGGTGGACACATCATCTTGGCTGACTAAGAGAATAAAAACATAACCTGCTACAACCTACGGTCTACTAAGCATCAGCATCAGGTAATTTCCTTGTTATTTATTTTATTTGATTATTATGCTGAAACTTACTCTGAAACCTGCATATACCTTGTTATTTACTGATTTATTACGGTGAAACATATTCTTATGCTGAAAACAAATTGTTGAAGGAAAATATTGATATGTTAGTTTATTGTTAAATACGAATGTATGATTATTAAAGACAAAACAGTATACTAAATGACAATTAAAAGCATAGAATCTTCATTAAAAATTTACTCACATATACCTGGATAAGTTTGATACATAGAAAATTAACTCAGAAATTTTACTTAGTGCTCTGTTGTAAAAAAAAACTAGAGCACTACACCCTGGTTCGTGGTAACTTAACCAAAGGAAAACTTGCTAATCAAGGAGGTTCCACCACTTTGCCAACAAACCAAAAAAACTTGATATGTTAATTGAAAAATTAACACCATTTGTAACTTACTGAAATAATCATTTGCAGAAATCGATAAAAGATTTTAATATAATAAACTCTTTAAAACCTTCATGAACACATGAATTGTGAGTAATGATAAACCAGAACTGTAGACTGATATGTTTAATAAATTGCAAAGATTAAAACAGTGTCAGGTAAACAACTTGGAGAAATCTCATTCATCAAATAAACTTGACAAAAGACAAAAGTGGATCTGAAAAATAACTTTATTGTATTCAATAACCAGTTTGCAAGAAACTACAAGCTTGTTCAAAACAGAGCATCTCCAGCCTCTCCTGCAGATTTTTGTCTCCAAGTTCCATCCTCCCTTTTTTATGAGGAATCATCTCTTTAAATAAGAGTTTACAAAATAATAATACAAACAGTAAATTCCCACAAACCGGGATTACAAAATCAAAACTAAACTATACAACACCTTTCAAGGCGATTTTCCTCCAACAAAATTCTCCAAATGAGAGTCATCTCCTAATTTCGGGAAGAATCCCGTTACAAACTGTAGAATCCATCGACGAATTACTTGCTGTCTATAATAGGCAACAAAAGATCCAAAAAATCTCCCTTAGGAACTTCTGAGTGATTGACAATGTCTTCAAAAACGGAGAAATCATCCATCGGGTCTTCCTTAACGGAGGCTGATGGAGGGACAGGAACCTTATTGATTATAAAATCATGGATAATGGTATCATCTTTATCAATTGACTCTTCAGGAATTTCCTTTTTCTTCTTCTGAAGGAGCTGCATGTAGACGGATGGAACTTCAGAATCGTCCTCTTCGTTGCTACTGCTCGTATCAGGAACGTCTGCATCAAAAGGTGGTGACATAGGTTCTTGATACAACAAAGGTTGAAGTTCCTCATCTATACAGAATCTATCCAATGATTTGTGATCTGTCTGCATATTACTCACACAAGATTATTAGAAGGAAACCTCTAGAAATCAAATACAGAACGGTTGCACAAAATCTAAATGCCAAATTAATTGCCTCATATATGTTCCCATATTTAAAAAGAACCAATAAAAACTGTAATGATTGAGCATAATAAATTGCTATGATTAAAATCTTGCAATCTGGGAACTACAATCATTTAAGTTGTAATGAAGCAAGTAGTAACATGTATTAACCGGATTTGGATTAGGATGAAGTACAAATCTAGTTAAATCATGCATGACTAGAAGTCGCATCTGAAAACTCATTATTACAACTTAATCCAATCAACAATTATGACTTTAAATTTGAGTGGAAGGTGAAAACCACAGTCAGAGAGTTGATGGCCAACACGACGAGGAGCGGAGAATCCGCACATTCGAACAAGCGACGCATTTCCAACCTGATAACAACTGAAAATCGTGAAGGTAACCCTGGTAAGAAAATGGCAGTAAATTCCACGTAGCAGCGTAAATTTCCGATAGTAAAAATGATATTGAAAAATAGAAAAAACTTGTATATATTGTTTTTTCGGTCGGATCAAATCCGGGCCATAGATTTAAAAGAAATGGATGGCTAGGATTAACCCATGCGGGATCGAGTTCAAACCAATCTTTATTAAAGATTCTCGAAATCCGCAATCCAAAATTCTGGGTTGTGGGTTTCGGGTTTTACAAATTTTACAAAATAAACAAACGTGTTTCCAAAATCCGCAACCCGAAATTCCGGGTTTCGGGTTTCGGAAATGAAAACAAATATCAAAATCAACTAACCTTTTCTGCAACCCGCAATCCGCAATTTGCGGGTTGCAAGTTTCGGGAACACACAACGCATTTTATTGGTGCAATGAATTACCGCAACCCTTCGAGTTTCGGGTTTCGGCATTGAAAACTTTAAAATATTTACACGGTCATTCCGCAACCCGCAATTTCGGGTTTCGGGTTTTGGGTTGACGAATTACCAAATGAAAAAAAAACAATTCCCGCAATGCAGAATTGCGGGATTTTGGGTTTC
Source organism: Larix kaempferi (assembly GCA_027924585.1). Taxonomy (NCBI): domain Eukaryota; kingdom Viridiplantae; phylum Streptophyta; class Pinopsida; order Pinales; family Pinaceae; genus Larix; species Larix kaempferi. The sequence continues at coordinate 2,947,818 of BSBM01001669.1, read as the reverse complement.
GGGATTTCAGAATTTCGGGATTTGCAGTAAGAAAATGATTTTGGGCAAAATCTAAGGTTTTCTGCAAATCAAGAAAACAACTAGAAATTTAGGAATTTCCAAAGGAGATAATAATGATAAATAAGCAAACCAAACAAAGGGTGATATGCCATAGTAAACCAAAACTTAAAACTTACCCAAATACCTTTGTATTTACAATAATGGGGTTCCCATGATTAGCATGAAACATGGGATCTTTTGTACCTACAAATAATGGCGATTGGCTGGGAAGGACCAGTTATCTCTGCAAAAAATTCAATCAAAGAAAGTATGTCAACCCACTGATTTTCAACCTGAAATAGTTAGAAGATGTTTACGAAAGACAATCAACAGGCAGAATCAACAAAAGATTGATATATTCCCATCCTTGATCAAATTAGAGATAATGCAAATTCGATAAGGAGATTAAGGAAACAACAGGAAACCTTTTGTTAATATGTGATTCACAGGAAGACAGCTTTAGATGAACCTGGGGGCAAACTTCATAATACTCTGGATATCCAAATCATAAACCACCTTGATTTATTAATTACCTTATTTCACATAATTTTATTATTTTTCTTTTCTCCTTTCTTTTCTTCTCTTTTTTTTTCTTTTTTTTTTGAAAATAGAAAGTTGAACATAAGACGTTATTGGCATAAGACCATTGCCCTGACTTGGTGATCATATTTTGGCAATGCCATTCACAAACCTGACCTGGAAACTGAACAAGCTAGCTTAGTAATGAGACTCCTTGTCTTCCAGCTATGACACTGAAAGAAATTATCATGGCTTGATGACCACATAATGATAATTTCAGTCCAAAATCAAACCCATGATCATGGCAGGGATGGCTTGTAATAAGAACCCATTTCCTTATGTGCAACATAGTCTTATAAAGAAAATAAAACAGACAGTTTATTAAGGTGCGAACTGCAGGACACCACCATGGCTTGGTGACCATATGATAGTGGCGTTACTCACTGATGTATTGCAGATCATGAATGGACTGACCAGTAATAGGATCTTCCATCTTTCAGTAAACTGAAATCCATCTTCCAAGTTTGGTGGCTTGGTGTGAAGATGTCATTCCACTCACATCTATGAACCTAATGGGCTGGCTTGAAACAAGACCCCCCATCCTGCAATCCACAATTACTAATGATGTTATTTTTCAAGGTGACTGTGATAGGATCCAGAGCAGATAAAGGTTTTCCAGGTTATTGAGATATGTTGTATTACACATGTGAAACATAAGACATAAGTCAGTCATTTTCCAGAGTCTCAATTAAACAAATGAGGCATGTATAAGATAATGACCAAGGTGGAAAGGTATCAATCAAATTTATGCCACTGATGATCATCTATTCTTTGTAAAACAAATTCTGACATAGGCTGAGAAAAAAAAACAAGACCGGCAGACCATCCCTTAACTTCAGCTCAGATTATCTTTGAGACAAACTGACCACCAACCCTAACCAAATGTGTGGGTTTATTAAAGGAGAAACTAAATAAAAGAAAACCATTCAAAACAAAGAAAATGCAAAACACACCAAATTTATGTACAAAGTGCACCAGACTGTTTAGACAAAATACTTTTTAAGCAATGAAACATTCACTAGATAGGTTTCAATGACCCCTTCCAATGTCTGTAACCGAACTGGGCCAATCTTTTCTGTAATAATGAAAGGCCCAAGCTAAAGGTGTTGGAATTTGGTATACTGGTTTTTATCCTTGTGTTGTTTATCCCATCTCAGCACCAAATCTCTCACTGAAAATTCCCTGTCAGAAGAGGATTTTTCAACAAACCATCTCTTAACCATTTGTTGATGATGATATAACTTATTTTTAGCCACCTCTTTGTCTTCCTCCAGCTTAAGCAAAGTATCAATCCTTTGCTGGAGAGGAGAGGAATCATTCTCTTCAATAGACTGGACTAACTATAGTGATGGAATAGTAAGATTGGATGGAAGAATGGCCTCCTTGCCATAGACCAAATAGTAGGGAGAATTCCCAATGGCTGCCTTTGGAGTGATTCAATCTGCCCAAAGAGCATTATAGAGTTGTGTGTGCCAATCCTTGTGATGAGTGGCTACTGTCTTCTTGAGGATATTTATCAGGTTCTTGTTAGAAGATTCAGCAAGCCCATTACCCTGTGGGTAATAATTGGTAGGAAATTTTAATTTAATCCCTCTTTCAAGGGCATACTATGTCAAGTCGATCGAGGAAAATAGGATGCATTATCAAAGACTATATACTCGAGGGCACCAAACCTTGTAACTATCTGACTGTCAAGGAAAGAGATTACTTGGTTCGTGTTGCACTGCTTAAGGGGGACTGCCTCTACCCATCTGGTAAAGTAGTCAGTTGTTGTAAGGATATACCTGTGTTGAAGGGAGGCGGTAGGATTAATGGGACCAACAAAGTCCAATCCCCACTGCTGAAAAGGGAACTTGATTGTGACTGGTTGCAGAGGAAAAGCAGGTTTCTTGAATTTCCCTGCACACTTTTGACATGGTTCACACCTCTTGACATAGGCATAAGCATCTTTAAACAGAGTGGGCCAATAATATCCAGCCCTGAGAATCTTGTGTGCTGTGGTTTCACCTGAGAAATGACCTCCAGCAGGTCCGGCATGAAATTGGAAAAGAATGTCATCAATCTCATTTTTCTCCAAGCATCTAAGAAAGACTCCATCATAATTTTTTCTAAACAGGACTCCATTAATGAATTGATAAGGAGCATACTTCAACCTTAAGGCTCTGCGTTTTTTGAAGTCTAAATATTCGGGAGCAAACCCATGGTTTAGAAAAAACCTGATATGGTCATGCCATTCAGATGTTGGAATATCTATTGCGTTAACAAAACCTGTACGGAGTTCTTCCTCCTGCTCCCACTCAGTCTGTTGTTGCACTGGGTCATTCGACTAAGCAGTAAGTTGGCACAAACCTTGTCCTTTTACAATTTTTGCTGGTCTGATTTCCAGATCGTATTCCTGCAAACCAGTCATCAAATGGGCCCTCTTTTTGCCTAGTTCTTTATGGATCAGCACGTTTCTTATGGCTGTATATGGCACAATTACCTTTGTTTTATATTTCAACAAGTAGGGCCTGTAATGTTTCACAGACTTGTACACTGCATAAGCCTGTTTATCAACCTGGGAGTAATTAAGTTCAGCTCCCTTAAGTGTTGAGCTCATGAAGGAAATTGGAATTTCAGTATCACTGTCATGCTTCTATGTCAAAATGGTTGCATAAGAAAAATCAATAGCGAAAGTATATAAAATAAAATCCTTACTAAAATCAGGGGACATCAGGGCAGGAGCTTCTGCAATAGCCCTGCGAATTTCGACAAATGCACCTTTATGTTCCTGTGACCAACAAAACTGTACATATTTCTTAACTAATTGCTGCAAAGGCTTAACAATCTGTGCAAAGTTAGGAACAAACCTGCGTACAAAATTGATCTTCCCAAGGAATGACTGCATGGCTTTGCGGGAGCCAGGCAAACCGATCTTTGAAATAGCATTAGTGCGTTCGGGATCTATAATCATACCTTCTTTGGAAACAATGAAACCTAAAAGCTTACCTTCAGTCACTGCAAATATAGACTTCTTGGGGTTCCGTGATATCCTGTATCTCCTGCAGCGTTCAAAAACCTATTTCAAAGCAAATAAATGTTCATGTTGTTTCTTGGAATATATATTAATGTCATCTAGATATACTACGACAAAATTATGCATTAAACCTCTGAAAGCTATATCCATAGCTCTCTGAAACGTGGTCCCTGCATTTATCAGTCCAAAGGGCATTCGCCTGTAGGCGAAGGTACCCCATGGGGTTATAAAGGTTGTTTTGAGTTGGTCATCAGGAGCAACCATGACTTGGTTGTAACCCAAAAAACCATCCAGGAGAGAGAACATCTCTGAGCCAACTACCTTTTGCAAAATCTGTTCCATGGGAGGAACAGGATAATTATCCTTTTCGAAAGCCCTGTTGAGATTCTTGAAATCGACACAGAGTCTGATTTCACCATTCTTTTTTCGGATAGGTACTAGATTAGCTATCCATTGGGTGTGTCTGATAGGGAATATAATTCTTGCTGTCAATAGCTTTTCAAGTTCTTTTTTAATAGAAGGCTCCAAACTAGGGTGCATCTTTCTCAGTTTCTGTTGGTAGGGTTTAACTTCTGGCTTCATAGGTATGTTGTGATGCATAATGCTAGTATCAAAGGTTTTCAGTTCGCCATAAGTCCAGGCAAAAACATCTTTATATTCTTTACACAACCTGATGAAAGCTCTTTTTTCTTCCACAGAACAGTCAATACCAAGGTTGATGAATCTAGGGTTCTGCTCAGTGCCTAGATTGACTGGTTCATAATTCAAGGAGGAGCTTTGTGTCTTGCAGTTGGTTTTGTGTTTAAACTTGTCTTGCAGGTCATAAAACTTTTCTAGGTTGATTACTAACTTTGAGATAATGTTTGAGGGATCAACTAAGGATTTTTCATGCTCATCTTCATCTATCGCCACGTGTTGAAAGGTATCTTGAGCTGAAAGGAAATCCAAGATCTGTTGATCATCATCAAATACTTTCCAGCTTGTAACACTGTCAGGGATGGGAGGTCTGTACATCAATTCAATTGAAAAGGTTTTAGGAGACATGCCTTCTCGGGGAATTAACCTAGATGCAGGATTTGATAAAAGGTCAGCATCAAAGTTCTGTGACCTAGGGACTGAGTTAATGTTGAATGCATAAAAGGAATTGGTGAGTTCTCTTACCATATTCTGATAATTAGTCAAACGAGGAGAAAGAAGGTGTATCTTATTCCTTACCTGTTTAACTATTATTTCTGAATCACCAAAACACTCAATGACTTGTGCACACATATCAATGGATTTTTTGAGTCCCTGTACCAGAGCTTCATATTCAGCTACATTGTTTGTACAATCAAATTCTAGCCTGCAAGCAATCATGGTTTTTGTCCCTTTGGGATCAATGAGTACACAACCTGCACCAGCTCCATACTTGGATCTGGAGCCATCAAAAAATAAAGTCCATGAAGTGAGATCTAACCTAAAATTCGTATTGACATTATAAACATTATGTACAATGGTTCCAGAGAATGGTACTGTAATAGCATTAACAATGTGAGATTCATTTTGTGCATTCTTTGGTGATAAATCAGTAGGCAAATCTCCAAAAAAGGTATCAAAGGTAAAATGTTCAATGTGTGAGCTAAAATAACAGGCAGGTTCACTTGAATCATTCATATCAGTCACAGTCTGCTTCATGAATGGCTCCCTACTAATCGTAATCTTATTCGGCTGATCATTGTAGGGTAACCATAGGTGAGACCAATCAGTGGCAAAATAGCCCTTGAGCTTTTCTGACCAGTCTCTGCTTAACCACATCCTATAGGCTTCAGGAATGTCAGTTATAACAATGTCGATTGTTTGATGAATCTAAGGATCAGCAGACAAAGTTAACAACACATTCCTCAATCTCCCTACTATTCTTACTTTAGATCTATCCAGTTGAACAATCTGAGTAGGACAGGGTTCCCAAGTGGCATTAAGTTTTCTGCAAACAGACAGTGGCATTACATTGGAAGAAGCACCAAAGTCTATCATGCAATTATGTACGTTCCTGTTCAAGATTTCAAAAGTTAGCAAGAAAGGAGGTGTCGTCTTGCTTCCAAAATTTTTATCTTCTAGTTTAGTGAAAGAGTCAAAGTTGTTATTATGTGATTCTCTTGGTTGTTTCATAACCATGCTTTTGGGTAAAGAATCCCTCATAGAAGGGATCTTTAGAAGTTCAAACAAAGAGATGTTTGCTTTAACTCTTTTTAAATCTTCACCTAAACTATATTCCAATTCAGGAATTACTGTATCCTTTTGGGGAACAGTTTTGTTTTTGTTGGGAGGTGGTGTTGAAGATGAAGGGTCCTGAGTGGGTCGTGGTCTCAAACTAGTGTTATAATGGTGTTGAACATTGAACACTATCTCAGGTTCTTCTTCTTCTTCATTCATTGGCAATTCAGAGAAATAGCTAACAATATTTACCAGAGGGTCTTCTTCTTCATATTCTACTTCTAGCAGCTGTGAATCTTGGTTTGCTTGGTCTTCAAAAGGTTCAGGGATGTTTTGTGATTCAGTGGAAAGGGCTCTAAAAATGGAATAAATCTCTTCAGAAGTTAATCCTTCATTAGGATTAGGAGGTGGTGGATTTTGAGGAGGTGGATAAGGTCTCCTAAAAGGTGGCCTTACAAAACCCCTGTTGTTGTTATGATTCTCATTATTGTTCTTTTTAAGATCAACCATCTCGTTTGACATTTTCTGAAGAAACTTCTTAATGTCAGACATTTCAAAGGGGTCCTTGTTCTGGAAGTGGGCTTGGGCACAATGTCACTTTTCTTTCTAGATGTGGATGTAGAGGGTTGTTCTTCATCGGGATTATATTTCAGACAATAGATGTCTTTTTCAACTTGAATGGCTTCAGCATAGGCTTCAAACAAGTTTTATTTGTGTGCCCTTTTCACCCACATGGCAATGGGAACAAAAAGACCCTTTTCATAATAGGCAACTAAAAGTTGTTCTGTTGGCAGAACAGTGGCAGGGATTCTGTTCTTTAGGTAAGAAAATCTTTGGTTGTAATCTTTAACCATTTCTTTACCTTTCATTTTCATGGAAGATAACTCCAAAACTAAATCCTGTGGTGTTTTGTCATCCCCAAACTTTTGAATGAATAATTTTTCAAACTCATCCCATGATGTAATGGTTCTGGATTCTAAGGCGAAATACCATGTGGAAGCTCTGCTTTCAAATGTGTAAGGGAAGAGTCTACAAACCACATCTTCATGTATAACACTCCTAAGTCTAATAGCCTGCATAAAGGTTCTAATGTGATCCAATGCAGGTGACTTATCATCTGGGTTGAATTTGGGAAGCCATTTCTCAGGGTTTTTTGGTAATCTATGTTGATCCCCAAGTATCCACACAGCATCTTGGTCAATCCAAGGTTTGTTCTGGCCTTCCCCAGCCATAGGTTGTTCTTCTTCTTCTTCTGATGAAGAGTTAGAAGAATGTTCACTTTCAGTTGAGGAGGATGATGATGAAGGAGGAGAGGGTGGTGGTCCACCTGAAGCAGTAGTGTGTGAAACTTGTTCTGTTTCAGTAAACAGTAGATCAAGATCAAATTCAGGGAGCTGTTGTTGGTTTGATGAACTGTTTTGTTCGGTATTCTGTTCAACTCAATTTTGATTATCTTGAACGTTTGCCTTTGGATTAGTATTTTCTTGGTGAATTGTTGCTAATCCTTTATTTCTCTCCACAGAGAGCCTCTGCTGTAACCTGGTAACACTATCACTAGACCTTTTAAGTATTTCTTCAATTAAGATAGGTCCCCTGGTGGGTGATATAATAACATCTTCCCCTGTTCTAGGATCTCGGTGAGCTGCAGGGGTAGCATGGATAGCAGTAGGATGTTGCACTGGTTGCTCAACAGAAGTGGATGCTTGCGTGTGGCTACGGGTGACAATTGATATTCTTGTTGGAGGAGGTTTCTAAGTATTATGTTTAGGCATATCTTACTACTGGCCCTCCTTCTAGCGCCATTTATTGAGGCCTCGGATGTGCAGGGTATGCAAAGTGCTAGAATAAGCTCCTAAGCTTCTCAACAAAGGGGGAAAACCCAGACTGAAAGGATTCGAAAGGTCCTACGCAAGGACAATTCTATCCCCAGCCTGTTTAGTGTAGTAATCTCCCACGGATATTCGGCCTTCGCTGGCACTCTAGGAGTTGATAGGTTTTGATCCAAAGGATCAGTTTTCAAACAAAGAAAACCTAAGTGTGAAAGTCTGTAAACACTAATCTACTTAAAGGAATCTGAGCTAAGTTAGATCTATTCTAAGAAGGTGTTTTGGAAAAGGTGCAGATCAGCTTGATTTGTAAATAAACAAATCATTTATCAATTACACAAAAATGTATAAAAAGGTTCAGTGATTTGTTCAACTCAAGTTGTAATTAATTAATGAAAATCAACTAATGGCAAATTGAGCTTTTTAAACATTCAAGACTTGATCCGTAACTTGACATGTTAATTGAAAAATTAACACCATTTGTAACTTACTGAAAGAATCATTTGCAGAAATCGATAAAATATTTTAATAGAATAAACTCTTTAAAACCTTCATGAACACATGAATCATGAGTAATGATAAACCAGAACTGTAGACTGATATGTTTAATAAATTGCAAAGATTAAAACAGTGTCAAGTAAACAAATTGGAGAAATCTCATTCATCAAATAAACTTGACAAAAGACAAAAGTGGATCTGGAAAATAACTTTACTGTATTCAATAACCAGTTTGCAAGAAACTACAAGCTTGTATCAAAACAGAGCATCTCCAGCCTCTCCTGCAGATTTTTGTCTCCAAGTTCCATCCTCCCTTTTTTATGAGGAATCATCTCTTTAAATAAGAGTTTACAAAATAATAATACAAACAATAAATTCCCACAAACCGGGATTACAAAATTAAAACTAAACTATACAACACATTTCAAGGCGATTTTCCTCCAACAAAATTCTCCAAACGAGAGTCATCTCCTAATTTCGGGAAGAATCCCGTTACAAAATGTAGAATTCATCGACGAATTACTTGTTGTCTATAATAGGAAAAAAAAGATCCAAAAAATATCCCTTAGGAACTTCTAAATGATTGACAATGTCTTCAAAAACGAAGAAATCATCCAGCGGGTCTTCCTTAATGGAGGCTGATGGAGGGACAGGAACCTCGTTGATTATAAAATCATTGATAATGGTATCATCTTGATAAATTGACTCTTCAGGAATTTCCTTTTTCTTCTTTTGAAGGAGCTACATGTAGATGGATGGAACTTCAGAATCGTCCTCTTAGCTGCTACTGCTCATATCAGGAACGTCTGCATCAAAAGGTGGTGACATAGGTTCATGATACAACAAAGGCTGAAGTTCCTCATCTATACAGAATCTATCCAACAATTTGTGATCTGTCTACATATTGCTCACACAAGATTAGTAGAAGGAAACCTCTGGAAATCAAATACAGAACGGTTGCACAAAATCTAAACGCCGAATTAATTGCCTCATATATGTTCCCGTATTTAAAAAGAACCAATAAAAACTGTAATGATTGAGCATAATGAATTGTTATGATTAAAATCTTATGATATGGGAACTACAATCATTTAAGCTGTAATGAAGCAAGTAGTAACATGTATTAACCATATTTGGATTAGGATGAAGTACAAATCAATTTAAATCATGCATGACTAGAAGTCGCATCTGAAAACTCATTGTTACGGCTTAATCCAATCAACAATTATGACTTCAAATTTGAGCCGAAGTTGAAAACCACAGTTAGAGAGTTGATGGCCAACACGACGAAGAGCAGAGAATCTGCACGTTCGAACAAACGACGCATTTCCAACCTGATAACGACTGAAAACCGTGAAGGTAACCCTGGTAAGAAAATGGCAATAAAATCCACGTAGGAGCGTAAATTTCCGATATTGAAAAATAGAAAAATCGCTTATATATTGTTTTTTCGGTCGGATCAAATCTAGGCCGTAGATTTAAAAGAAATGGATGGCTAGGGTTAACCCCTACGGGATGCGGGATCAAGTTCAAACCAATCTTTATTCAAGATTCCCGAAATCCGCAATCCGAAATTATGGGTTACGGGTTTTGGGTTTTACAAATTTTACAAAATAAACAAACGTGTTTCCGAAATCCGCAACCCGAAATTCTGGGTTTCGGGTTTCGGAAACGAAAACAAATATCAAAATCAACTAACCTTTTATGCAACCCACAATCCGCAATTTGCGGGTTGCGGGTTTCAGGAACACACAACGCGTTTTATTGTTGCAAAAAATTTCCGCAACCCAAAATCCGGAATTTCGGGTTTGAGGTTTCGGCATTGAAAACTTTAAAATATTTACACGGTCATTCTGCAACCCGCAATTTTGGGTTGCGGATTTCGGGTTGACGAATTCCCAAATGAAAAACAAATAATTCCCACAATGCGGAATTGCGGGATTTCAGGTTTCGGAATTTCGGGATTTGCAGTAAGAAAATGATTTTGGGAAAAATCTAAGGTTTTCTGCAAATCAAGAAAACAACCAGAAACTTAGGAATTTCCAAAGGAGATAATAATGATAAATAAACAAACCAAACAAAGGGTGTTATGCCATAGCAAACCAAAACTTAAAACTTACCCAAATACCTCTATATTTACAATAATAGGGCTCCCATGATTAGCATGAAACATGGGATCTGTTGTACCTACAACAGAGCTCTGCTTTCCTTTTCCGCCGCTTCCTCTGGCTTTGACGCTTCTATGACAGTCGCAATTTTGACCGCACGGTTCTGACGCTATAGTGGCTCGTCCTTTGCACCATTCTGCTTCTTTACTATTTGCTTATGTAGTTGATAGTCCACCACTTCATTCATAACTTCTCCAACTACCTCAATGGTCCTTAGTACTTCGCATTTACTAAGGGGATAGATCCTTTTTTTCCACTTCGCTTTGCTCCATGTCGTTCTCCCGGGAATTGTGGAGTTTCTTCTCCCAAAACTGGTCGATGTTAGGTCTCTCCTAACTTGTACTTTTGCCATAAAAAATTCTTCCACTTGGGCTGCACCCAACAACTGTCATCTATGATGTCAATAAACTCGAAGTCTGCTTTACTTCGCACTCCATCAATGTCAACAAGAACACTTGATAATCTCCCAAAGGGTATAACCTTATTTTGGTTAGCTAATCTCAACTGTATAGGAGGCCAAGATAACTTTGGCTTCCCCATATATTCCCATGTTTGTTTTGTCAGGACATTCACCTCTGAGCCTAGGTCGAGAATGACCTAGTTCATTTCAAAATCTATGATCTACATATTTAGCCTCATTTCTCTTCCTGTCCTTCTATAGTTCTTGATATGATGAACTGCTCTATGTGCATCATTTACTATATTACGTTGTTCATAATGTCCTAATAGGTTCTGTAATTCTCCTAAGATGTTTCCATGCCTTAGTAGCTTTATGCAGCTCTATAGAAACTACGTAATAGGACTTTTTTGTTCTAGCGAAGTTCGTGATCCATCATACGAGGTCGCCATATCTAATACTAGTGTCTGATCACTTCGCAATTGGATCCTTGTGGTCGAAGGTTCTGAGTCTTGAAATCCTTTTCTTGCTTCCATGAATACCTTTTTCTCCTGGTCAAGGTTGAATGCAGGCATTTTTCCAGTTTTTTTTCTTACGCAAGGCCCATCAGTAAGCTTTGGTCTGTTTATGTGATCTTCAGAAGTCTAAGATTCGTTTGTGTTGTCATTTCCTGTCACGGCTCCACTTCCCATCACAACATGGATGTTGCGATCTTTGTTTCTTTTCTAACCTGCGATCATCTGAATATTTTGGTTCTGTCCTTCTGGTCTTTTCTCTTGCATTTTTCCTTGCAAAATGGGACATGCTTCAATGACATGGTAAAATGACTTACAGTACTTACAAGTCTTGCAAGGGTTCTGGTAATCTCTTGCTAAATGTCCAGGTTGTGTGCAATTATAACATACAATATGACCTCTTCCTCATCCTTGGCCAGTGTCACATCCTCTTCCTATGAATCTACCATGTCCTCTACATGTGCCTTGATCATCCTACACATTTTCATTATTGTGTTGTGTTTCTCCTTGGACTCTATAGAAATCATGTTTTTTTTCTATCATGAGGTCATATGCTTCGTAGTTGGTATCATCATGGCCAACTGAGTTACAAAATTTACAATACAGGTTCTCTGGTGTCTGTACATACTTCTGAAGTAGGTAACATTCCTCTGGGCGATGTCCTCTACATCGGAAAATATCACACCATTGTCCTTGATGTTGATTCAATGGATTCGGTGCTCCATTAGCGATGTAATCTCTGAATACAGGACAGTGTTCCTTGGAATGTCCTTCTCCTTTACATTTAGTGCACGAAACCTCTTCTCTTATCTATTTTCCTTTATTCATATATTGTAGTTGTAATGTCAATTTTGCTAGCTGTGTTTGTATCTTTACAATTCCTGTGCTAGTCTCTCCTATGGGCGAAGCTTCTAGCTTCATCACAATTTCCAATGCTTATGTTTGCGAAGTCACTTTCTGTTGCATCAGTGGTAATCTAATGTGGCGAAATAGTGCAGCTATGAATCATTCTTGATGTTGTTGCGGCGCTATTTCAAAGCTAACTTGATCTAACAAGGCTTTGAATTTCTGATCAAACTCCCACACAATCTCATTAGGTTTCTATTTGATTTCTTTTAGCTTTGTAATGCACTAAGATTCTGACTTAGGTTTCTTAAATTCTCTAATAAGCACATTTTTATATCCACTAGTGTTTTGTTCTGTCCAACAAAATATTTCATGAACCATGTTAAAGCTCTGTCTCTAAATGTGGTGACTAACTGAGCTTGTTTTATAGCACCATCCTGTCCTTGCTTAACGTTCCAGACAACTTCACAGAGAAACCAATGTTTCTCTGGATCTTCTAGACCGATTCCTTTAAAAATAGGTAGCTTAATGTCGTCTTCCATTCTTCTTCTAGGAGGTGCAGTGTTCTGAAACGATGAAGGTATACCACTACTTGGTTGATTTTGAGTACTTTCTCCTGCATTATTACTACTAGTAGTGTTCTACGAACTAGTAGTATTTCTTTCTTCAACTATGGGTTTCTGCGGAGTGGTAGGCTGATAGCCAATGCGTCTAGGTTCTATTTCAATTTCAGACTCAACTTGATAAGAGTTTCTATCACTTCCTAACTCAGTTTCTAGGAATGTGCGAGGTTCAGCTTCACGAGACCTCTTTCTAGTACTAACTTTATATCTTTTTCCACTTCGCAAAATACCAATATGTTCGTTCGTGTCACTATATTTGTTACTGAATATTACAGACTCAAACCCTAGGAATCTGATTGCATTCTTAAGACTCCTTTTTCAGCTAATAGCATTTTAATGTATAAACTCAAGTTTTTCAACTACTTACCTCTAAATACTTTGAAGAAATATCCTTTTGTTGCGTTGTAAGACTTCAAAGTGTTCACAACAAATTCTGTAACATAGCCTTCCAATAAGCTATCCAACCAAAAGTCTATTGCTCTTGAAATTTGGTTGTCAATCCCTTTAAGCCTCTGAATCAACTCTGTATTCCAAACTATAGGTTCTCCACCCTAGAAATAGTTTTTCCATTATGTTATCCTCGATATCCACTCATGTAACTAAGTAGAAAAAGATGTGAAGAAAATTTGATGCAGGTCAGTGAATATATATCTCTGCAACCATTGTTTTGTGGTAAGACACAGATGTCTATTTTCTTTCTGTGCAAACTCAAGTTATGTCTGGCTTACCCAATTCTGTATTTATGTCTTCTCTGGATTCCACATCAATCGCACATAACAAGTCTCAAGGAAACAAAACCATTTGTTTCTCTTTCTTCTCTTATAGGATGACACATCAACATCACATATCAAAGCAACGTAACCATTTGTTGGTTCCCTTCTTCACATCCACATAACACATCACCAGTTCAAGCACGAAAACAGAACCATTTGTTGTTCTACTTTGGGCTAACCCAGGTTTGGCGAATTTCTTCTTGTAGACCCAACAAAATCCCCTTCACTGGCCCTTTCGGCATCAACCTGCAAACAGGCTGAAGTCTCACCCAAAGCAAAGATGGGTGGTTACAGAATCAGGTTTCTATAACCTTGGTGATGCGTGTTTGTGTTATGTGATCTTGTAATGTACGCCTTGCTTAACATATCCTTAACATAACAATACAAACATGTAATTGTGCACTTCACATTTATCAACAACCTACAGAATTCACTGAATCATTGCTATCTTTACTCTTATAACTACGCATTCATCATACTTAACATACTTCGCAACATTCATGCATGTCTGTTCTGCTTACTTAACGTAACATTCTCATTCACATACATATGAAAGAAAATACATAAGTATAATCATACATGAACACAAATCATAACATATATTCACACACATACACAGATATTTACGTGCAGGTTCACCCCCCAGATGGGAGCTACATCCAGGGGAACTGTTATTATATTACTTCAAATGGGTAACAGTTCCAGTCTGTGCACTCAGCTGTATACTCTTCTTTAAAATATATCTCAGTGCACTCAGCTGTAGAGTATTTTTCTCTCTTAGATCTCTCTCAGTATAGATATAACAATCACCAACCCTTCCTTATACAAAATTTCCCTTTTTATAGATTGTGCCCGAAGGTCACATATTTACAATAACTATGGGCCAACCCACATATTACCCTTAAACCCAAAATGGCATGGTTCTCCTGTCGACCACGCTTTGCCTTAACTTCAATGGAGCTATGTTGTCCTTTTGCACCACTTCTTCTGACTCTGACGCTTTGTCTAACAGTCCCAGTTCTGACCACGTGACTTTGAATCTACACTAGCGCGTCCTTTGCACCATTCTGCTTCTATATCTGACAGTTTAGCTCTTCATCCATAACTTATCCAACTACCTATGGTCGTCCTTAGTACTTAGTCTTTAATAAGGGGACATGTCCTTTCCTACGGACTATGAAATTCAACACAGCGGATCTATGGAATAAGAGAAACCATTACAAGAGATGCATGCATAAAAGACTCTCAATTCTGTTGGTTCTAACATTGGAAATCCTGCCGATCCAAGAAGAACTAGAGCAGACTTTCAAAGAGAAAGTATGGCTCTTTAATATTCTGATCCTTCACTGTATGAATTTTTTTTTTGATGATAGGTTCAAATCCTAAATCATACTATCATTTCCACTAATATCCGAGATGGCAAACCGCCATGGATGAAGAGTCTAGTTCTCTTCAGAAAAATGCTACATGGGAGCTAGTTTCCCTTCCACCTGGGAGGAAATTAGTCCAATGCAAATGGGTCTACCGAACAAAGGTTGTTGCAGATGGCTCAACCTACAAATAAAAATCTAGGTTGGTTTCAAAATGCTTCTCCCAAGTCCAAGGAGTGGACTACACCAAGACCTTTGCACCGATTGCAAAGATGGATTCTATCCGCCTAGTTTTGGCAATTTCCGCATCTAAGCACTGGGAAGTGCACCACATGGATGTGAAGAGTGCATTTATTCATGGAGATTTGAAAGAAGATATTTACATGAAGCAACTTGAAGGTTACATATCAAATCCGACATTAGTGTGCAAACTGAAGAAATCATTGTATGGTTTAAAACATGCCCCAAGAGCTTGGTATGCAAAGATGGATTCCTTCCTTCTGTCACAAAATTTTACAAGATGAAAATAAGATACAAATGTGTACCTACAGCAGCATGAAGATAATTTTTTGATCATTTTCCTTTATGTTGATGACCTTTTGATAACTAGAAGAAATATTGCTTCGATCGGCAACACAAAAACTACTTTAAATCTAGCTTTTGACATGAGTGATTTGGGCTTGTTGAAGCAATTCCTTGGGTTAGAGATTGCTCAAATTTTGATGGGATCACCATATCTCAGCAAAAATATGCTTCAAACCTACTAAACAAGTTTAATATGTCAGATTGTAAGGCAACACCATTCCTATTCCTCTCGGGAATAAGACTTGAGGATGGTGATTCCACACCATTGGTGGATTCGACACTTTATCAACAATTGATTGAAAGTCTTCTATACCTGACACATTCTAGGACTGATATTTCTTATGCCATAAGTGTCGTGCCAAGATATATGCAGCAACCCCATGAGCTTCATTGGAGGGAAGCCAAGAGAATATTTCACTATATGCAAGGTACTAGACACTTTGGCATACACTATGCTACAGATTCCGAGCTAGATTTAGTGGGATTCACTGATTCAGATTGTGCGGGTGATAGCATTGATCGGAAGTCCACTTCCGGATATGTTTTCATGATTGGAACAGGGCCTATTTGCTGATCAATCAAAAAGCAGGCTGCCATTGCCTTATCTTCAGCAGAGGCAGAGTATCAAGGAACGGTCAAGGCTTGCATTCATGCAGTTTGGTTGCAAGGTATTCTAGCAGATTTTCATATTGGTAGCACCACTTCTACTGTCATTTTTTGTGACAATCAGAGTGCTATCAAGATCTCGACAGATACAGTTCAAAGACAGAGGACCAAACATATCGAGATCCACATGCACTACATCCGAGAGCTTGTGCATGAAAGAACCATTGTACTACCATATTTCCCTACAGAAGAGCAAATTGCAGACATCTTCATTGAGAAGAAGTTCTCTTACCTCCGTTCACTGTTGGGGGTGAGTTCTACTATGGTGGAGACAGATAAAATCCTTCAGTGTTCATCTTGAGGGGGGGATTTCTTCCCACTGGGTTTTCCCTCTTTCCTCACTTAGATTTTTCTAGCATTTTTGGATTATTTTTTGTATTGGGGTGACCTTTGGTCTCAGTAACCAGGGCCCTATATTTTATTTTTTAACTCATGGTATAGCTTGTGGGGGGGTGTTAGGATATTCTCACCATCATCTTTATGTGTGCATGCATGTATGCATTTGCATGCATCCCAGTCATCAGTATGGTAGTCTCCCTGCACTTAGTCCCTAGTTTACTAGCCCAGGGAGCTTGTTTCTGCTCAGTTCCAGCCCTCCTAGTCCATGATGCGCCTTGTTTTCATCTCCTAAGACAAATTGTGCCCTCTCTCACCTACCACCAGTGACACACTCGGTTAGTTGCTTTATTTGTGGATCTACTCCTTGATTTGAGGACAAATTGACTAGTTAACTGACTGAAACACTCCGATGGACATCTAGAGAGACTAGTTTGACTATTATGACTACTTGCAGCTCCTCATGCGCCCTCCTTGTATTCTCCCTCACTACATTAGTGCTCCATGCATCAGTTACACCTACCTACGTTCAGTTAGACTCAGTTTGACACCTAGTTGACCGTTACTTGTGCATTGATGACACTACCACTGATCTGATGATGAGGACTCCTAGTGTAAACCAGGTACACCATGCAGGCTATTCGAATGACCTCCTTGGTTAATTCGAACTATTCAGTCATTGTGACATTATTGTATTGTATTCTACTTCTGAGTAAATCAATAGAGCACTGCTGCAATCCTTTTGCACAGTTTTCACATATTCTTTCATGCATATCTAGTAATTGTTGTGTTTGTTCCATAGATATGTGGCGCTTGACTTTTCACACGAACTTCGCTTCGCTCCATACCCTGCTCCCGGGAATTGCATATTTGTTTCTCCCAAAACTGGTCAATGTTAGGCCTCACCTAACTATACCTCTGTCATCAAAACATTCTGCACTTGGGCTGTGCCCAACAGATTCCTCCATGAAATGGCATATCCGTACCTGGTGCCATGAAAACAAAGGAATTATTACAATGTGACCTTTGAAATATATGTATGTGAAACTATGTGATCTTCACGTACCTGTAACTTTACTAATGCAATATTTTTCCCTCTTTCATGTTGTCTATTTGATACGTTACATATTTGAAGCTCTTCATTTCTATTGCCATGTTCCCAAATTCGTGCTTCTCACTTACATGAGTTCAACGCCTCAACAATGCAAATCCACTACACCTGGAACATGTCCCATAAAGACATGACTTTGCATAATATTTTTCACCTTCATCCCTTGGAAACATTATGTTATGGATAAAATCTCTCGATTCATTTGAAGGTAATATGAAAAAGCATTCATGTTCAGTGTTAGTATGCTAATCACAAAATATATGTTTATATGTGTCATAATAATACTCAAATTCTACATGGTATCTACAACAACATGTCTTCCAGTCAATGCAAATTCTAACATACCAGGGCTTGCATTTTTCAAATGATTGTTGGCCCAAGTTCAATTGTGTGTGCTCAATATTGAATATCTCATAGAGTTTCGTTTGTGTCATGTCAAGGAAGTGTTTGATGTGGGGCTCATGCTCATTATTACCTTTTCTGAACTTCAAAACATCTTTTTGATTGGATGAAGGTCTACTGTTATCATGCCAAAACTTGTGCACTAGGTCTTTAACTCCAACAATTATCTTCATGTCTGGACAAGGAAACATACCAATAAATGCCCAACAATTTTTTGTCCTAGAGTGTCGAGTCTTTCTCTAATAGTAGAATACTTATGGTGAGTCTTTTTATCTACTTTAAACAGGTGAGATGTGTGTGATATAAGGCGACTACGCCTCGTGCTTTTGCTTACAATTGATTCGGATAGTACACAATGGGCCACATTAATATATTTTGTATGAGACGTATTTAAAATTAAATTAAATGCATCTTGCAACATGGTTATTAGCCTCTAAAATTCTAACTAAATTTATGACTAAAATTTTCTTAACAGTGGCTAAACAATGTGATTTTAACAAAGCTAAAAATAATTGACATTTCGATACATCACTCTCAGATTCAAAAAATTCTTTGACAATTTTGTTGTATTTCCAATCAATAGTTCGTTTAGGTAACTGACCTTCAAGTCCGATTAGGGCACTTTCATCCACATGAATACGTCTAGGAGTTCTTCTTCGTCCTGCACTAGAGAGTCGAGGTAAAGTAGGTATAAGATAAGTATGAGTCCCACCACCACTTTATTGTGACACTTCATTTACATGTTGTTCTGGATTGGGAGTGTGTTCGACATGTGTGTGTTCTTCTTGGGGAGACTGCAAATCCACAACTCAATATACATCTAGTTTTTCATACTCGGCTTATGCCAATATTTGAATGTCTTGAATAACTTCATCATTGGTCGGTGATGGATTATTGGTTGGAGGATGACTTGTTGATGGAATTTGAATGGGATCCATTGGATGCATCCACTTCACTTTTCGAGCTGAACTAGAAGTCATTGTGTCGTTCATTGTGATAATATATGAGGAACCGACAGTTGCATGTCTATGTATTTCCATGCCCAACCTTGATTTTTCTCTTATATCATGGAGCTTTTCAAGAGACAGATATTTCCTTCTAGAATTTTTTGTTCTATTCCATTTGTTTCCCGTCTCCCAGTTTTTTTTTTAAGAAAACAAGTTTATTGTCCCTCCCAAAATAAATAACATTTTCAACAAGATGGTGAGTATCATTCCATATTATTCATTGAATTCTTACACGAGTGATCTTGTAATCTCTACATTGAATGTAATAAGACATTCCAAAAACAATATTCAAAACACAAGAAGGTCATTATAAAGTTTTGGTGATCATGCCATTTGTGTTGGTATTTTTTGATAATATACTTGTCTATAGAGAATCTTGGGAAGAGAATGTATGATATTTTGACAAGGTCTTAAAACCATTGGAGGAGCACTAAATCACTAGATAAATTTGTGTGGAATAATGATTCATAATGGTTCACTAGATAAAAGTCTGTGGCAGAATGTTTTATTTGTCAACAAAACAAAGGAGACTCAATCAAGACACTAGGAACTCAAATATGTTCTATTCTTATTCAATTATAATGCCACGATTATAGTGGATCGGGTTTTTCAGTGGAAGGTTATTATAAGGCAACAAAGGTGTTGGTACTAGCCAAGCAACCAGGGAATTCAAAACACAAGTACGATGGTGATATCTTATGGTTCCCATCACAAATATGGGTATTAGGTTCTAGTAGTGGGGTGTCTTTTCAAAATTCTAAGAATTAGTGGATTATTGGATCACAAATAGTGATGGATTTTGAGTTTGGACCTATCGAAGTCTAAAAAGGATAGACTGGTATGATGGATTTTACCATGCGTATGTGTATAAGGAAACGATTGTGTAGGTGTTGTAGTATGGTATATGTAAAATCACCAATTCCCTATCATATGTTTAGTCATGGATGGAAAATTTTAATCTAGAGAGTTGAGTACAAGTTCGACATCCCTTTTGGTTGGAGTTGTCTTCTCTTTTGGTTGATTTATATGACCTTTTAAAGACTTTTTATCCAATAGGTAAATAGCAAGTTGTTGATCCAAAATGGTTGGTGTATTTCATTTCAAGATTCCCCTTGTCATTATATAGTTATTATAGTGGATGGGGTTTGTTAGTAGAAAGTGCATTATTGGATCACAAATAGTGATGGATTTTGATTTTTGACCTATCGAAGGCTAACAAGGATAGAGAACTATGATGGATTATACTACGTGTATCAATGATTACATCAAAGGTATGCAGGTTGATCAATTTTGGAAAGTTATGTCCAAATAGACGAAGGTTCCCTCAACTCTCGGTCCATTCAATAAGCCTACTAGAGTTGTCGATCTTTCTCCTTGGGAAAAAACATTCCAGGAAGTTCCTGCATATTCCCTATTCAAGGGTGTCTCTTCCTTTAACAATGTGGGATAAGTAATAGATTCAATACTATCCTTAACCCTCTATTTCTTTATTGAATATTTGTCGTGTTTCTTGGAACGTGGATAGATGACAATCACAAGATGCAAGCAGTTTATTTGGGGAGTTTAGCACAAGGTTATGCCAGATGTTTCATTTTTCCAGGAAGTCAAGCCTATTGGTTTGGAGCTCCATAGTTGTATGTGAAATGTATGTAATGATCCATTTTGGGACACATACTATGTTTAAGGGGAAGAGGTAATACTAAGTGATATATCCCCTTAACTTGAGAATGATTGTGACATATCCAAATTCTTTCCTAAATTAGTAGAGAGTTTATGTTTTTCCTCATGTTAACATATTTGTGGAAGAACTTGTATAGCATATTTTTCATTCTAATAAAAAACATGTCTTTCTTTACACACTTGTTACTCTATTCATTTTCTTAAAAAATGTGTGTCTTATATGGATTTGATATTTGGAATTGCAACATCCATGTACATATAGATCAATTTGAACAAAAATCAAATACATATATAATTTTTTTACAATTTATAATCTTTAAATTTGAATGAATACATCATGTCCAACTTTAGGATATTACAAGGGGAGACAATTCATGTAGAAAATTTGTCACCATACCTTTCTTCAATATCTCCTTACTTGCATTGCAAAACAAGTGAACTCCAATGTGTCTAACAATAATATGAGAATGGTCCAATGTTCCAAAATGAGCTCTGAGAATTGACAAGTGTAGATGTTGTGTGCAAGATGGTTGAGAGGGTTCCAATCTACCAAATAATGCAAGTTGAATGTGAGTGCAAGAAGAAGAGAATTGAAATCACGCGAACTAAACTTGATTTTACCACATAACAATGAAAATTGAATTGCATGATGTGCAAGAAATGTTTTCCTGTCTTTTTCAGACAAAGGAGTGTGTGCGCGTTAATAGTGTGCACACACTATTAGTGCGTGTGTGTTATTAGCACGTGCACACTCCTATGTGCATTAACTAATAAATTTTCACCACAAACGTTTAGAGTACGACTATGGTGAACCTTTTCTATATTAACTACGTTAGAAGTGTGCGCATGCACTAATAGTGCATGTGCGTGGTCCTGTCGCATTAATTTGGTGGGTGAACGTTCACTGTGTATCGTATTTCATGTAAACTCTTTTTTTAACTAATTTCTAATGACAAGTTGGTACTCAATTAAAGTTAAGAGAGATATAGGGGGGTATTCTGGATTATGGGTTTAAGGAGAGAGAGAGAGGGGGATTGTGGGTTATGGGTTTAGGGGGGGGAAGAGAAGGGGGGATTTTGAGTTAGGGGTTTACGAGGAGAGAGAGGGGGAATATTGTGGGTTATGGGTTTAGGGGGAGAGAGAGGGGGGAGATTGTGGGTTAATGGTTTAGTGAGAGAGATATATTGGGGTTAGGGATGTAGAGAGAGAGAGGGTTGGATAAGGGGTTTAGAGGGAGAGAGGGAGGGATACCATGGGTTAGGGGTTTAGAGTGAGAGAGAGATATTGGGGGTTAGGGGTGGAGAGACATGGAACAAGGGGGTAGGGATTTAGAGAGAGAGATAAAGGGGGGTATGGGTATAGGGAGAGAGACAGAGAGATAATGAGTGATAGAGAGAGATAGATTGTGAGAAAGAGAGAGTGAGAGGTAATTAAAATGGTTGTACATTTGAAGTTGTCACATGAACATTAAGTTCACAATTTATTACTGATCTCAATGCAGGCATTTGATATCCATGTAATTTAATCAAATATAACCTTTCTTCTTGAAGTGACCCCCAAATAAGCGATAAAATTCGACATTAGCCACGCTTTAATTCTAATATTAGGGGGATGAAAAGTTGATGTAGAACCTGGTTAGGCATTGAGAGAGAGAGGGATATTGGGAGTTAGGGATTGTGTGTGTGTGTGTGTGTGTGTGTGTGTGAGAGAGAGAGAGAGAGAGAGATTCGAGGTTAGGGGTTGAGAGAGATGGAACAATGGGGGTATTGGTTTAGGGAGAGAGATCAAGGGGGGTAGGGGTCTACGGAGAGAAAGAAAGATAGTGAGTGATAGAGAGAGATAGATTGTGAGAAAGAGAGAGTGAGATGTAATTAAAATGGTTGTACATTTGAATCTATGTCACACGAACATTAAGTTCATAATTTATTACCGATCTCGATGCAGGCACTTAATATCTATGTAATTTAACCAAATACAACATTTCTTCTCGAAGTGACCCCAAATAACTGATAAAATTCGACATTAACCATGAACGACAATTTCATTAAACTTGGACTTATTCACTTTGAAGATGGTTCAAAAACCGCCTTTCTAAACTCCAAAATCAAGCAAAATCCGGTTCCAAAACTGCCAAATCCAGGTTCCAAAAGTGCCAAAACCGGTTCTAAAAGTGCCAAAACCGATTCCAAAATTGCCAAAACCAATTCCGAAAGTGCCAAATCAAGGTTCCAAAAGTGACAAAACCGGTTCCTAAAGAGCCAAAACCGGTTCCAAAAGTGCCAAATCCTGTTCCGAAAGTGACCAAACCGGTTCCGAAACTGCCAAATCCGTTTCCAAAAGTGCCAAAATCCAGGTTCCAAAACCATACTTTTTCTTTTGATATTGGTGTCTGTATAATATGACGGTCATTTGAAGTTGAATGTCATTAACCAACACCCCATTTTTGAATGAAGCTCGAGATAAATGAATGAAGGGGCGGCCGACCCTTCTTCTGCCCACTATTATTTTCATAATAGTTCTAGACTGCAAGAAGGGTGGTTCGATCCTTCTTGTGGTCACCATTCTGGATACAGGTGAATTGTCGGATATTGGTGTTCACAATTATCTACTAAAAGAAGGGGCGGCCGATCCTTCTTGTCGGCAGTCGGAAGTCGGGTAAATATTGTTTACATGTTATAACATAGGCAATGTCTCGATACCTACCATATACTGCGGAAGTCGGTAGTGGGGAAATGTTGTCCCAACCTTCGTAGATTAATTGTTTTTCATTTCACTTTTAAATGAAGGGTCGAGCGACCCTTCTTGTGCTTAGTATTTTTGTAGTCTTCACCATTCAGGATATACATGAATTTACATCCTATACTTCATAGGTTGAATATTTACACAATTCCCTCATAAATGAAGGGGCGACCAACCCTTCTTCTGCCCAATATTATTTTCATACTAGTTCTAAACTGCCAGAAGGGTCGGCCGACCCTTCTTGTGATTTATATTTTTCCAGTCTTGACCATTCTGGTTATACATGAATTGATCTCTATTTTGGAAGGCCAAAATCTCACACGCGTGAGCCTCAAAGAGAGAATTGACGCCATAGGAAGTGATGACATGGCATCTATGATGACATGGAATGTGTGATGAGCCTGGAAAGACACATGATGGTGTTCTGGTGCTATCATTTAGTCAGTGTTGCAATTTGACATCATTCTCAAAAAGTATGGCAAGTTGTGAAACTTTGGAAATTGACAAAGTATGGAAAAAGTAGTCAAAACTGCTATGATAGAATGCCCGCCATAATTCATGGTTTCGAAAAAATGCACGCACCATCATATCATGCTATAGCTTGTTGAAGTGGCTATCTAGTTATACATGATTGCGGATTATGGGAACTGTTTGAATAATGGATTTGCGACATGCGTTTCCGCAACCCACAATGCGGATTGCGGAAACTTTGGTTTGTTTTTATTTCGAGTTGTAGTCCCGCAACCCGCAATTCCGGATTGCGGGAACGTTGTATATATTTATAAACAATTAAACCCCTGCAACTTGTCTTATGCATTCCCCATATTAGATCTCAGCCGTCAACTTGTCTTAATCTTACGACCCAGATTTAACCTGACGGAATTAATAAATATGTTGATTTTGTTTCTATTTCCTTTTATTATTTTTCATCTTCGAAAATTAACTGTTGTGTGGATTTTACGGCGAGTTTTTACCAAGGGTCATTTTTGCCATTTTTCCAGCTTAAATGAAGGGTCGGCCGACCCTTCTTGTGCTTACTATTTTTGCAGTCTTCACCATTCAAGATATACATGAATTGACAGCCTATACTTCGTAGCTTGAATATTTGCACAATTCCCTCATAAATGAAGGGGAGGCCGACCCTTCTTCTGCCCACTATTATTTTCATACTAGTTCTAGACTGCCAGAAGGGTCGTCCAATCCTTCTTGTGTTCACCAGTCTGGATACAGGTGAATTGCTGGATATTGGTGTTAACAATTATCTACTAAACGAAGGGGTGGCCGGCCCTTCTTGTGATTTATATTTTTTCAGTCTGGACCATTCTGGTTATACATGAATTGATCTCTATTTTGGAAGGCCAAAATCTCACACGTGTGAGCCTCAAAGAGAGAACTGACACCATAGGAAGTGATGACATGGCATATATGATGACATGGAATATATGATGACAAAGAATGTGTGATGAGGCTAGAAAGACACATGATGGTGTTCTGGTGCTATCATTAAGTCAGTGTTGCAATCTGACATCATTAAGGAAAAGTATGGCAAGTTTTTGAAACTTTGGAAATTGACAAAGTATGGAAAAAGTAGTCAAAACTGCTCTTAGAGAACGCCCGCCATAATTCATGGTTTGAGAAAAATGCACGCACCACCATATCATGCTATAGCTTGTTGAAGTGGCTATATAGTTATACATGATTGCAGATTGTGGGAACTGTTTGAATAATGAATTTGCGACATGCGTTTTCGCAACCCGCAACGCAGATTGCGGAAACTTTGGTTTGTTTTTATTTCGAGTTGTAGTCCCGCAACCCGCAATTGCAGATTGCAGATTGCGGGAACGTTGTATATATTTCAAAAAAATTAAACCCCCGTAACTCGTATTCCACATTCCCCAGATTAGATCTCAACCATCAATTTGTCTTAATCTTACGGCCTAGATTTAACCCGACGGAATTAATAAATATGTTGATTTTGTTTTTGTTTCCTTTTATTATATTTCATCTTCGAAAATTACCTGTTGTGTGAATTTTACTGCAAGTTTCTACCACGGGTCGTTTTCGCCATTTTTTCTAGCTTAAATGAAGGGTTGGCCGACCCTTCTTGTGCTTAATATTTTTGCAGTCTTCACTATTCAGGATATACATGAATTGACAGCCTATACTTTGTAGGTTGAATATTTGCACAATTCCCTCATAAATGAAGGGGCGTCCAACCCTTCTTCTGCCCACTATTATTTTCATACTAGTTCTAGACTGCCAGAAGGGTCGTCCGATCCTTCTTGTGTTCACCAGTCTGGATACAAGTGAATTGTTGGATATTGGTGTTCACAATTATCTACTAAACGAAGGGTCGGCCAACCCTTCTTGTGATTTATATTTTTCCAATCTTGACCATTCTGGTTATACATGAATTGATCTCTATTTTGGAAGGCCAAAATCTCACACGTGTGAGCCTCAAAGAGAGAATTGACATCATAGGAAGTGATGACACGTTGTTTTGTTTTTATTTCGAGTTGTTGTCCTGAAACCCGCAATTGCGGATTGTGGGAACGTTGTATATATTTCCAAAAAATTAAACCCCCGCAACTCGTCTTCCGCATTCCCCATATTAGATCTCAGCCGTCGATTTGTCTTAATCTTACAGCCCAGATTTAACCCAATGGAATTAATAAATATGTTGATTTTGTTTATGTTTTCTTTTATCATTTTTCATTTTCGAAAATTACCTGTTGTGTAGATTTTACTGTGAGTTTTTACCAGGGGTCGTTTTTGCCATTTGTGTGGATTTTATTGCGATTTTTTACCACGGGTCATTTTCGCGAGTTTTTACTAGGGCTTGTTTTTCGCTACTTTTTACCAAGGGTCGTTTTCGTGACTTTTTACCAGGGGTCGTTTTCGCCATTTTTTCCAGCTTGCACAAGTTCGTTTCGTGTCACTTTCTTATTCAATTGTTCACGGTTTTTTTCTATTTTGAGTTTTTTTTATTGGTGTTTATTTATCCATCAGATTTCTCCAGTTTTTCAAACATGTCTCGCAACACTCACTACAAAACTCCTCAGAAATATCTTTTGAACAATGACCCAAACTTCGGCATCCTTGCCGACACTAGCGATAAGGTTTCTGAGACATACCAAATCGATTGGTCCAAAACTTACTCCATCTTTGACAATGATGACCTAACTGATATTTAGAGTGACCGCCCCACCTATGAAAATATTAGGGATTCACAACTCCATGCTATAGCTGCCAGACCTGCTATCCTTCCCTACACTGATGTAGTTAAGTGGATTATAGACTATGCTAACCCTAAAGATCGCTATTTCAATGATAGCGCATGGTCTCAATTGGCTACTTTTCGCCCTGAGGTTTTTACCAGAGCTTATGCCCTAAAACCAGCTGTTCAACCCCTATATGTTGCATTCCTTGAGTCGTCAAAGAGTAGGTACAATTTCAATGAAATGTTGAAGTCTTGGATGCACAGACCGACAAATTTCATGCCCAGGGTTGATAATTTATACCCAATTTCCTGGTTCAAAGAGCCTTATTCTCTTCTGGAAGCCATGCTCTGCAGACTTTATGGTCTCCCTAATTGTTCAGTATTCAAAGTGGAATGGGCTCCTATCGCCCATCATGTCCTAACAATGGGGAAGTCATTCCCTTGGGCTTCAATTTTATCAGCAGAGTTAAAGACAGCCATTGAGAAATATCAGAAAACAACAGCTACAAGGAAGCCATACTTCTTTTTCTCTGCATTTGTAATTGATGTTTTATGTACAGAGTTTCAGTATCCCACCATGGGGTGGAGTTGGACTAAGTCCTCACCCTCTATTCATATTTATTGTTCTGCCTTATGGTAAAGCAATTTTGTTCCCTTGCTCTATGACATCTGCGACCATTTCTTTGGTGCAATTTACTAGCAGATTTTCAGGGAAGATGCCCCTGCCTTTTCCCCTGATGCTAGAACTCTCATCCCTACATTGGGTGACTGGTATGTGGGAGAATCCTTTGCTTACATTAGAGTCTGGGGAAGCAGTACTGTACATTTGCTACCAAGAGTTGTCCCTGACAGACTGTTACTTGAGGAGATATCTTATCAAACTGTTACAGATGATGTCTACCTTAACCTCATTGGTCCCAAAAGGAAGGGATGGCATAAGTTCCCTTTAAACCTTGGGCATTTGGTTATCCCAACTTCAACTTGGGCTGCAACACTGGGAGACAGGATTGTTTCTTTGAAATTTGGATTTGCTCCCAAAAGAACTCATGACCCCAAAGGATTTATGGAGGCTCACTTCAAACAGGACCATATGAACATTGGCTATACACATCAAGACATCCCTGATGACTCTATTTATCAGGGAGTTAATATTTTATCTGAAGTCCTGCTGAGAGCAAAGAGCAAAGAAGAACAGAGCCATATCTTTCAGTATCAACGGGAGCTTAAAACCAAGGTTTTGAGCTATATAAGCATGGAACTCAAGCTTGATGAGCAAACAAGAAAAGATAGGGAAGAAAAGGAATCTCACAAAGCCAGTGCTCCATTGATGCTAACCTACCCGAATGGAGACAAAGGAAAAGGCCTTATGGAGGATTCTCCGAAGTTAAAAACTGCTGCATAATTAAAGATGTTAATGCATACATCTCAGCAATTAAAGTAGAAATTAGCAAAGATGAGTTTGGTGCTGGATACCCAAGTGGCTACAGTACCCAAACCCACTACTGATATTCAAGTGGCTACTACAGCCAACCTGATTAGTGATGGTCAAGTGATTGTTGTGAGTAAACCAGCTAAAAGACAGAAAATTCAAACTTCTGCCTTTGAAATTCCTACTCTTACTATTGAAGACAGTGATGTGGAAGATGAAACACTTCCTTCTATGACTGTGGTGCAGGAAGAAACTGAAAGTTCTCAGGAAATCACAGATTTGTTGGATGCCATAGTCATGGATGATCTTGTCCCAGATCAACAGTCTCTTGAAACCACTACTGTTGTTGATAACACAACTTCATCACTCTTACTTTCATCCATTCAATCTCTTTCCACTTTATCTTCTGGGGTAACACCACCAACCAACATATCCCAGTTATTTGATGCAATAACTTCCATTATTGTTCCATCTCCAACCCTGTCAGTTCCACTTTCCATTCCACCATCAATTGTTGCAGAGATCCAGTCTTCAATTATCTCTCTGCAACCACCATCATCTATTTCATCACCACCAACCAATGATGTCCAAATCCTAGTTGTTCCATCTTCACCATTAGTTGTTGGTGCATCTTTTTCACTTCCTGAAGTTTTTACTTCAATCCCTACTCCAACCTCTTTACCCCCAGTCCCTGAAGTTATCCCTTCTCCACTAACCACCTCTCAGATTACTATGACAATACCTAATACCATTGTTACTCAGACAACCCCAATAATTGCAACAGGAGATGTGGCTACATCTTCCATTGAATTGGTAGCTACTTATGAGGAAGATATTGTAACCTCCCTTGGAGATTATTTCTATAGCAAAAAGGCTAAGGCAGTGGTGAAGAAGGGTAACAAAAGAGGCAGATATCAGGATGTGTTGTAGGGCCCCTTTCCTAATCAAATAATTTGGGCCAAGCAATCATATGACATACAACAAGAAGCACTGGATACTGTTACTGCCATGGGTGCTTTTGCAGGTGCCAATTTTGATTCAGTAATCACATTGAATAAAGAAATTGATGTCAAGAAGGAGGAGCTTAAGAAACTTCAAGAGCAGCTGGTTAAGGTCAATGAAGAACATGAAGCTGACATTCGTGAAATGAGAAAAGCATTTGAAAATAAGATTGAAGACCTTCAAGAACAGAATGCTTCTGTTCAAGTCCAATTGCAAGATGTTGAAACTTTGGACACTGCCAATGCTGAAAAGATAGTTGTGCTTGAACAACAGCTAAAGGATGCAACTGCAAGTGCAGCCTCCTCTTCCTTTTCTAAGTTCACTCAGCGGGAATTTAAAGATTTGGCCAATCAGGAGAATGAGGAGCATCACGAACTCCTAACTGAACTGTTTAATGCATTGAATGAAATTCGGGAGACCCATAATGCTTTTGAAAAGATGTTTGTCATCTTTAACCAACAAGTGGATAGGAGAGAAAAAGCGTCCAAAGCCATTGATGACATCGTTGCTTGGCAGAGGTAAATTAAGGATAAACCAGATGATATTCCAATGTTGGACAGCTTCAAGTTCAGCGAAGTCAGAACTTCCCTGAATGCCTGGCATAATGTTCTTTACATGGTAGATGAAACAATAACTAAGGCAAAAGCTATTTGTGGGAGGAGATGGTATACTATGGATGGAATCATGGAAACATTGAAATTTCCTACGATGGATCTCATAGAGGAGGCTTGTCCCCCTAAATTGATGGTTGAACAAGTGGAAAGTAGATGTGAGGAGGTCAAAGAAAAGATCCGACAGCTTGAGCATATTCAGATTGAGGATGTGGATCAGTTCATCAAGCAACCGATCAGCCTAGAAGGCAAGGGCCACATCTATCTGTGCACTTCGCATAAGCTTGCTAAAAATGAGATGGAGATCTTCACATGTGATGCCCAGTTGGGGCTTGAATCGCACAACTATCTCGATGTTGATGAATTGTTAGAAATTAGGACCAAGTGGCAAGCAGCCCTTGGCTATCCTTAGTTTAGTTGATTTTGTAATCCCTGTTTTCATGGGATGGCTATCCTTTGTAATCAATTTCTAAATATTATTTAAAGGGTAGAAGTCTCATGGGGTAGGGGGGGAGATAATCGCCAGAGAAGGACTGGAGAAATGTTGTTTCACTTGTGATATTGTAATTTGTAATTTTTTGCAGACCAATGAATCAACGTTAGTTTCTTTTTGGCATCTTCTTTGTTTATGTTATGAAACTATAATGTTTTCATTTTGCAATCAATAATTAAATACACGGATCTACAATCTGTATTTGTCTTAATTGATGATCTGTGTGTTTTTTAGTGTTTTAAGTGAATTTATTTAATTAAAACATTTATCTATTTCTACAAATGATTAACAGACATTAGTAAATTAATGTTAATTTTTCAATTAGCATTCATGCACCTTGTTCCCTAAGGACTTATCCACCTTACCATGTTGTGAGGGGGTAAGTTTGACTTATGTACCTTGTTCCCTAAACCCTTGTTCCCTAAATCTTATGATAAACCCATACCCCTAAGCCATATTCTTAGAGGGGGATTAATTATTAATTAATTATTATTATTTTTAATTAATCTGGAGATTTAGTGGCTAATCGTGATTATGGATAGAGAAACGTGTTCCTTTGGGATAGCCACATGGGATCCCAAAAGAGGACACGGGGTTGCCTCGGTGATCCAGGCGGAAGTGGGGTAGGCTTTTGTACACACGGCCGGGGTGGCTGGACGTCAGACCAGGGGGATGCAAGCAGAGCACGGGGGGTGTGACTGCTGAGTGAGAAGAAGTGCGAGAATCCGGGAAAGATTGAGTGAGATATCTCTGGTTAATGTCTAGATCTCAAGTCGGGGGTGAACTTGGGAGCTAAAATAGTACAAGCTGGACAAGTTCCAAGGTTGGGTGGAGCATGGCTCACATGCAGCCAACCAGTTGCCACATTCATGTGAAATTCAGATAAGTGTATGTGTGCATGGATTATAATGTTCATGTATTTAATTATGCTTGATATGTTCAATCTGTGGAATGAATGTGTAAATAAATGTAAGCCATGAATATGCTATGTTAAGCCTGTTAGAAGGTTATATTCATGAATGAGGTTTCTTTCAATTGCATAAGCTATATTTTGTATTAATTTTGTATGTGAATGATGAATGGCTAAACTCCATTTATGTAATACATGCATGCTTATGCTGTCACAACCTCATTGATGGATGGATGCCTCTTGTATGTTCTTAGAATGATAGGCATAAACCTAGTTATGAAGTTGTTAATTAGATGCTTAATAACTTAACTTAGCAAATTAATTTAATATGATGATAATGACTGTTATGTAATTGCAGAATGTGAAACAATATGAATCAAGTAAAGAAATTTACTGATGCATAACCTGCATATAAATCATATGAATGATAAATCCAGCACACAAATTTATATGTTTTATGATTTAACAATACAATTTAAACAGAGTTACTAGATGTATGTATGAAAAAACAAAATGAATCAAGGAAATTTATACACAACAAAAGAAAGGAAAAGAGAAACTAATTGATATTCTTTTAAGATTGTAAAACATTACAATTCTCCAAGTACAGAGTTTCTCCAGTTCTCTCCTTTGATGGTTCCCCCATTCATCTGATTTGCCAAGGGAAGATTGCCACTTGCCCTTTTAAAAGGCTACTTTTTACACTTCCAATACTTAATCTTGAAATTTTAAAACATATTTTAGCAATTTCAAACTCTGATTTTGCATTTTCGGAAACAAAACTCGACACTTTACAAGAATTATAATCATAGTGAAATTGAACATACTAGTACAAACAAACATTCAAGTGTATTATTTAACAAAATACTTTCATTTTCATTTTATTCACAATTGGCCTCCCATCGCTCACGCCATTCAGGTGCAGCAAGCAAGGCCATAATCGATCTAACAAGAATGTGTCATTGACATCGTCGTAAGTATAATTTTTTCTTATAATACAGTTCCCTTCCTCGTTAAAAACATGTTTTCTTCGGAGTCATTGATAATCACAGTATTTGTCTGATCCCAACCATGGATCAAATTGTCCCAAACTATACTTAAAGGTTTGCGAAATACATAAGGATTTCCATCACCCTGAAAACCCTCTTTGGCTACGTAAGAACAATCTTCCTGTGTTAAAATTAATCTAAATTGTTCCCTTTTCAATCCAGTTCTTTGTAATGATCTAGGAAAAAACTTGTCAACGTTTTTCGTTGAGCAGATGTCCATACCCCAACCTCAAAAATACTAAAGCATTTTTCAAAAAACTCCCTCAAGCCTGGCCGTATAAAATAATACTTTGTTGATATTTCGATGTCTGGTGGTCGTCACAATCCGGGTTTCTGTTTTCTATGTAATGTGTGTAACAAAACGCCATTGAAATTAAAAAATGATCAATGGTTTACTAGAAACAAATCTTCTAGTACTATCTGCAAACAAAAAACACACACACACAACCTAGTCAATAGAATATTATGGTTCAATGTTTCTAAGTATATTGCTTTCATGTTCAACAATTTTTTAAACACATTACCAGATACATGGTACGATGTCCATAAATAATATGAGAACTGTGCAATAAAACTTACATCAATTAAATGTAGGAGTTGTAAAAAATATACAAATCACTAAATGAATTTTTTTTTGTATAATATGACGGTCATTTGAAATTGATTGTGTTTAAACAACGCCCCATTTTTTAATGAGGCCCGATATAATTCAACAGAGAACACAACATTGTTTTTATAGTTATATCTCTCTCTTGTGAACCGTCAAATTTCCAACTAGTTGGCATTTTCAAGCAGTTTTCCTTGCTATTATCTATTGATTGATATTGCCCTTCATCTATAAACAACATGTATGTTTGTTTATATATATCTTATAATCTAACAAAAAAACCCCAGAAACATACTCAGTAAAAAAAAGAGAAGAATGATCTCATAATCTAAATGAAAATCCCCATAAACATACTCAGTAAAACAAAAGAAGAATGTTCTCATAATCTAAATGAAAAACCCTAGAAACATACTCAGTAAAACAAGAGAGGAATGATCTCATAATCTAAATGAAAAACCCAGAAACATACTCAAACAAACATAATCTCAGTAAAACAAGAGAAGAATGATCTCATTAAGCATATAATTATTTAAGTTACTGTTAAACCACATAATACAAACTAGAGTGCTAAGATTTATTTGATTTGTCTGTAAATCAGAAAAAGCGTCAATAGTTTGTAGTAAAAACAAAAAACTCAAAGCTCCTTATCACAAACCTAGAAAATTGTCATTCTACTAAATACTAAACAAGTTAATCTCATAGTGACCGATTCAGAGAACTCTTTTTTGTGCGATTCAGGCAACTTTTTCTGATTCAGGAAAATCAGAAAAAAGTATCATTAGTTTGTAGTAAACGCACATAAAGAAATATTTCTCAAGTCTTTAGTTATATAAATCACAACAGATGTTTCCAATCTAAGAAATAGTTTGCATCCTATCCAACGAACAAAGATTCATCAAAACTTCATTAATCATATGTTATCTAAAAATTTAAAAGATTTTACAGCATTGCCTATACCGAGTAAGTTTGAGACCTAATCCAAACGATCACGGATGAAATATGGATGAACTAAAGAATGTTGGAGAAGTACGATGGGGGCATTGTCTTCTAGCCGGCCTTCAGAATGTGTTTCTGTCGTTGTCTCATCTCCTTTATCAATTATCACAGATCCAGAAGCTTCTTGATTCTCATATTACTCATAAATTGTTCCTGCGAGGCACCATTACAACATTTGGAGATATCGTTACTATGTCAGATATTATTGCAGGCTTGCTCACTGCCAAATCTAACTCGGTTGCCATTGGAGCAATGAGATTGAAATGGGTGCCTAGGAGGCTTTGAGATTGGTGGGCATTAATAATCCCTTAGATATTAACCCTAAAAAAGGGGTTTGAGTGCAGTATGAATTTTTGGTCATTGGTAGTTCTAAGTAGGTTCAAGTTATAGGATCCCAGATGGACATGCACAATGACAGAGAATTCTCTTGAAATGCCAGTGATATCCAACAAGAACAAACCTGCTACATATCCATGGTAACAAAATCCATTTATTACATCTACATTTTGTTGTAGAAAAGAAAGGGAGATGGAAGAGATCCTCCAAGTCGCTGGGGGGGGCGGAATAAGGAAAGCAAATTTGCCTTCTGCGAGAATACTCATTGCATAGAATCAACAATAGCATCAAGTTCTTCGTGGGATTTGAGGAGGGCCTTGGAGATGAAGAAATAGTGGCAGCATTTAATGGAATTAGCAACGGTGAAGAAATCTATGTTCCTTGTTTAGGTGTTGGCGGAGCTTCCCAAGATCGACATCTATTAATATGTAAGTTTATTTGTCTATTAATTGCTCGGAACTTATTTTTTATAAACTAATATTTTTGTAAAAGGTTCTATAAAAGTAATATTTCTTTTGTTTCTAAGATATTTGGTAGCTATGTGCTTGCAGTAAGCAGTTGCGCAAAGACAAAGATCGATGATGGCTATGGATGGGTTCTCTGCAAAGCTGCAAACTTTCATTCCATGCAAGAATTGAATAAAGGAGTGCCAAATATAAAAGAAGTTGATGGAGCTTGGAGAAGATCAGGCGGGCAGAATGAGAAATGGTTATGGGTGAGTTAAGGGTTCAACACTCTTTTGATAAATAATAATAATAATAATAATAATATATTTTTAAGGCCACAGCTAAACGAGACACTAACTTCCTTCTCTTTTTCTTACTTAGTTAGGATTGTTATTTTTTGCAAAGGGAAAATTAGAAATTATTAATAAATAGTGATGTGGAGTCAGCATTAGAAAAAACACAACATAGTTTAAATAAGAATATTTTTTTTAGTTTTATTGTTTTTTCTTTTCTTTAGGTGGTCTTATATTTAAACTCAAACTTGTAGCTTTGGATTTGAACTTAAAAAACCTCATATTTGTAGATGGACTTGAATTTAAAACTTCTTGGAAGTTCTAAAGAATTCAAGGAGAATGGATTTGCCAATCCATCTGCAAACCTAATCCCATACCAACAAAATTTTATATGTGATAAGTGTTTTTTAAATGCCTTTTATAATAACACTTTGCTCCCACTTTGTTAATGTCGTTATATCTACAACTAGTCAACCTATTCATAGATGCATTCTTAGGGAGTCCTTAATGGTTATTAGCTAAGGTATGTAGAATGCAAACGCTATAAAACATCAAACCATCCTTGAAGATCAGCCAGTGTTTAGGTACACACTAAGTTTGAATCCCTAAATCATTTTTTGTTTGATGAAGCTTTGTAGCGTGCAAGAAAAGTTTCATGCTTAGAAGTTTGATTTCCCATTTCTACACATAAATAGAAAAATACATAATTATAGTTATGATGAATCTTCAACACAATACATAATTATAGTAATGATGGATCTTCAACACCTACATTTAGCATTTACCTCAATTATGAAAAATCTTATGTGTCTACATGATCGCTCCAAACCATCACAATAATTTCTAATTTGAGGATGGTTTTATCAATGGTACATCTTCAACAAGTAGGAAATATATTATGTCCACAAGACCACTCCAAACCACCATATGAACCAATAGGTTTACCCCACAGGGACTTCACTTGTTGGCCAATTTTTTATTATGTTCATTTATAAAAAGAGGTTTTAAAAACATGAAACATCAAGCCAATTTAGTGTTTCATACTAAGGTGGGAGAGGTATATTTTAAACTCAGCAATTTTATAGGTATTGGGGGGGTGGGGGTGCACAAATTACAAGTATCATAAGGGTGTTATAGTGATTGGGTGATCATTGGTTGGGAAAGAAATCAACACACAATAAACAATGATGAAACTCTCTTTCAGAAGTAGAAATCGATAGTGGTTTCATACCTCCATCCCTTGTTGAGATTACTTGGATCCTTTATATTGTGAATCAGATTGAGAAATAGAGGCCCCATGTCACACACCTCTATATGTATTAGTTGTCCTAACCCCTTTTTATATATGTATTTTTGTATGTAGGGTTTTATCTCTAATTTTTTATGGTTACTTTGTTATTGGCCACATTTATACATTCGTAAAATGGCATAGCTTAATCCCATATTTATGGGCAAGGGTGTTTTCTAGTTCAAGGGGCTCTCATGCAAACCTTGTTTTCTCACTATTTAGAGATCTTTTTGAGTGGGTGATTTCAGTTGGGAGAATGAGGTTTTCCCTTCACACATCCTCACAGGGATGTGTATACTTTCCTTTATTTCATTACAGAAGGAGAGGATTATAATTACCTAGTGTCAGAAATGATAACTCGTGAATTGATTTTCATTGAACCTGAATAGCTATCTTATACATGAGGAGGTGGCTCTTTGGATTCACCTACCAAGAGTTCCATTGAATTATTTTGGGATTTATCTTCTTATTTAATTATTATTTATATTATTTACAAGATAATTTATGGAACCATATTCCTGTAGGATTAGGTCTCCAACATTCCCCCCCTTAATCTGAAGGGGTCTTTGTAAGTCCAAGCATGTTTCTAAACTTTTTAAACTTTTCTCATCCAAGCACTTTGGTGAAGATGTCTACAATTTGCTCATTTGTGGAGCAATGTCATAGATGAATTGTCTTGGCTTCTACATGATGTCGAATCAAATGGTACTTTGTGTTGATGTTCTTGGTTCAATCATGGAATCTTGTATTCTTGTCCAAATTGATTACTGTCACATACCCGAATTTCATCAAAATTTAAAATCTTTCCAAGTGGTCTATTCACTCATAAACGCTATACGGAAGTATAAATTTCTGGCATTTTTAAATTACTATTTTAAAAATAAAAACGACATTTAAACATTTCGTAAATATTTCATTGTCTAGATAATTGTAAAATAGAAAATATCGTAATACTTAGATTTATGATCATCAATCCATACATGTCGTAATGACATGTAACAACATAACTCTATATTGGATGATGTATTATTACCTATTTGTGCAACCCCTTTCTCACCTTTTTAAACATTTATAAACTAAGAGAGCAACATCTTAGAATTTGTTTATTTTCTTGACAACGTAAGTCTATATAACCAAACAATTCATTTAAATCATGCGACATTTTAGCTGAAAAACATGTACTCAAATACTTTGCACGATCAAGAGAAAGATAACTTTGATTTATACATTAACTGAACCATTTTCCATATTTAGATGTAACTATAAAATTTTCGCCATTATTAATTCTATAAAGCAATTAATGACGCATAAATAAAGGTACGTAAGGAATTATCAATTGCTAAAACATTCGCTTGTATAAAGAAAGTCATCATAGACAGAATAGACGAAATGCACATGTACATCTTTTATTAGTTAATCGAACCAAGAGAATATCCTAAATGATAACAACATTAACATAATCATAAAGCGAACATATTGGCATTACACATCAAGGTAATCATTAACATCTTAAGAAAGAATTAAGTACCCATACGTATAGACACATTGAGGAACACCAAAGGAAAACATAGGAGACCAAGGATAACGTGGTTCACCCGTACACGGGATAGTCCACAAAGGTGTGTGCATCATTTATTATGAGAGAAAAAGTAGTAGGATTACAAAGAGCAACTTAGTTGCTGCAACAAGACTCAATCTCTTTCCAGCAAGCCTCTACCACATAGAGCTTTACATAAATCAACTATATAAAATGTAAATGAACTAGCATATAGATATATATTACACTTGTCATCTTGAAGTTCCCAAAAGTACATACATCTATTCTTTTAACTAAAAACCACTTAGGTGAACCTCCTATTAATTATTAAAACTCTACATGGAGAGATTCAAAAGATTCTTAATACCTAAGATATAGGTATAAATATACCTAAAACTCCAATATCCCAAGATATGACAATTATATTTTATTTTACACTATAGTAGGTTAACCTAACATATTACTTATTCTTGACGTATAGTAGTTCCATGTCCATGTACAAAATATGTTGGACTAAACTCTTCATTCCCAAAACATCCCAACTTACTAAGCAATATTTGCCTAAGCGTCTTCGTTCGAACCCCAAGTTTGACGTTAGTATATAAAGATAATAATCATATAAGAATGTTTTAATGAATCAAATCAAGTCAGTATTAACCACTAGTTAACCCATATACGTTTAATACCAAAATGACAGACTTATAACCTGATGTATTTATGGTTTAAATGGTAGAACAATTAAGAAAGCATATATATAACGCCAGATTAACTCCAAGATCAGCGTCATGCGTTGCCATTGGGTTATAATTTAGGGTTTGATAACTGCGTGCTCTATGCAGTACCACTCTCACTCATCATCGACTTTGCTCGGAAATACATAACTACTCTAGTTTATTTCTGTACTATTATACAAAAGCAAACATTTTAGCAAACACACCCAACCGACAGAACTCTCAGATTTTGGTGTAGCAGTAAAACTTGAATCTATATAATAAATATAAATGGCAGAACCAGGATGGATCCAACGCTAGTATCATACGTAGCTCATTTATAAAAATGTAATACTTAACAGAAATTAAGATAATTCAACTATGCACAGAACGCGTCCCTGGAGATAAGCGTTAACTCTCTTGAGAACTCCTGCAAAGGATCGATCCCTGCAGTTCTCACCTCTCCCCACGTACTATGCAGACTCTTATTCTTCTCGCACAGGTCTCGCAACACATTATCGAAACTCAGCTAGTCGAGTTGTAATCCTCTGTAGCTCACCTCGATGGCTCTAACGCATAACTACTTCACTCTCTAGTTGAAGGATGCTAATGTCCCGATGGCTCTGTTGCAGAGTTGTCTCCTTCTAACTACGGGATGGGTACTCCCCCATAACTCATTCAACAATTAAATAAATAGGGTGTTCTGGCAGCATTAAGCCTCATAATTGGGGCCTTTCACGACTCTCCATTCTCCCCCTTCGAGAGGATCTACCCCATCAGTTTTCATAACTCTCAACGTGTCATGTGCTGAGTTGGATCCCTCTCTCCAGGGACCACTCCCCTTCTTTATAACAGTTATAACGAGTGCTAGTAGTGGTGAGGAACCATTGCAATATCTTCTTGGGAACAACTTAATGTGCAACAGTTTTGCTACCCTGGAAATATCCGCCTTGGTTAGGGAGATCCGTTGGATACTGTACCCAATGTGCCAAATGGAAAAAGTTTTTCCAAGTGGTAGCCCAGATACACCACGCTTCTTTCCAGTCGAGGAAAAATCCTCCATTTCTTTCCACATTAACTCATATCTCATACAGGCCATAACCTCCACCAGGAAAAAAAGATTTCTGCCACAATTTACTGTCATAAAGTGTTGCATAATTTCTTTAGTCTTTTTATAAATATATAAATCAATGATAATATTCATATTCTTTTTCCAGCGAAAAAAATCTACTATTGATATTCAAAAAAATTGAATCAAATAGTACAATAGGGTCCCAGATTCGTCAAACAGAATCGGTCAAATCAAAACATTTTAACATATATCATGCGCAAGAGATGGTTCTCTTATCAGCTATATCACCTAATATCAGTTTATACAAAACTCATACAAAATACAAATTATCACAGATTTTCATATCAGTACAGTTGCAGCAGATATTAGGAGCTAATCAAAAAAGTAAATGGTGCCTTCATCCTGGAGGTTGTGCTCAACCCATTCCTCCCAGATAAGTTGACCTTCATATCCTGATAGCGCTAGTTTGGATAATTTATCAGCAAGTGTGTTCTGTTCACGATAAATATGTTCCAACTGAACATCATGAAACTTAGCCAGTTCAGTTTGTGCCCTGAGAGCCCAGTGTCTTAAGGAAAGAACATTGAGCTGGAAGTCACCCTCTGCCCATTTAATTGTGACTTTGGAGTCTCCAAAAATCTTGATATTGACCAGGCCGAAGATATTAGCCACTTTGAGCATACACCAAAGAGCAATCAGTTCTGCTTTCATATTTGTACCTGTTCCACAATTGAGTTTAAAAGTAAAATGATGCGCCTCATTCAAATAAATCACACCTCCAATAGCACATAACCCTGACTGTGATGCACCATCAAAAAAGATAGTGGGCTGATCAACTTTGAAGCTGTGAGTACTGATCCTGTCCGTTCTTAATTTAGTGTAATCATCTTTACAATTTGCAAACATCTTTAGTGCAATCAAGCTACACTGTGTAGGAGTAATAATGATATTTTGAAATAATGCACTATTACGGGAGAACCAAATGGCCCAGGAAATGCAGATTGCAATGTAGAAGTGTTTCTTAACATTCCTGTACCAGTTAAGTAGACATTGATTAAAGTCTCCAACATCCCACATTTGGAGTATTGAAAAATGTGACATGATCAACTCCCATGTCAACTTTGCAAACTTGCACTTAACAAATAGATGTTGTTTGTTTTCATTATCATTTTTACATAGTGTGCAGATGCCTGGGCCATTCCAGCCACGATTCTGAGGTTATCCCATGTCTTAAGTTTATTTTGTAATAGCATCCAACAGAAACATTTGAGTTTGATGGGAATAGACCAGAGCCAAAGACGTTTATACCACCAGTCTTGTGGATAAATGAGCCTGTTCTGAACAATCCGATAATAAGCTGTACGAGCCGTGACCATTCCATTTGCAGGATTGCCTTTCCATAGAAGTTTATCTGGTTCCTGTCTTATTCTGATACCTGATGCATTGAGTTTAGCTAAATAATCCTCCCAGGTACGTGCGAGATAACCAGTGAGACCCAAGTTACTAGCAGAAACCCATAAATTACCAACTGCTAAATCATGATGTTGAATATGTATTTTATCCAGTGTATTCATTCCTAGAACCTGAAGATATTGGATAATAGACAGAGGCAGAGTGTAACTGTCATCCAATCCTATGATAGGATCAATACCTATGCGAATCCTTTCCCCATTTCCCACCTGCCAAATAAGGTCGTCTTTGATCCAATGTATTATCTTCATGAAGCCGCGCCAAATTGGTGAGAAATTCCAGCTAACAGTTTTTGGGCTTCTTATCCAGCTGAGAAAGTCCTGTTTTATATATTTGCAGGCAATAAGGTTGGACCAAAGATTATTTCCCATAAGACAGCGCCAGAGACTTTTGAGTCTGAGCGCTATATTAAAAGTGCCCAAATCTAATATTCCCCATCCTCCAAATTTGAAAGATCTCGAAATAGCATCAGCAGCAATCAATGGAGTTCTGTCACCATGCACAGACCCGAACCATAGAAAGTTGAAAAAAAGACTTTTTATAAATCTGAGAATGGTAGCTGGAACCTCAAGTAGTGTGAACCAGTAAACCGGGATACTGGAGAGCACAGATTTTAATAAGATAAGCTTCCCTCCTATGGATAGGAGTCGGTAAGACCAATGCTTGATTCTATTTTCAATCTTTCTTAGTAACCAAAACCAGTCCTTACATAAGTAATTATTTGGCTTAAGGTAAAAGCCCAGGTATTTAAACCCAGATTCTAAATTATGACAAGTATATGGCAAGAGCAGTAGGATATCCTTTATATTTGCTGCATCTGGAGACATATGATAGAAATTAGATTTTCTTTGACTGATTTTCATACCTGTAGCACCACAGAATGTCTGAAAAAGGCCATTATAAGTGATCCATTCTTCAATAGAATCTTCACCAGCTACCATCACATCATCAGCAAATAAGATATGTGAAATCACAAAATTCTTTGCTAATTTAATGCCTTTTATCTGTCCTCTAATAAAAGCTTGTTTGATCAGTCTACTGAACCCATCCATAACCAAGGCAAATAAGATAGGTGACAAAGGACAACCTTGTCTAATGCCCCTTGAGCAACGGAAGAAAGTAGAAGGACTCCCATTGACTAAGACTGATATACTCACAGTTGTGATACAGGCCATGATCCATTTAATGATTGCAGGTGGCACTCCAATTTTAATAAGTATCAATCTGAGAAATGACCAACTAACCCTGTCATATGCTCTTTCTAAGTCCATCTTAAGTAGTAGAGCCTTTTTCTTATAGATCTTTATACTGTGTAGAAGCTCTTGTGATATGCCTATGGCATCATGTATTTGTCTTCCAGACAAAAAACCAAATTGTTCCTTGGATATATGCCTGGAGAGAACATCTTTGAGTCTGTCTGCAATAATTTTAGTGATGAGTTTATACAGTAAATTGCACAGTGCAATTGGTCTATAGTCACTGAATGTGCTCGGTTTATCCTTTTTAGGGATGAGAGAGATGAAGGTAGAATTAAGACCACCAGAGACAAATCCATTGTGCTTGGAGTAGTTCACCAGATCCCTAAGTTCATTTCCCATTAAGTCAAAAAAGTGCAAGTACAGTTCAACTGGCCACCCATCTGGCCCAGGGCTTTTATCTCTTGCAAAATATTTAAGGGTTTTTTCAACTTCCTCCAATGTTACTTCATCCAGCAAACTATCAGCTTCTTGATCAGAAAAGAAACGTGGGTATAATGAAGCAACTCTGATCTGCTCCTCTAGATTACATTCACCTGAGTCTGCAAAATTTTGTCCAAAATATGCAGTGGCGGCATTTTTTATATTCTCAATTCCTGAGCACAATTGTCCCCCTTCATCCACAATATCCCAAATGACCTTGGAGTTCCTTCTTGCCGAAGCATAAGTATGGAAAAATTTTGTATTTTTATCACCTGAAGTAATCCAAATGGCACGGCTTTTTAGCCTCCATTCCTTCTCTGCTTGTAATAGAATCTCCTCTTTTTTCCTTTCTATCAAATTCATCACCCCAAAATCCTCCCTTGAGAGAGAACCTTTAATGTTAGCAGAGATAGACTCCTGAAGTTTCTTTTCTAGTTGTAATAACTCCTCTTTATCAGCTTCTTTTCTGTCTTTGATCCATCTGGTGACCTCCTCTTTCAAAAATTTTAACTTAGAACAAAAAGTCTGAATAGGGTTATTTTCAGAAACAGAAGCATTTATCCAAAAGTTCCTTACCATTTTGCAAAAATCTGCATCCTCAAGCCAAGATGAGTTAAACTTGAAAGGAAGCCCTTGTTTAATTTTCAGATCGTCGAGCTGTAGGATAATCGGCCAGTGATCTGAAAATTTATGTTCACAAACCCACGATCTATACTTCTGAAACTTGCCCAGCAGAGTCGATTTAACCAGAAATCTATCTAATCTTTTGTGCACACCATCTGTGCCAAATCTCCCGTTAGTCCATGTTGGAGACAGGATGTGTGGTTGGACATCAACCAGCTCAGAGTCTTCCATAAATTGAATGAAGAAATTTGCTAAATCATCAATTCTGGCGTTGGATCCCCAAAGTTCCGAAACATGACAAGTAAAGTTCAGATCACCTGCAATGATCAGGTCATTGCAATTTAGAAGGCCAGAATCTTTTAGGGAGTTCCAGAAAGGTGTTCTCAACTTGTATGGGGCATAACAGTTCAGAAAAGAGATGGTCTGTTTATTGCTGCGTAAGGAACCCTTAAGAAGTATTCCCCAGG
This sequence comes from Larix kaempferi, assembly GCA_027924585.1. Classification (NCBI taxonomy): domain Eukaryota; kingdom Viridiplantae; phylum Streptophyta; class Pinopsida; order Pinales; family Pinaceae; genus Larix; species Larix kaempferi. The sequence continues at coordinate 2,904,210 of BSBM01001669.1, read as the reverse complement.
GAGTTGTGAACGGTCTGAAGGAAAAAATATTAGGGTCCCAAGCCACCGCAAGACCCCCAGAGAGTCCACAGGAATTGACCGCAGTAACTTCCCACAAAGGCAGGATTTTGCAGAGGTTTTGTATTGCGATCTCTGCATTACACATGGTCTCTTGAATTAAAATCAAGTTAGGGACAGTAGTCTTGAGGAGGTTGGTTAAAGCCTGTGCCCTGGACGCTTTAACCAGCCCACGAACATTGAGTGATAAACAAGACATTAAAGACCCGACGTGGAGGGGGTCTGTGCTCTAAGCCCCAAGTGTTCATTTGAATTAGACCTATCAACCTCCTCTAATCTCTGAGAAACTGGAGTATAAGTATCCAAAGGAATTTGGTCCACAATGTTCCAGGTCTTTTTTTTTTTCCCTCTTCTAATAGTAACATTTTGGTATTTTAAACTTTGAACAGGCTGGGCCATGGATTCATTCCCTGGATGTTTGGAGTAAGTGGGCAAAGGGGGAAATTCTTCATCTTTTGAGGACAGACAATAACCACTTTCAATAAGTATGTTTCTATCGGCCCCAGAAATATCAGCAACAGTGCCATTGATATCCGATAGGTCACTCGGGGTTTGATTAATGTTACTGTTTGAGTCAAGAGTAGACAAGGTAGGTTTATTCAAAGCAGAACTCAACCCTTGTTCAAAAGAAACAAAGTTATCCGGCACGGGGTCACCAGTGCAGTGATTAGTTGGCAAATCAGAAATAGGGTTAGAGAGAAAATCTTCTGCTGGAACAGTGGTGGCATCCGGGGGTTTTGGATTCAAATTGTCAAACAGTTTACGACCAACAACTTTCTGAGAATGAATAGGGAGGCCAGAGACCAGGTCGTGTCTCATTTGGATATCACCAGTTGCAATACGATGTGATAAAATTTTTTCCGAATTTTCTAGAAATTTTAAATCATCCGGGGTCAAATCGGGAAAATTAGGTGGTGTTTTGCAGAGAGACTTACCCGAAAAATTTGTTGGAGTACGAGGTTCACCATCATCAGAGGAGAAATGAGAAATCTGTGGACAAGCAGCACGAACATGTCCCACCTCCTTGCAGATGAAGCACCTGAAGGGAATTTTGTAATAATCAAGTACCTGCTTCCAAATTCTCGAACCCCAAGCTATTTCTATTTCAGCTGGGAGTCCATTCCTCGTATCAATTTCGACCATAATTTTTGCAAATCTGCGGTCCATCCCATGCAAGTTCTGTTTGTCAACACGCACAAATTTACCAACCCTATTTGCAAGACCCCTGAAAATCTCCTCAGACCAGAGTTCTATGGGAATACCAGGTACCATCATCCATAAGTGTCGAATCGGCTGAAATTCATGCAGAGGATTGAAATGGACATGCCATCGTTTTAGAAAAAGGGATCCTTGTTTGAATTCCCAAAACCTTGACAGGACCAACTCAAGGTGAGCCGCCTCAACAAAAGTGAATAATAGCCAACGATTCATGAGCAGGTTGATTCGAGGGGCCATACCGGTGAGTGGCACCCAATGTTTAGAAACCCACTCTGCCAACTCCTGTTTGTTGCCTTTGGCAAACTCCAACCTACCTACCAAAGCCCGTTCCGAAAAAACCCTAATTTTCTCCAGACTGAAATCTTCATCAATGTCAAACCTTTCGATTTCAGCCCTAGCCTTGAAGGTTTTCAATAGTCTTTTGTTTTTAGCCCGCTGCCCCCATAGCTTCCGACGAGGGGCAGCCAGACCTTCCACAGGTCCACTCAAAAACCCCAACTTGGACTGAGATGTAATCGGTGACAGGGTTTGGGAAATACCCAAATTTTCCATAGTTAAAAGGCGCTAAGGGTAACCCAGCAGGGCATCAGTGTACCGGTACCTGTCGGTGGGACCAAAAAAAACCAAAATCTATAGTTTTGGCAAATATGGAAAAATACAAATCTATGCCAAATGCAGCCCCAAAGAAACTTAGCGTGGTAGGGACCAACAAACCTAGGGCAAACCCATCAACCAAAAACACAACCGAGATAAAAATAGCGAATGTTTGCAGAAATTTCGAAAGATCCGGTTAATGAGAGAAAAAGTAGCCTATAACCATCGAGGTATTCCCACTTTTTTTTACCTTGGTTGGTACTAGGCCAAGACAGCTTGACTCCAAGTCGTTATAGGCTACACCATTCCCCAATCAACCATCAAATTCGAAAATTTCTGCAAAAAAGACAGAAAACCCTAGATATTTCGCCATCATTCGATCATCAAATCACTCCTAATGTTTCTCCTTGTTCCGATATTTATTCCCCAATATTCATATTCTTATATGTGAGTATAAATGAGACTACAATAGTTATATATATATATATATATATATTACAGTAATACACATTCCTATTCACATTTTCATTAATATAAGTTTATTTAACGCATACTAAAATTTTATAGTTAATATCTCATAAGTTTTATTGTTCCCCAGATAATAATATGCAATTTTAAAGTTTCCCTTATATGTACACATCAGATGTATTTATATTTCATAAAAATGGATTTGGACTCTTACTTTCTAATCAGTAATAAACCCCTCTTTTAATGTGGAAAACTTTGAAGTAAGAGATATTGAATTAATATGATATTAAATCATTTTGTATGTTATATACAAATCAAACATAGCGCTCACCAATGATGCTATTATTATAGTCTCTTTTAATATTCTTTATGGTGTAAAAATATGTAAATATATTTATATCGGATGTTTTCTCTAATATCTTTTTTGAATAAACTTTTAATAAGGTACTTTTAATAAAATAAATCTGCCTCCTTCTCTCTCATAGGAGTATATATATATATATATATATTAATTCCAAAAAGTATTATAATTGTATCTAAAATGTATATAATTATATATTAATAGTTATTACCATTATTTATAAATCTTTCTATATATGTATATATCTTTTAACTCCAAAAAGTATTATAATTGTATCTAAAATGTATATAACTATATATTAATAGTTATTACCATTATTTATAAATCTTTCCATATATGTAAGACAGACAAACATATATATATATATATATATATATATATATATATATATGTCTAGTCGCTTAGTTTATGGTCGACTTTTACTTAGGCAGCACTTCTTAGTATTTGTATTTTAATGAGTAATCAACACTAAACTACTTTACTGTAATTACCTATGTGTATCAAGGCGACATAGGTCCTCGTCGACAAATCTCCCCTAGTGCATTTTAATTGCCCGTCGTGCAGTTGCATTCGCAACTAGGTTTATCACTTATATTTCCAACTTTAAGAAGTGAATACTATTCCACCCAACGTTTACTGGTGGGGCCTTGGCCTTGAGCTCCTCAACATAAACGATAGTTACTATTACATTTCCAAATAATAATAATAATAGAGGTCAAAATTGAGGGATGTTACAATTACATAAGTGTTTTTTATCAGTAAGGGAGTGGAGTTCTCTTGTTTATCCTACAAATATTGAAGTATCTTCCTGAGCCACACTATCTCTTTTTTTGCTTCAGCCACATATTCTGCCTCTATTGTCAAATATGCTAGAACTGACTATTTGCATGATCTCTAGGAGACAGTTGTTTATCCAAGACTCATTGTGTATCCAAAAGTAGATACTCTTGTCTCTTTGTCGCCATCAAAGTCTGAATCATGGTACCCAATAAGTTTGAATTCATACACTTTAGAGTACTTGAGTCCATAGTCTTGAGTTCCCTTCGAGTATCTTAAAACTCTTTTAGAAGCAGACCCATCCTTCATAAGGTTTGACACAAATTTTCTAAGGAAGGGTTTAAAAATAGAATTCATCCATATTTGAATGTGAAGGTGCAATAATAAGGCCAAATGGCATCACCAAAATTTTATAATAACATTCATGTATTCTAAAGGTTCATTTTGGAATGTCTTCATGACTCATTCTAATTTTATGATATCCAAAAGGAAAGCCCAACTTGGTCAAGAAAATTTCTCCCATTAATTCATCAATGATCGGAAGAGGAAACTTTTCTTTAATGGTCATCTTGTTGAACTCTTTATAATATGGACAAATACACCATGAACCTTCATTTTTTTAACCCATCACCACTTGTTTAGAGAAATCACTTTCACTAGGTTAATTGATGCCTACATTTAACATTTCTTGAACCATATTCTCAATCTCACTCTTTTGTGCATATGGGTACCTGTAGGGTATGATGTTAGGTGGTACACTTACTGGTTGCAACTAATAGTTGGTCATGATCTTGAGTAGGTGGAATACCTTTAGACATCTCTCCAAATACCTTGGAATGATTTCCAATAACTATTTGGAGATCCACTGGAATAGAGCGTTTAGATGCTTAAACATCTAGTGTGCATAATTATGCAGTTACACCATGGTGTCCCCTTTTTAGCAAGTTTTTCATGTTGTTAGAGCTCATCACTTTAGAGGGTTTCACTAAAATATCTTTAAGTTCAATTTCCTTGCCTTCTTAGGATAATCTAATGAAAATTTCTTGAAAATTAAGATTCATTGTTCCCAATGATTGTAACCATTGGAACCTTAATACAACATCAGCACCACCCATTTGGATTGCAATCATTGGACTATCCAATAAATACCCCCCCATAGTAATATTAATACTATGGATACTTGGATATATAAAGTAATTGAGAAGTTTGACTAATTTGCAATGAATGAAGTTATGGATACCACCATAATTAGTCAACATTGTCACATCTTTCTTTTTTCTATATCCTTCTATCTTGAGAGTTTAAGGAGATGTAATGTCAACCAATGCATGACAAGATATGGTTGGAGTAATATATTCTAGTTTTGCATCTTCAAATTGTTCTAGTTCTAGATCTTCTTCCTATTCCTAATCAATGTAGAATATTTTTTTCTCACTGCACATATGCCCATTACTATACTTTTTGTTAGAATTGAAACATTCTCCCTTTGTTCTTCTTTCCTCCACTTGTTGAGGTCTCAACCTTGTAGGTTGGGTGAGGTTTGGGGGGGGGCACATTTCCCTCTCTATGTGTGTTAGTAGCAACCCTTATAGAAACCATACTTTTACTTTCAACTTTCCTTTCCAAACTAAAATCATTATCCAATGATTTAATTTCAAATATCCATACCTTGTGTTGAATGCTCTCCTTTAAAGTGTCGATAAAGAGATCCAACAAATTATCCTCTAGAATATTCTTAAATCTAAGACTCAACTTTGAAATTGCTTACTGTGCTTTGTAACTAGATCTCGTTGCTTGAGATTTATCAACTGGCTAAAGAAAGTGTTGCTCTTAATACCGCCATAATGTGATATGAATTCATCTATACTTATAGACCAACAAACAATTCAATCCTTTTTATGGTCATAGACCCACAAGTAGCTGTTATACCTCAATATTACACATTATGTATTAGTTTCGCATCCTTGCACTAGCGACCTAAACGACAGTTTCCCTTAAAGATCATCTGAACATCCAAAGTGAAAACCATTAACTGAACACTGAAAGCAAAACATTTTTCTGCCATCTGCCAACCCAACTTAGCCCTATTTGTGAGCACTACCGCTCCCTGCATATCTACAGGGGCGTGGTAGTTAGCACTACCGCGCGTTGCTCCTTCTCTAGGGCGCGGTACTACCGCGTTATGCTCAGTTATAGGGGCGCGGTAGTATGAAATTATCCTTTTTGCCTTGGATTTTGGGATTCGACCTTCGAGGAGATTTTGTTGGGATTACCACCTTTGGTTCGATCCTAACTCCTTCTTTGTTTAGCTGACCTGATCCACTAAACCCTCCATAGATCCACACTTCTCTCTTGTTGGTTAGCCTTCTCATGTGCTATAAGAGAGAAGCCTTCCATGAGCCAATGGGAGGACTTTTGGGGCATCAAACCTATCATCTTCATACTTCTACAGAGATAGCTAGAGGAAGCACTTGGTGCTGGAGGATTGGCTTGGATATCAAGCAACCTTTGAAAGCACTCTTCAAGTTTGTAATAAGAGATAACTTGTCTTGTTTTTCCCATTTCATGTGTATTGTATAAATCTTTGATATGAGATGTATCTATTTTAGATTTGAACTTAATCTTTGCTTCAAGGTATTTGGAAGCTTGCATGCTTGTCCTTTGTTTGATTTCAACACGTTCTACATTGGAGCTTTGGGATCAAGAGCTAGAAGCGGGACAAACGTCGAATTGGAAGGTGAGTTACGTCTTTCATCTCTTCTGAATGCATTTAATCTGGTTGTGAAGATTAGTTCAGGAACTCAAGGTAGCATTTGTTTCCTTTTTGTCTTAGCATAGAGTCAGTGCATCCTGCTTTATCGTAAGAGAGTTTCTACCTATCCGTAGGGATAAATTTCTACAACAGTAGCATACAAATTGAGCAAGTTCTAAATACAAGGATGCAATACTTACCTTTTGTAAAATCGGCACTTGGTGTAGATCAAAGAATTGCTCCATTTGGAATATTCATGTTATTTGATCATTTGCATCAAAATTTCTAATATCGATCTTGGGAATGAAGTAGTTCCTGGGTATTGAGTTGAATCCATGATGATGTGGATTATGGAGTGATGAATGATCAAGCGTTGGGGGCTCAAACCTCATCTTCTCCCAAAAAAAATCAATTTTCTCAATATGTTACTAGGATTATATCATTTTTCCTCCTTATCTTCTTCTTAAGGAGATGAGTTAAGGGTATAAAGCAATCTTATATCATTTAGAATCACACCCTTCATATCTTTGAAAACCTCTTTTATCTTTCCCATCTTTTGATCCATCATTTCCATCTTTTGTGTATTTAGTTTCAACCCTATAATTTCTATATCATTTTTTGTGTTTACCAATGAACATGTGTCACTGACCTATCAATCAATTCCTTAAATTTTTCCTCTAGGTTGGATAGTTGGTTATACATTTCTTCATTTTATTCATCAGTCATGGTTGATTTCTATGGATGTTTAATTGGTGTAGCATTTTTTGTAGAAACCTTTTCCATGTGATCCCAAAATAATATTTACCTATAATTCTCTCTTATTTATTCTTTGTGACACCTTTTGAATCACTCAAAATAGATATTCCAATCAAAAGATATTGTTAATGGTCATCTTGTTGAGCTTCCTATAATTTAGGCGCATACACCATGAACCTTCATTTTTCCAAACCATCGCCACCAGTGTAGAGAAATCATTTTGACTAGGTTGAACGATGCCTACATCTAACATTTCTTGAACCATATTCTCAATCGCACTCTTTTTTGTATATGGATACCTAAAGGGTCTAATGTTAGGTGGTGATAGACTTCCCAATTGCCAATTAATAGAATGGTCATGATCTTAAGTAGGTGGAAGGCCTTCAAGCATCTCTCCAAATACCTTGGAATGATTGTCAATAACTATTTGGAGATCCACAGGAATAGAGGGTATAGATGCTTGAACATCCAGTGAGTACAATTGTACAATTACACCATAGTGTCCCTTATTTTTTCATGTTGTTAGAACTTATCACTTTAGACGGTTTCCCTATATTACCTTTAAATTCTTTTTTTTTGCCTTCTTAGGAGAACCTCATTAAAAACTCTTGAAAATTAAGATCCACTATTTCTAATGATTGTCACCATTAGACTCCCAAAACAATATCAACACCATCCATTTGGATTACAATAATTGGACTATCCAATAAATACCACCTCGTAGTAAGATTAATACTATGGCACTTCCATAAAAAAAATTATGATACCTTTATATGTAATCATTACTTGAAACTCTGGTGTTGGATATATATAAAGCAATTGAGGAAGTTTATTTTTGATATATCCTTCTATCTTTGAGTTTGAGGAGTGCCAATGCTAGGCAATTCATGACAAGATATGGTTTGAGTACTATCTTCTAGTTCTACATATAGATATTGTTCCAGTTCTGGATCTCCTTCCTCTTCCAAATCTATGTAGAATATTGTTTTTTTACTACACTTATGCCCCTTACTATACTTTATGTCACATTTGAAACATAGTCCCTTTGCTCTTCTTTCCTCCACTAGTTCAGGTGTCAACCTTGTAGGCTAAATGAGGTTGGGGGGGGGGGGGGTATTTCCCTCTCTATGGGTATTAGTAGCAACTTTTCTAGAAGCCATATTGTTACTTTGAACTTTCCTTGCCAAACTAAAAGCATTCTCCAATGATTTAGGTTCAAAAAGACAAACCTTGTGTTGAATGCTCTCCTTTAAAATGCCCATAAAGAGATCCAATAAATTATCCTCTAGAGTGTTCTTCACTATAAGAATCAACTATTGAAACTGCTAATGTGCTTTGTAATTGGAGATCTTTGCTTGAGATTTATCAAATGGTGAAAGAAGGTGTTTCTCTTAATATCCCCATAATGTGATATGAATTCATTTGTAAATATAGACCAATTGAGAATTCAATCATTGTTATGGTCACAAAGCCACTAGTACCATACAAATATATCAAGTTCTAAATACAAGGACGTAATAGTTACCTTTTATAAAGTCGACACTTGGTGTAGATCAAAGAATTGCTCCATTTGGAATATCCATGTTATTAGATTGTTTCAATCAAAATTTATGATATCAATTTTAGGAATGAAGTGATTCCTTGGTATCGAGTTGAACCCATGATTACATGGATTATGGAGTGATGAATGAGCAAGTGTTGGGGGCTCAAATCTCTTCTTCTCGGATTGTTTTTTAATTTCTCAATGTTTTACTAGGATTCTATCCTTATGTTCTCCTTTTCTTCTTCTGGAGGAGGTCAATTAGGGGTAAAAAGCAATCTCATCTCATTTAGAATTACCCCCTTCGTATATGTAATACCCTTGGTTTTAACTTGAAATATGTTAAATCAAATCATGTAAATGATGTTAATATGCTAGTATGGATTCCTAGTGCAAAGCTCAAGGCCAAGGCCCGACTAGTGAATGCTTAATAGGCATGTATAATGTAAATATTATGTATGGACCATATGGTTGGCCTATCATTCCAATTCGATTGATATGTAAATATTATATAGGAAAATAATAAAATCGTCCAAGATGGTTATGTAAACAACACTAGAGGTGCCATGATTCCACTAGGAAGGAACAGGAAAGAGGGCTTGTGGGGGATTAAATCTTATATTTCCTATTGTCAACCTTATAACTCATCCATTTGTTGTCATTTTCCTTCAATGAGCCAATTACTTCCTTTTGATTGTTAATTACAATCATTGAATGCATGTGTGAATTTGGTGAGGAAAGTCTTCTCATGTAGTTATTGAAGCATGGGATGGAATATACTTCTATGATTGTTGTGAGAGTTCTCTCTTTTATGTTAAAAGGTTACGACAGTTGTATTTTCCACCATTCTCTCATCTTTTGGAGTCCTACCATCCATTTTTCATTATGAAGATTATGGGGACAACATTTTTTACACTACCCAGATTATTCCTTTTGTTGTTCAGTCCAGTGCCATTACCATTATCAAACTTTAAATTGCCCAAATAATTTGAATTTGGAAGCAGATTTGCAGATTTGAGGGGAAAAAAAGGTGGTTGTAGGTGAGCATAGAGGTTGGGGAAGCTATGAACCCTTACCCATAGATATTTTCTACTTCTGCATGCTTGAGAATCCATGAATTAATGCTATAGGAAGTTCTCCAACAACATACAACATATTGGACTCTTACTACACACACTAGTGAGCACTATAAGGGTTGGATTTCCTAGGGAACTATGGATCAGTGAAGGGGAATTCCTTCCTTGTGTTTTGCGTGGAAGTTGGAAAGAGTGCCATGGCTGTGATGGCCAAGTGATATTCCTATAGAGCTCTAGACGAGCATTTGGCTAAGCATTGAGAGTAGAATAGGTTGTGGGCTGAGAGAGAGAAGCATGTACGTGTTTCCTTCACCTTGGTGGTCTCATAGCCCCATATTGGGGGTGGAATCTCAACAAAAAGATTATGTGATGGAAAGAGTGCTTGTAGTTGGGTGGAAAATTACTCTTACACAGCTAATTGCTTGGATCTTCTTTGTTTAAAGATAAGTATTATCGTTGTATATGAATGTGCAAATGATTTTATTTTAAGCATGTGATGTATATGCTTGTAAATGCATGATGTGCGTGTGTGGATAGAATTTATTTTCAATGTATTATCCATTTATGCATCTGCACCCACATTTCATTCTTTATCATTTCGTAATATGGCCATGGGCGAAATTTAGAAGCCTAAAATTCATTCATGTCCCACTCTATTGGTCAAAATGATGGAGGGGGATGTGACAAAGTGGTATTAGAGCTATTACTTGAAACATCGAGGTTGTATGGGCCAGAATCCACAGTCATAGGCAGAAAAATCATAGTTGCACAGGAAGTGTTGACAAACGTTCTTATAAAAAAAAAAACATGGGTTTAATTAACATATGGTGTTTTAATGGAGCCCGTGAATTAAATCAACAGTATACCACCAGGAATCATAGATTCGCTGAGAAAATTTGGAAATTTTTCTAACTATAGAGTTATTAGTGAAACAAATTTCGGTTCTATTATGCAATAAAGGTATATATGGAGAGGAAGAAATTGAAATTTGTTTATTTATGAAAATTTAAAATTTGGAAAAATTTGAAATGGGCCCCACTCGTGCCGTGTGGAAGGGGATATGACATGGACCAGCCACATTGGATGAATGCATGGATGGTAGGACCCAAAACAAGGTCATTTGGGAAGCTATTTGAAACTAATTGGAGGAAAGTCCGAAAGTGATTGGAGGAGAGTCTAAAAGTGATCAAAGGAAAGTGCAAAAACGATCGGAGGAAGGGTTCGATGGACCAATTCCGATGTTGTATCGGATGTGTGAAATCAGAGGCATGTGACATAGGAATCAATGGAAGGCCTGATCGAGTGGGTTCGATGGTGTATCAGGTCGTTTCCATCAAGGATGACTCATCAAAGAATGTCGTAATATAGTATTAGGGAAAGGATTGATGGGCCAAAGCAAATACCGTTTCAGGAATGTAATATCGGGAAATATAGCAATAGTATCGAGGAAAGTCTCGATGGAGAAGGTTCGATATTGTCTATCATCCATCATGATACACCACAATGGCAAATACAAAACAAGTTCGATAGAGGAAATTCGATGAACATCGTCAAAAAAGTTATAAAGCTAAAAAAATTTAAATAAATAAATGCTTGGAGCCTGAAAATTATTTTGGCCATAAAAGGAGCACTTTATCTTAGAATTCAATGAGACCCAAGGTGTTTGAATGGTGTTTGAACGCCATTGAAAAAGGCTATAGAAATGTCAGTGATGGGCATGATCCTATTCTCTAAAATTTGATAGAAATTTGGAAATAGTGACTTTTAAACATCAACATCCAAAGACCCGATGGGGGGGCTATTTGGGATGAAATTATTATGGTGCAGTCGCATATTAGGCACATAAGTAACTCTGGTAGCATGTTGTTGTGTGTGATTAGGAACACAAACGTGCTAAAAAGCACCTCCTAAGGGGTTTTGTAACCTTAACAGAGATTCAAAGTAAAAGGGAAAAGGATGAAAGCAAAACAAATAAACAAAAAAGTAAAATAGAGCATACTAAAACATATCTAAACTAATAACATATATGCATTCTTCAATAAAAAGACACATGCAAGGCCATAATCTAAATAATCAAATAATGTTTTTATGTACAAAGAGGAAGAATCGCCTCAATAAAGTGAAGTGGAAGGTGCCCCTGCAGTTGTCTGAGGGAGGTTCCATTGGTATCCTGGCGACCTCCCAATCCTCCAGCCACACATCACAATAGGGATCTCCAATAGGTGAGACAAAAGCAAGAGAAATATAGCTCCTAGATCAAAGAGAATATCAACTAAATGACGACTTGAGGGAAAAGGTGGAAAATCGTGTTTGAAAGAGGGACCTTGAAATATTTTTGTAGTCACAGCAATGGCTTGGATAAGGATCTAGGTTAGATTTTGTATCCCCGAATCCATTACCTAATTTCGGCCATGTCATGATATCTGCCAATATTTCATCTTTTTCATTAGAAATAAAGCATAAACAAACAAAATTCAAGCTCAGATCAAGGTCTCACTTATCATGGGAAACTATGTGACTTAGGTCGCTTATATTGAAGGAAATGGTGCAACTTGGGTTGCTTATTTGAGGAAACATGTGCGACCTGTATTTACAGTGACTCCTTTAAGGTTCGGTTTTCATTTTTGACTTTCTTGTTGCTTTCTCAAATTTCAAATGGATGTGATGAGGTGGAATTATGATGTATGCAGGTGATGGGGCTGATGACATTGCAAGTGAGAAAAATTGGTTGTTAATGGATTGCTCCCTGATGTGTGAGGTAATGAGCTCATCGTATGGCCAACATACATCATAGGAATCTCTTGTTTTTGGGATATGAGTGTGATGATGACATAGAAAATGGAGACCATGTTGGAGGTAACTCACCTTCCCAAGGGGCTACAGGGGCCCTTACCTACAAATACAATACTCAACATGGATGAGGTGCATATAATATTCAAATATACATATGAGGTGGGCATCCACATGATCATATCAATGCCTCAATAGAAAATGCGATCTAGGCCCATAGGGGACTAGATCAGTACATGAATAATTGTTGTATACATCATAAGCATCCAGGAGGGATCCAAATTTCGAAATACACTTAGTATGTAATCACGGTCCAACCATGGATGATCTGAAGGATTGATGTCAGAATAATGGAATTCCAATGGAATGTTGAATCACAATAATTGATGCTTTGTTGGAACTGAAGGGGCGCAACATTTCCGATGTCTCAGGAAACTGAATATCTAAGTAAAGAATAGGTCTGTGGAACTGCATTTGAACTAGATATAATAGGAAGCATATAACTGTGAGGGATTCCAAAACATTATCACCAATGCAAGCCAGATATCACAAGAACCATATGGCTAAAAGGATTCCATAGAAACTCACTGAAGGACTAGAGTCAAGGATATCTGGGGTCTTTGACCAAATAATGAAAGAACCATCAACCTGTACAAATCTCACTAGTGAAATGATTGAGTTGACATCGAGCACATGAGAAACAACCAAGCAAAGGGACACCGAGGTATCCCCTCGGTCGGTCCAATGGACTCATCAATCATGGTTATGAGTACAATGTACAAGCTACCTCTAGGTCTATCCTTTAGAATGGATGTTTTGATGTCGATAGTGGGAGACTTGCTACCGACAAGGAAATGGTGTTTCCTTAAAGGAATCATGAGGGATATGACCTAGGAATGGATAGAGCTAGACAAGTAACTAAGACAATGTTTGGGGATATGAGGGTAACTGAGTAGGGGACTCAAACTTACTTTGTTTAGAGTATGAAGGTATGGTTGAACTGGAAGCATATGTGCAACTATTGATGGTATCAAGGGAGGGCACAACTGGGGTACCAGGAGACACAACTGTAGTTGGGGGGACTCACTGATGGAGAGGGGGGTATTGGAGCATGATGGCATTATGACTCTAAGGGTGACTTGTCACATAATACTCTAAACAAAGGCAACTAGGGGTGCTACCATAAAATGAGAGTATACACAATTTGTAGTAGTGTTAAGGAGCACTATTTGATAAATGGTTTCTCCTATGCATGGGCACCGAATAGGGAGCAACAAGGAGTACTCCAAAATTGTAGCTTTCCAAATGTGTGAAAATATGGAAAAAATGGGGTGCTTAAAGCACCATTATATAATGGTTTCTAAGATGGATGGCCACCTCAGTGAGATTAGGAGGAATGGAAAGGAGATAAGTGTCCAATGTAATGACCAAATGAATTGAATAACTCTATGATAGCAAATGGATTTTATGGAGGGGTAGGACACTGATGGTAATCTCCTTGTGGGATGATGAATGGAGAAAAAATAATGTGACTTGTATAGTATGGATGGAGTGGTGGGCTCATGATTGCGCAATATAAAACATCAAAATTCCATAACGGCCATAAGTCTGGGAGTCCATGGGTAGGCCAATGAGTGATGACAACAAAGAATATGTGGATAAGTTTAATATTACAGACTATATGGACTCCCAATCCTATGGGAATAGTAATGCCATAGATGTCGAATGGAAAAGGGAACTGATATGCCACCCATGTGAGGGAGGTTCTACTATCGAATAAGGGAAAATTCAAGCGTGACTGGGTTGGGCCACTTACCGGAAAAGAGGGGGTACTATAGGCATAAAAGGAATTAAAAGATTGATGCATGATGATGTTATACAAAAGGGAATCACCTATATGCCAATTCAAAAAGTATACCTATATGGAGCAGTTGCAAGCTAAAATAAGAGGATCATGTCGCAACCTAGATCTATACACATGGAAATGATAATCAAGCGTAAAAGTGCATCTGGAATTCAAACCAAATATACAAGTATCATGTGACCTCAAGAAGTGTATGAGATCACATGTGTGCAAATGTGCATAGGCAAGGTTAAGTGCCTGCCCCCATGCTATGGACATAGTGTTGCTTGGTTTTTCAACCAAGCATGTGCAAGGATGCACCTATTAACTTGTAATAGCAATCTTCAAATAAAAGCAAAAACAATTATAAATATGAATATAACATTAACATGTGCATATAAAAATAAACTTGAAAAGATTAACAAAAAGAACAAGAAATGTAACAAAGAATGATTTTGTATTATAATACCTCAAATGGTGAGGATGTTTGGTGTTGAGCAGCTCCAAGGTTGAGGTGCTCCAGGCTCCAATGGTATCTTCTCCAAGATTGCTAAAATGGTCAAAGAACTCAAGAGAGATTTTGACAGCATGAGGATAGGATGGACGATGGATGGAAAGTGAGGAGCCCCTATCACCTTTATATAGTTTTTGGTGATGGGGAATACCATTGTGGTTTTAAGGAAACCAATGGTATTGACCAACATGGTTTAGGTACCTTTTTCTCTCTTTTTTCCTTTTTTGAATATTTTGAATATTTTTATTCCCTTTTAATATTTTTTGGGAATTCTGGACCCTTTTTGAGGGTTTTTTGTGTTTTTTGAGGAAAAATATATATTTTGAGAGGAAAAAAGGTGTATTATGGTCTTTTTGGTGACCTTTTGGTGGCTTTAGAGGCTCAAATGGTGGAAAAGTGGACAGATGGATCATGTGAATAAGGGAATGAGCTAGTGATCACTTTTTGGGTGTTAACAAATTGCCCCCTGATGTGTGAGGGTAGGAGATCATCGTATGGCCGATAGACATCATAGTTCTTTTGTCGTTTTCTTGGGGTTTGGGGAAGAGAAGAGACCGGTTGGAAACTGGAGCAACGGCCCCTTGGAAGCTGCAAAAACTGAAAAATATTACATGGCCTCCAAATCAATGATGAATAATCTCTGACGATGGACGAGGTGGGCATACCCATGCTCGTATCAAGACATATACATAACAATTAAGCCCACAAAGGGGGGCCTGGTACATCATAATGGTCCAAAGGGGACACAATGCTTGGACATACTCATGGTCATATCATGATTGATCTGAATAACTGATACACTGGAAAAAATGCGACAACCGTTCTGAATAAGGTATCAGAAGGGTTGATGAATTGCTGAAACTGAAGGTGTCCAACATCTGAAAATTGTCGCCAAGTGCAACCCGGATATCCATAGGAAAATGTAACTGGTTGTATCCTTAATTAGACTCTCATTTGTGGTAGACTCAGATGATATCCGGGGTCTTCAACAAATAATCGAAAGGACCGATTCCCTGTACGAGTCTCAACGATGCGATCAAGGTGTTGAAGTCGAGCATGTGAGAAACAATCATTTGGAGAGGCACTGAGGGCTCCTTTCAAAATGATTCGTAGGCACTTATCATAAATGGTGATGAGTCCAAGGGACAGGGACCTCTAGGCCTATCCTCTGGAATAAATTTGGTTGGCGTCAACAGAGGGAGACCAGCAACTATCAAGGCAATGATGTTTCCTTGATAGGAGTGCGAGGTGTACAACCGAAGTGTGATACTAGTGATGGTAGGACTGACATACTGTGGGGATGGGAAGTAACTGGGGTCATAGAGTGGGTGGACTCAAACTTCGTTTATTCAGAGCATGATGACATGGTTGACCTGGCAGCATAGGAAACTGACTTGTAGGTGCGGGGATCATAGCTTTAAGGACTGAAGGGTATGTATTGTAGATTGGAGTGACTGTGGGGGGACAAGCTGATGGATGTTGTAGTGGGGCTCTCAGGGTGACATACCGCAGAATACTCTGAACAAAGGCGACCAAAATGGGGAAGCTGCCATATGAGTAGACATGATCTGTTGTGGCGCCGAGAAGCACCATTAGGTCCTTCTTCGTAGTTTTAATGAGCTCCAAGAAGGGATAAAAGTGTGCTCTAAAATGGTACTGTCCTGTGGATTTTGTGAGCCCAGGACTGTTCGTGCTTGTGAGTGCTTTCATTTTTAAGGAGTCTGAAAACGATAAGAAGACTTTGCAGTGGTGGTGGAGTACCATCCTGTGGATTTATACGAGCCCAGGATGGTGATTGCTTGTGGTCGCTTTCATGTTTAGAGAGTCTGAAAGCGGTAAGTGGACTCCATTGGTGTTCTTTTTCATAAGTTAGTCTCCAAGGCCCTAAAAAGCATAAAATGATGCAAATGGAGAACTCTTCTAGTCAATGTGACTAGAGTATTCATTTTTTGTAATTAGTCTACAAGGTCCGAAAAAGGGGTAAACTTATACCAAGTAGACGCCCTTTCAGATACTTTTAGCGAGCATGAAAGGAAGCAAGGTTGCTTGGTGATCTTTTCATTGTTTTAGGAGTCAAAAAAGAGCTTAACAGAAACTCCCTAAGTGCCTTTTTCACAAAAGAATTGCTCGGCCCAAAAAAGGGATAAATTTATACCGAACAAAAAGGTATTTGTCAGAGTGAGGAATGATCTCAAGCATCATCATGAGCATGGAAAGTTGAATCCGGCAACATAAAGATCGTGAAAAACGGGCAATAGTCGATGTGGCACACAAACCAAGGCAATAAGTGGCATTTTGAAAAAATGCCTGAAAATTATGGGGGTGAGAGCGAGAAATGATCTTAAGCATCATCACGAGCACGAAAAACTGAATCCGACGATATAAAACTTGTCAAAAATGGACGACGATCGATGTGGCACGCAAACCGAGGTGACGAGGGCATGGGAAAAATGCCAAAAAAATCTGGAGGTGAGAGAGAGAAATGATCTCAAGCATCATCACGAGTGCGGAAAACTGAATCCGACGATATAAGACTCGTAAAAAAATGGACGACGACCGATGTGGCATGCAAACCGAGGTAACGAGGGGCATGGGGAAAAATGCCCGAAAAATCTAAAGGTGAGAGCGAGAAATGATCTCAAGCATCATCACGAGCGCGAAAAACTGAATCCGACGATATAAGACTTGTAAAAAATGAACGATGGTCGATGTGGCACGCAAATCGAGGTGACGAGGGGCATGGGAAAATTGCCCAAAAAAATGGACCTGGCGGAATCAGGAAAAGGATAGGACTATCATGAAGTTCTCGCTGTGTTGATTCCAACAGTACCAACGGTTTGAAAAACGGTCGTATGATACCGAAATTACTGTTGGAAAAATGGTCAAATCTCTATAAATAGGTGTGGGCCCAATGTGACATGTGTCATTGTTACGTGCGAGTTTCACAGAGCAATTGAGTGAGGTTAGAGCTCTTTCTTGATTTGTGGGAGATTCGAGCGTTGGAATTTTGTTCCACGAGTTTCAGGTAAGCCTATGTGCCTTAGCCTTTCAATTTATTTGCTTTCTGGTTGGCGGTGGGCCCCCAAAAACCGCGAAATTCCACTTTGGCATTCCAGTGTGGAATATCACGGGTTTCGCGTCCTTTTCCGTGATGAACATCGCGAGTTTCGGCTCGAAACCCGCGATGTTCATCGCGGGTTTGGGGCCAACAGTCACGATGTTCATCGCGATTGTGGGGCCGATACTCGCGATGTTCATTGCGGGTGCGTAGCTGATACCCGCAATGATCATCGTGGTTTTTGATGGAAAAGCCGCGATGATCATCCCGGTTAAAGGCTTGAAAGCCGCGAATTTTTATTTTTTTTGTTTCTAAAAAATTTTCCTTTGTTTTTGGCAGGATGTTGAGCATGCCGCTAGTATCATGGCGGGAGCGAGAGATGGATGAGGACTTGACGGAGCGGATTTGGACCAACCAGGGTGTCCGGGATGCCTTGGCTGCAGGCAGGCTCCTAAAGTTCGCTCAGATTCCACCAATGCGTTCAGTCAGAGAGTTGCTGAACAAATTGGTGGGTTTCTGGGTTCCAGCAGAGGCTGCATTCGTTGTGGGAGGTGAGAGGTTAGAGATCACCCTTTCTGATGTTTATTTCCTTACTAGCTTGCCTCGCTTAGGGGAGGTAGGGGAGCTCCAGCCGAGGATCCTAGCTGGGTTGGATATTGAGGATCTCTTGGAGAGATTCTGTGTGCTGGGAGCTATTGCGCAGAACAACGCATTGAGTCTGACATCTCTGCGGGAGTGGGAGATGCGAGTGGTTGGGGCTTGTGTTCTGCATGTGTTGGGTGCCGCGGCGCCACATCGTTTGTCTGGGGGGCAAATAATGACGGTAGATTCTGTGTTGAGAGGGACCTACTTTGCCTGGGGTCAGATGTTTCTGCCCTGTGTTCGGCGAGATCTGGACAAGGTCAGTCGGGATGGGGGGGAGTTTTGTTATGCCTCTTTCCTCTGTTGTTTTTTCTTTGAGCAAGTACCGACCTTGTGGTCACGTGTGCCGGTTCGAGATGGGTTGGTTAGTGAGTCGCGGATGGTGCGATGGGGGCAAATGATGCCCCATGGTGGTGGTGGTGGTATCCGGTGTTTCTTTTCGACAGATATGTATGAGCAGTGGGAGCAGATCCCCCTGCTGATTGATGATTATCCATATGCTGGCATGGATTACCGGGGAGATCCGGAGATGCCTCAGGCTCAGGGGCAGGCCTAGGGTTTAGATGGTATGTCTTTGTTTTTGGTTCTCTACAATATCATGTCTTTAGATGATTTTTATTATGAGTATAGCTAGAGATATTTATATGATATTGACTTGGTTCACTTGTGTGATTGTGCAGATATTGGTCCGAGGCCACCCCTTGATCATGTAGGCCGTAGGGGACGGGCGATGGTGGTCATTCCTCCACCTGTAGCGGTACCGCCTCCACGTGCACGAGGGGTTGTGGGCCCTCGAGATGATGCCCTAGAGGGCGTACGAGAGACTTTGGATGAGATTCTAGCAGGAGCGCCAGAGGAGGGGTGGAGGAACCTGGACCGGGCCACTATCGAGCGTTGTTTTGATGCTCCTCGTGAGTGGCGTTCTATCCTGCTTAGAGCAGCAGTTGTGATGGCAGAGAGGAGGGGTCATGGTCAGGAGGATCTGGAGGAGCCAGCTGAGGAGGGTCCAGAGGATCCTGGGGATCACGATGACTAGTTGATGTTGTATTTGCCCCCAAATGTTGATGAGCATATGGGGGTGTACCTTTTTTGTATGGCTATGTATTTTTGTGTATTGGGTGCTGAGGGCACCTATGACATTGTGACTATATGATTATATATATATATATATATACATATGGTTTGGTGTATAGTCGTGGATGCACATCTTGTCTATTTGTTTGCCCGTGGAGGCATGTTTGATTTTTGTATGCTCGTGGAGGCACATATTATGCACATGGATGCAACATTTTAATTTCTTGTATATGCCCGTGGAGGCACATAGTATGCCCGTGGATGCAACATTTTAATTTCTTGTATATGCCCGTGGAGGCACATAGTATGAACATGGATGCAACATTTTAATATTTTGTATATGCTCGTGGAGGCACATGTTATGCACGTGGATGCAAATTTTGTTTTTTCTACATGGTTTGATTGGTGTGTCAATCAAGAATGTTGTTTGCCATGTGGTTTGCTACACTATTGAGATTCCTTGAGACATGTGTGAATGAAATGGACTCAAAATGTCGAATCATTTTATTGAACATGTTTATCGTAATGAAGTTTAGATCTGTTCTTTGCGGCTTCGATTGTTTGGAGAGCTGCGCGGCGATCTTCGTCGGCCTGCTCTAAAAGAAGTAATCGTTCTTCAATCAGTGATGTATCAGGGAGAAGTTCGACGGAAATTTGTAATGTTGGTATCTGGCATTCAATGGGCAGGACAGATTCCACGCCATGAACTAAATGGAATGGGGTAAAGCCGGTGGCGGTCTTGGTCGACGTGCGATAAGCCCATAATGCGGGAAAAATCATGTGATGCCAATTGGATTTATGTTTGTCGACGGTGCATTGGAGGATAGTCTTCAAAATTTTGTTAACAGCTTTGACTTGGTCGTTCCCTTGGGGATAGTAGGCGGAGGAGAAATGGTGTTCAAACTTAAGGAGTGTGGACAATTCTCTCCAAACGGAGTCTTCGAAGTGAGAGCCATGGTCTGAGACGAGTTGTTTTGGTACTCCGAAACAAGCAATAACATGGTTGAGGAAAAAACGAGCGGCAGTGTCGGCTTTACAATTGTAAGTAGGCATGGCTTCCGCCTATTTGGTAAAGTAATCAACAGCCACAATAATGTGTTTGTGACCGTCGGTCGATGTGGGATTGCAATCCATGAAGTCGATGGCCCATTTGCAAAATGGTCCAGCGGTGACGACCGGATGAAGGGGGGCGGGGGGGGTTCTTGCCTTTGGGGCAAAGAGCTGGCAGTTTTGGTAGTGTTTGACTGCTGTGATACAATCAGTGAAGAATGATGGCCAAAAATAACCTGCACGGATTACCTTTTGGGCGGTGGCCATTCCTAAAAAATGGTCGCCGCAGGCACCACTATGACAGTCGTTAAGGACTTGTTATGCTTCGTCTTGGGAAAGACATCATCGTAAGGTTGTGTTGACGCCACGTCGATAGAGGACATCGCCCAAGAGGAGATAACAGGGGGCATGGTCACAGATGCGATGGCATCCGTCACGATCGAAACTTTTGTGTGCGGAGGTATACCAAAATGTCGCCATACCAAGGGTCATCCGACGAGATGATGAACAAATGTTCGTCGATTAGATCAGTATGGATGATGGGTGATGACGACAATGATGGTAGGTCCGTAATGAGTTGAGCGAGTGCTAAAGCTTTGGTGCTCTTCGGGGTTTTAAAAGTTAGGTCATATTCTTGTAAGATAATCACCCATTTGGCAACACGGCCTTGTAGAAGGCGACGATTTAAGAGATAGACCATTGGATTGGAATTGGCTACAACCGTGGTGTGGCTGAGGAGAATGTAATGTCGCAGCTTTTGTACTGAAAAGACAACGGTGAGGGCCATCTTCTCTTCATGTGGGTAGCAGAGGGGTGGGCCTGATAAGGTCTGGCTCACGTAGTAAATGACATGCTCTTGGCGAGCGGAGTCTTCTTGGACGAGAACTCTAGAGACGGCGTGATCTGATGCCGAAATATAAAGGGTAAAGTCTTTTGTGAAATCTAGTGGAGAAATCAAAGGGGTGCTTGTAAGTGCTTTCTTTAGGTCTGTGAAGGTTCCTTTTGCTTGGTCGTCCCATACAAAGCGGGTATGAAGATGTAGCAAATGGAGGAAACCATGTATTGTGGTGGCATAGTCTGGGACAAAACGGCGAAGGAAGTTGGATTTCCCCTGGAGGCTTTGCAGCTGTCTTAATGTACGTGGTGAGGGGAGGTCCACTATGGCTTGAACTTTTAGAGGGTCAACGGTGATCCCTTTTTCTAAAATGACAAACCCCAGTAGGCGGCCTGCTGTAACGCAAAATACACATTTAAGCAGGTTCAAGCGGATTTTGTATTTGCGTCAACGCAAGAAAACCTGTCGAAGATCTTCTAGATGGTCAGATCGTTTCTTAGATCGGGCGGTGAGGTCGTCTAGATAAACTTTAATGATTTTATGCAGATCATGAAAGCAGTAAGTCATGGCTCGTTGGAAAGTGGCTCCGGCATTCTTGAGACCGAAAGGCATGACGCGATAAGCGAAGGTGCCCCATGGGGTGGTAAAAGCGGTCTTGTATTGATCTTCTTTATGGATTTTGATTTGGTTGTACCCAGAGAAACCATCCATAAAAGAAAGTACCTCATGCCTCGCACACTCATCGATTAGTTGGCCTATAAATGGTGTGGGGAAATTGTCTTTGGGACAAGCTAGGTTAAGGTCACGAAAGTCAGCACAGACACGGATGGTGCCGACTTTCTTATTGACTGGTACTGGGTTTGCAACCCAGGTGGTGTATGCAATAGGGTATATGAAACCTGCTGCTCGAAGCTTCTCAGTTTTTGCTTTGACGACTGGAAGCTTGGATGGGTGAATGGGACGTTGTTTCTGGTGGACCGGTGATATGTTGGGCCAAGTGTCTATGTGATGTTCCACAATGGTAGGATCAAGACCAGGCATCTCGGTATAAGACCAGGCGAAGACATCTCGAAATTCTTGGAAGAGTTTCTTATAAGCTTGGGTTTCTTTTTTAGTGCATGAAGAACCCAAAGAGATAAGCTCAAGTTTTCCGGGAGTGGTGGAGATGTCGATTTTTATAACGGGCGAAATGTTAGCCATGTTACCTTCCTCAAAGGTTTATGGGGCTGGTATTGGATCTTTGAACCAATCGACCTTGGTTGGTAAGAAGTCCTTAGATTCAACAGATAGTTGGTTTGCCGCAGTGGACGTAGACACTTCAGGGAGGAAGTATGATCGATGGTGCATGTCATCCTAAGGGTAGTCCAATGCAGTGAGTGTTTCTAGGATTTCTTCATCGGTACGAAAGTAGTGTGACCACAAATTAACTGGCTCGGGTTTATAGGTAGTCGAAATCATATAAATGGTATTGATTTCTTCTGAATGGGACGATTCTGGAGGGAATATTTCCTCAACAAGTGGGGGGGATATCTCTAGGTCGGCATTATTCATCTCATATAGTGTTGCTCTATAATCTGGGAGATCAGGGCAGTGATGTGAATAATGGCCATAGATTCCGCATATTGCATAAGGGTGGTTTGTGCGCAATGATTTATCACGAGCTTGGGTTGGTAATTCTAATTTGACAACTGGAACGTTGATGTCATCATCCAACATATTCATGTGTTCTTGAAGTGCTGGTAGTTGTGGACATAGATGGGTGGCGTGGCCAATATCGTCACACAAGGAGCACTTAGGGAGTACACGGGTTAGGGGATTCTTGGTTAATTTGGGAGTCACTGGGGGGGTGCGAGTTGTGGGTGTAGTGTTGTAGGTTTTTGGACCTCTACCCCCAGTGTGGCGGGATTGAGGGGGGACATAAGTGGATGTCAATGTAGTGCCCCCTATTGGAATCGATCGGTTTTGGGGGTTCGAACCACTAGGTGGTGGGTGATTTTGGGGGTTTGGTATGCCAGGTGGTGGATGGTTCGACATATTCATAGGTTGTACCGGTTGTAGGACAACGGTTGGAGTCAGTGGGGGAGTTGGGGCAGGTAAGTACCATACAGGTATTCCTAACGTTAAACTTGGAAGGTTAAGTGTAGCCATTACTGACGTGCTGACAACTCCTGAAAACGGGAACAAGAACGGGATTGTGTGAATCAGTGTTGTTCCGATATGAATAGGCACAATGGGTGCTTGTGGCGGTGGTTGAGGTTGTTGAGGATGTTGTTGTTCGTTGTGCGATAGGGTGCACAAATCGGATATTGCAATTGCATGAAGAGGAGGTGGGATTGACAGGAATGAGGTGGTCATGGGAGTATCCGAATATATATCGGGTCCGACTGATGAGACGAAGGATGTTGGTGCACTAAGAATGGGTTGTTCAATCATGGGAAGAACATTTTCTGGCACTGCGGGGGCATTGGGATCATAGTATGTAATCTGGTCTATTTTGACTACGCGTCCTTCATGGGGGAACATCATGATGCGAAAAACTGAAGAAGCAACAACTTTCATTTTATACATGTAGCTTCGTCCCAGAAGGAGATTGTAATCAAGTTGGGTGTTAATGACCTCTATATCTATGAGAACCAGTTTGCCTCCAAGCTGTATGGGTACGTTCACTAACAAACCTTGAGGTTGAGCTGCACGGCCGTCGTAAGCTCGCAATGCGGTAGTGGACGGTTGTAGCGTTGGGGATCCAAGTTTCTGCCATACGAAAGTCGACATGACGCAGGTAGAGGCCCCTTCATTGATTATGCATCGATGAACGACGAGGTTGCGAATGGATACGGAAACTTGGAAAGCCAGAGATGAAGGCATGCAAGGTTCAACTTGTTCTAAGTCGAAAGCCATCATGTTAGAGTCGTTAGGATCTATGGCACCAGTGGCAGATAACAACAATTTTCTCTGTGCAGGACAGTTTTGTAGGATTTTGAGAGCGGACATAGTAGCGGGGGACTAAGCTAAATCCTCTACAACGTTATAGTTGGAAGTTGCACAAGCGTTTGGGTTATTGTTAATCTGTCTCAAAGGGAAACGAGGTGCTTTGGGGCCTCCGTCCATGGGCATAGTGGGGATGCAAAGTGGTTGATCAATTGGGAGAGTACTCGACGATGGGTCGGTAGGTGTGTTCTCTGGGGCGGATCCATATTGATTGCAACGGGTTTGAAGATTGACATCATTTGATGACATCATGAGCAAATGGTGAGTGTTGGACTCTGCATGCTGGTAGTCAGCTGCTGTGTAAGTGATTTGTTGTTGTGTTGCAGCGGATCCTTGAGGGGGATCATTTGGACGAGTGTTTACCGTGCCTTGGTTAGGTAAGGGATTTTGCAATATCATGGGTTGTTGCTGAGGGGGGGGTGTTGGTTGTGCAACATGTCCTTGTCGTTGGGCATCGTCGGTCTAGAGTTGACGCGCTTGATCTAAATGGGGGCAATTATGTGTGTAATGTCCGTAGACTCCACATATGGAACATGGATGGTTTGTTCTCAAGTTATTATTTTTAGCCTGTTTTGGTGGGCGGTCAGGATTTTGGTTGGGGGGAGCAGCATTATTGTTGTTTGGAGGATTAGATTGTGGTGCACCTTGGTTATGTTGTTGGTTATTTCCGCGGTTACGTCCTCTTTCGCGGTTTTGTTGACCTCCTTGGTTACGCTGATGGCTCTGGATTAGAGGTTGGTTTTGCTGTGCGTAAACATGCCCTTGGGCAGTAGGTGGGTTTTGCTGTGCGTAAACATGCCCTTGGGCAGTAGGTGGGTTTTGAGGTTGTGCAGACTCTGGAGCAGGTTGCGGTGGGTAGTAAACAGGAGGGTTCTGTGGTGGCCCTGGTGTTTGCTGTGGTTGTGGCTAATCTTGAGTTGCTGGAAGTGTTGGAGCATGAGGTGCTGCCTGTTGAGGATAATAAGCCACTTGGGCTTGTTGCTGGATCAGAGTCTGGTCGGCCTGTTGGTTATAATATGGAGCTAGCGCATAAGCTGATGGTGCTTTCCCATAACACTGTGGTGGACATGAGGGTCCATTAGTGTGGTGGGTATGTGTTACTGGAGCATACAAAGTTGTAGCTCCAGAATTAGATGAAGCCCTAGAAAGGTCTGGGGTGTTGTTTGTGCTCATCATGGTAAAAGGTTTGTTTTGCGCCGTAACCTGGCCGATAATATCGTCGACGGCATGGGATGCCCCCGGCGCATCATGGCGAGATGGATCACCACGCGGGATGTCAGGTAAAATAGTGTATAGATATCCTAACTGGGCATATATGAGGTCGAATTGCTGAGCTTTTAAGATAGCTTCTTCTTCTGACTGGGGTCGTTCGGAAGCTACATCTTTGGCTATGAGGGGGAGGAGTGATTTTAGGAACCAGTCCAAAAACATTTGGTCATCAAGTTTGATCTTGCAGAGGCTATGACGCTTACGCCATTCATGGATATGATCAGTGATGTGTGTAGTGGTGTTCTGTCTACAAGACAAAAGTATTTCTACCCCTGCATCATAGCGTACAGGTAGTTGAAAAAACTGGAGGAAAGTTGAGGCGAGGGACGTAAATGTGTTGTGGGTCCCATGTGGCTGCTCAATGTACCACTTAGCTGCAGAGCCAATGAAGGTTCTTTGTAAAAGTCTCAGTCTAATGGAATCATCTACTAGGGAGTTAGAGGAACACCATAGGTGAAACGACATGATGTGGTTCTGGGGATCTTCCCTGGCTTTGCCTTCAAATTTTGGGATATCTGAGGGAAGCTTTGTGGGCATGGGTGGCCACGTAGGGTTGTGTCTAATAGGGTCGTTGGTTAACGTTGCCAGGTCTGGTAGGTTTAGACTAGCCATGTATGGCAGACTGATAGATGGGTGTGGCATGGTCACTAGGGCATAACTATTAATGGTAGCATTATGAAGTGGTCCAGTGCCCCCTAAGGGTATGCTAGGTTTGAACGGGATGTTACCTCTGGCCGATGTGGTATGGGAGGTGCCTGCGTTCCCAAGTGCAACATGGGTTGCAGATGGGTTAGGAATGGTTCTAGTAATCACTGGGATCTGGGTAGTGGTGATGGGGGGGGGGGTGATGCCCATGTTGGGCATAAAATATGCGTTGGACCTGTGTTGGGCATGCCTAGAGGGGGTGTGGCCCCCATGTTTAGCATGCCCAAAGGGGTTGTGTCTACCGTGGTTGTCACGGTAGTAGTGGGGTTTATTGATGTAGCTCCAATAGCACTGGTGAAAAGGGGGTCATATTGTGATCTAGCCATGGGGTTGGTTGGTGATGTCTTGGTAGGTTGTTCAGATTCAACCTCAGAATCAGATGTGAAATGAGGCACGTCAGAATCGGATGACTGGGTTCTATGTCGATGACGTGTGGAGTCAAGGGACAAAGCTCTACGTCTATGACGTGTAGAGTCAAGTGTACCGAACTGAGGGGGTTGACCCTGAAAATGGCAGGATCGTCTTAAGTTCTCAATGGTGAGATATGTCTAAAAATACCAATGGATGGTGGTGAGATAAAAACTCAAAACCCTAGTGCAACAATGTGTGTAGGAGGGGAGTGTGAAAAATAATGGCTCTCAGGCCAACAACCAACCTCAAAAGCACTTATTATAACAGTTGTGCTATAATAAGTGGAGGAATCAAGAAAAGTGGTCAGAATACCAAAAATCAAACAGTTCCTAGAAAAAAAAATGGTGCTTACTAGACCAAGGGGGGTAATAGAGCATGCAAACGCCTAACTAAAAGTGGTATTATGACTCAACTAAACATATCCTCTGCAAGGTGATGAAATCCAAGTCAGACATATGGGTAATGGAATCAAAGGCTAGATATCCCCCTACCAGGAGGGACACCGGGTAGTCAATCCTAAAAAATGGCAACTAGGATACCCCGTTCATGACACGTTCGGTTGGGTGAATCTACAGTTTGGTTCTATCGCCGCTGTACTCCCATACGGGTGTACACCGAGAACTTCGAAAGGTATCATTCGGTTACTGAATGGATTGCGATATTCCACTCAGGCTTCCGGAACCAGTCTAGCTACTTCAACCCTCCTAAGGGAGAGGCCTTCC
Source organism: Larix kaempferi (assembly GCA_027924585.1). NCBI lineage: Eukaryota > Viridiplantae > Streptophyta > Pinopsida > Pinales > Pinaceae > Larix > Larix kaempferi. The sequence goes on along the minus strand of BSBM01001669.1, from coordinate 2,876,710 downwards.
CGATAAATTGGTGTATAACCGTGTCAACAAATAATAAGGGATTTTTGGGACCGTAAAAGACAACCACTATGTCTCAGATGTAAATAATTGAGGGGTGTTATTGGAACACCTATCCCCCCAATCCTACCTAGCTACAAGATTCTTTAAGTGCTCCCCAAGTAGGGATAAAGTGTTGGTTGAGTTTAGGTAGATTTTAAGGCTCAGTTAATTAAAAATGTCGCAGATTGGGTGCAAGTGTGATTATTTAACTGAAAATGAATTTGCCTCGCTTGGGCGATTGATTACAAATGAAAAACAAGACGATTCCAATTTGCAAAAAATAAAGGTTTTTTTTCTGAAATGTAAATGCTTTAACAAAAGTAATTCAAAAACTATGGATTTTCGAAATAACTTTTTAAAGGAAAGCAAATATTGTAAGAAATTAATGGATTTCTAAGTGCTTGCTTGGGCAAAACTATTGAGCAAATCTGAAAGATGGTTCAAAATTTGCTAAGAAATGAAATCTATGATCTAAACAAAGTGCTAAAAACCTTTTTTCACTTACTGAAATTTTTTAAAAAGATTTTAATGGAGCATATGTAATAGAAAATGATTCACTATTGCTGTAATAATGCAGAAAAAATAATGTTGGAAAATAGGCTAAATGGGCAAAAAATGCAGCAAATTTTTTTCTAAAAATTGGGCCGAATGAAAAATAACAGCATCGCGGGTTTTAGGGCAAAAGCTGTGATGGGCATCGCAGGTTTGTGTCGCGATGGGCAGCGCGGAAAAAGGCTGCGAAGCCGCGGCGCGCAGCACGGAAAAAGGTCGCAAAGCTGCAATGTGCAGCGCGGAAAAAGGCTGCGAAGCCGCGGCGTGCAACGCGGAAAAAGGCCGCGAGGTCGCGATGAGCCGCACGACTGTCGGGCGAAAAGTTGCGATGCGAAAACAGAAAAATGAGTCGCTGGAAACAAAACCAAAAAGTGAAATTTCGGTTTGTTAAAGGCTACAGAAAGGGCCAATAACTAGGGAATCAATGAGTATGTTGTCTAGTATGGCAGATTTGCTAATTGGGATGGTTAAAACAAGTAAAAAACTAAGATCTAAAGAAAAAATTTAAAGCTCGAAAGCCAGCGGAGTCGCCAAAAAACTGTTGCTTGGTTTTTCAACCAAGCATGTGCAAGGATGCATCTATTAACTTGTAATAGCAGTCTTCAAATAAAAGCAAAAACAATTATAAATCTGAATCTGACATTAACATGTGCATATAAAAATAAACTTGAAAAGATTAACAGAAAGAACAAGAAATGTAACAAAGAATGACTTTGTATTATAATACCTCAAATGGTGAGGATGTTTGGTTTTGAGCAGCTCCAAAGTTGAGGTGCTCTTGGCTCCAATGGTCTCTTTTCCAAGATTGCTAAAATGATCAAAGAACTCAAAAGAGATTTTGACAGCATGAGGATAGGATGGATGATGGATGGAAAGTGTGGAGCCCCTATCACCTTTTTATAGTTTTTGGTGATGGGGAATACCATTGTGGTTTTAAGGAAACCAATGGTATGGACCAACATGGTTTAGGTACATTTTTCCCTCTTTTTTTCTTTTTTGAATATTTTTAATATTTTTATTCCATTTTAATATTTTTTGGGAATTCTGGACCCTTTTTGAGGGTTTTTTGAGGAAAAATATATATTTTGAGGGGAAAAAGGTGTATTATGGTCTTTTTGGTGACCTTTTGATGGCTTTAAAGGCTCAAATGGTGGAAAAGTGGACAAATGGGTCATGTGAATAAGGGAATGAGCTAGTGAGCACTTTTTGGGTGTTAACACATGGGGTTTGTGATTATGGATCTCATATGTTTTGGACTAAGCTATGGGCTCATTGAAATACATACATAGATGTTACGGGGTAGGGTCAACATGATTAGTCATGCCTCATATCCCAAGGTTGATATAATCAAACCTTCCCCCTAGCCCAGAGGAGATGATGCGGCGTGGATGTGATCTAAGAGGGTTACTGACACGACATCAACTAGCAATTACAGGGGGGTGTACCATGAGGTGGATGACCATGGTGGCACACAACATCTATGAAATGGCAAGGGGGAATGGCCCCTATAGGGGGGATTCCCCTTTTTATCATCGAACCAAATGAGGATGATGATGATGAGTAGGCGGGTTTGGAGGCTTGCCCCCATGCTGTGGACGTGGGATTTTCTCCTCAGTTCAAAAGGGTTGAATAGATAGGTTAGAGAGACTCGTGTTTGTCAACACAACCATAGTGGTATGGGATGACAAGGAGGGCTCATTGAAGGATGAAATATAATAAAAATTGGGGTAGTTTGGTACAATGGTGCAAATAAAGAAAGTCAATGCAAATCAACTAGTACATATTGATATTGGGGTAGCTTGGTACAATGGTGCAAATAATTACTGTAAAGTCCACACAATGCACAGGGATGGTTGGTGTGCAATGATTTGTGGCATGATCTGGGGATGTCATGAAGAGGGACGACCGTGGTGTTTTCATCAGTATTCTCCTCTATTATATGAAGATGAGTGCCTAATATGGGAAACTCTGGACACTATTAGGTAGTGTGACCCAAAACATTACACATTGCACAAGGTGCGGGCACTTGAGTTATGGAAGTAGTAGAGGGATTCACGGCTTGGTTCAGATTTTCCATCGTCATCACATTCTTGGATTTGCCCCCATCCTTCTTCTTGGAAGGAGGTTGGGTGGCAAGTGGTGCTTCCTTACTGGATCCAGGAGGAGGGTTATTGAAAGTATCAATTTGTTGCACGGGCATTAAGACAACCTGTGGTGTGGGGGGTGAATTTGGAGGAGTAAGGTCCCAAATGAGGAGGCCTATATTCAAACTTGGAAGGTTGAGTGTCACCATCAGAGGAATTCTCACTACTCTGGAAGATGGAAATAAGAATGGGATTTGGTGAATAGGCGTGGCTCCCCACTGGTTGGGAGGAGACATAGGTTGAGGTTGGGTAGTAGATTTACCAGAGGAGTTAGTGCACAACTATAATATTTCTACAATCGAAGGTGGAGGAGGTAGATCCTGAAAAGTCCCTATTATAGGAGAATCTTGGAAGATGCCCAATCCAATACTCATGTACGATGGGATTGATGAGGTACTAAGGTTGTTTTCAATCATAGGTAAGACACGATCCAGATAAGTTAACTCCTTTCACAATCTTCCCATCATGGGGGAACATCATAAGCCTTAATACTGAAGAGGAAAATACTTTCATAGCGTACATGTAGCTACACCGAAGGAGGATGTTTTAATCTAAATAGGCGTTTACAAACTTAATGGCAATTAAGACAAATTTCTCTGATAACTTGATCAAGACATTCTAAAGGAGAGCTTGCAGTTGAGTGACATGACCATCATAGGTGTGTAACGTCATGAGGGATGGAACAAGTTGGGGGGGACCAAGCTTCGACTAGACATGAGTATACGTAAGGCAAATGGAGGCACATTCATCAATGATACACCAATGGATAATCATATTTTTTATGGTTACATGAATCTAAAAAGCTATTAAAGATGGCATTTTAGGTTTTGCTTGATCAAGATTAAAGGTCATCAAGCGGGAAGAAGGATTGATCGCACCTAGGGAGGAAAATAAATATGTACATTGCGTAGGATAGTTGTGAAGAACCTCTAATATAGACATGTCCACGGGATACTATGCCAAGTTATCCACAATTCTACAGTTAGGAGCGACTCTAGCATTGGGTTTATTCGCTATGCGATGCAAAATAAACTTGGGGACTTTGGGAATCCCATCTGCGATTGGACGAGGTAGGTACAAAGGTTCTTCGACTAGTGTGGAGTCTTTCCCTTTATTAGTAGGAGAGGTTTCAAATGTTGAACCATATTGGTTACATCTAGTATGAAGATTACGTCAGTGGACATCATAAGGAGATGTTGGATAGATAGGTCATGAGGTTGACCTGAAGATGATGATGGACTTGGATAAGGTTCCATCGGTTATGCTTTGACCACCTCTTGTGGTAGGAAGGGGTTTTGTAGGACCATCAATTGTGATTGGGTCGACTAAGGTTGAGGTAGATTGGGTTTCCCTTGTGGTGCAATAATCATGTCGTGCTAGTTGGCATCATTCCATAATCAACGATCCTAAAATAGATTGGGAAAATGATGAGTATAATGTTCGTAGACAACGCAAAAGGAACATGGGTGTTTAGTCCGTAACTGAGGGTTCTTTCCCTGCTTCGACAGTTTATTAGGATCCTGGTTTGTAGGGTTAGGATTGATTCCAGTTTTTTCAGAAGGGTTAGGTGGTTGGCCCCCACGTTCTTGTCATTGGTTGTTACCTTTGTTCTTCCCCTTGTTCTTCTTTTTTGGCTGCGCTTATTGGTTATTAGACATAGGTTGGAAAGGCATATTATGTTGAGCGTATATTTTCCCATGACAAAAAGGGGGAAATGTAGGGTGTGGTTGCATTGGAGGGGCTAGCATAGGAATATGAAAAGGATTAAATGGGTTAACAACTGGAGGAGCCACATATCCAGTAGAATCACTGCCACACATGGTGCCAATACACAAGGGTCCATGGACATGGGGGCTAGTAGGAGGAAATTAATAAGTACTCATTCCTGAATGTGAGGCGGAGCGAGAGGTATCAGGGATATAATATGGCGTAGGGACGGGTCCTTGATGATGACACTCCAAGTAGGGGGGTTACCATACACATAGCCACTCAAAGGGGGATGGAAAGGCATGTATGAATTAGGGTAGGACAAAACAACACCAATCACTCCATCCACGGAATGGGGTACCCCTGGGGGATCTTTTTGAGAGGAGTCACCTCAAGGAGTGTGATTGTGTAAAGATAACAAAACCATGTGTAACTAAGGTCATGTTGTTGAGCCTTAAGGATAGCTTCTTCTCCAGATTGTGGGTACTCGAAGGCCACGCCTTTGTCTATAGCGGGGAGGAGAGATTTTAAGAACTAGTCTAAAAATATACGATCGTCAACCTTAATCTTGCACGTACTTCAACATCAACACCACTCATGGATGTGATCCATAATATGTGTGGAAGAGGTTTGGCAATGAGACAACAAGATCTCAACTCCCTCGGCATATCAGATAAGTAACTATAAGAATGACCAAAAAGTGGAGGCTAAGGACACAAAGTTGGGATGTGTCTCATGAGGTTGTTCAATGTACCACTTGGCTGCAACACTAATCAAGGTTCTCTGAAAGAGACACAAGCAAATAGAGTCATCTATGATGTTGTTTGAGGAGCACCACAAATGAAACAGCATGATGTCATTTTAGGGATACTCTCTTGCCTTCCACTCAAACTTAGGGATGTTTGAGGGTAGTTTGGTAGGCATGGGAGGACATGCAGGATCATGACAAATAGAATCATTGGTTAGCCTGCCATATTTGGGAGGTTGAGGCTAGCCATGAGTGGAAGGTTATAGGATAGGAAGTGGAGGGACTGGAAATGATGTTGGTCGTGGTTCCACTGGTAGAACCATTGCAGGTGGTTCCTAGACCAAAAAGGGGGATCTCTCCACCACTAAGAGTGGGGATGTGTCTTCCACCAAGATTGGGGATGTTTCCACCAACAGGGTTGGGCTTGTCTCTAACCATGGTGTTAGTAGTGTGTGAAGGTGATCTGGAATGTAAGGATTCATAGTCAAATGACTCGAAGGATGCTCTGGTGACTGCAATATGTTGAACTGGGATACAACTTCTGGAGCCGATAGTGCAACTTAAGAAATCGTACTAGGGGGGTTACTTTGAAGTCTATGAGACTACATTGGGGCAGTTATAATGACAGAGTCTAAGGCAAAAAAATTGCCAATGCAATTTCAACAACAAGATCAGGTTGGTAATGCTCAAATTGTGTAATATCAACTATGTAATAGGAACCAAATTAAATAATAAATGCAATGTGGGTGCAACAAGTAATCTAACCTACAAGAATAGAAGAAAAAAATTGAAAAGAACGCCTTCAAAATGAAAAAGACCGTCTAGACCTAAAAGAGAACTACACAATCAAAATAAAATCACCAAATAACTATTTCTCAAATCTTTCCTCAAATGGGGACAACACACCCATCCATCAAAAGAAGTAGAAATTCAAGTCGGGTCTTCCAATCATTAGGCGTGAAATAGGAGCATCAATCCTATCCAGTCACAGTGAGTGAAGATCTAAATAACAATTATAGAGCTATGGTCGTGGATGACTCTATCTTCTCTAGGAATCCCTCCACTGAAGGGCACTACCTCTAGGTAAGATAACTACAACAAAAGGCTTATAGGATACCTCATTCACAGACACATCAGATGATTTTCCTGCAGCTTCAACTCGAAGGCAGTGATTTGGATGATATTAAGTACTGAATGGGGATGGTGTGTTGGAAATATTGAGAGAGAGGTGAACTAAACTATACACAGTGCACAAGATATTTAATGTGGAAACCCAAATTGGAGAAAGACCACCGAGTGCTTTTCTTATATATTCAAGATTACATTCAATTTATTTACCATCACCAACTAGGAACTCTAGCAGCTCCTCCTTCGATATATATTGAGTCAAATCGACATTCTCCTCCCTAGTTACCGTATTTGGGAAAGAGGTTGCCATATTAACAACCTCAACAATGGTAGCTCTACCATTTGCCTTACAGAGGTCTTCAAAGAAAATGACCACTTCTTTTATCACATACTTATGGCTTGAGGCCTTATTGCCATCCAATCCTTTGACTCTCCATATTGTGTTAATGTTCTGCTTATGGTTTGCCATGTGATGAAATAATTTGGTCTTATCAACCCCCTTTTCCAACTACATGGCCTTGCTCTTAAGCCTCCACTGTGCTTCTTCAATTGCTAGCAATATTCTCTTCTTTTTCTCTAGTAGAATGATTTATTGTTTATCATTGCTTTTTAGAGATAAACCCCTCTAAATCTTGAAAATATAGTCTCTCAAGGAACCTTTCCACTTGAATAAATGCATTATCATTTATGATTGTCCTTTCAAGTGCATTAGCTACAATTGCGTGTTTAACTTCCTTAGAGATTAAAAACAAATTGTAATGTAGGAGATTCTCTCCTATCCTCCTCATAAGGCCTCCAAAGAGATTCTATAGCGCAAGTAAAAGACTCATCTTCCATGCACTCATAATTAGACCTGAAGGGAATGTGTTGCTTCTCTCCTCTATTGTCAAGTTCCAAGTAAATAGGATAGTGGTCATTCCTGCTCAAATCTACTATTTTAGCCTGATACCTTCATTCATGAAGATTTATGGTACCAAAAAGCAATCAAGCCTTTTTGAGATTTCGCCCTCCCCAATCGGTTTATTTCTCCAAGTGGGCCTAAATTTAATAGGCCCGATGTCAAGCATTCCACTCTCCTCTAGATGCTTATTGAGGAAATCTATTAGAGGATACATTACAATAGATTCTCTCCAAATTTCTCCATTTCCAACTGCAAAATTCAAATCCCCCTAGCCAAATCACTATGAAGGAATGGTATCAAAGGTTGGACTTAAAAAACATAGTCCTAATATGAAACCCTATCGAAACAAGGGCCATAGATATCAATGACATTAAATTATTTCTCTCAATCCCTAACTTTGACAATCATTCCAAGCCTTGAATCAAAGGATGATTAGTTAGATTAGGTAACACATTTTACCTTCTACCCATAATAATACCTTCAGATCTACATTTCAAATCAATATAAATGAAATCTCAACCTACTTAAAATTTCCCTAGTTCACCACAAAGATGACTACCATCTCTAATTGTTTCTTGCAATAGCAAGATATCCATATTTTGGGTATCAATATAAGCCTATGTAGAGATCAATTCTTTTAGGGGTGACCCTTCCCTAAAACACTTAGAGAAAGAATGATAATTATAAACCTTGACCCAGAGGCTTACTTGCTTTAAGGACCCCTTTAATTGATAACTATTTTCCCTCTTGAACTTCTAGGTTTGCCCTTTCCTAGTCAATAAATAGATTTGATTTACGAACTCTTGTCCCTTGTTTTCTAGATCTACTATCCAGTAGGGCCAATCCACCAAGGATAGGCCAACAACATCTGTGATTTCCGCCCTTCTTGATTTGATTGGGTTGCAGTGATCATCGTCCCCATCATTAGAATCACCCCCTGTGACTGAAGGTCCCAACCTAATAGCATCCATGGAATTCTTGGAAAGTAAACTAGGCAACATGTTACCAAACTCAATGCTACCCCGAGCCAATTTGACAATGCCAACACTATCCCCTTTCCACTTATTATCCATTCCCCCCAAAATCCCCAAAGGACCATTCCATACCCTCCCCCTAGTAGAGAGACCTTCACCTTTATCAATAATAAAAGAAGAAAGAGTACATAAAAGGTTATAGTACTGAGAAAGGCTTACCTTGAAGGATCACTTCCTTTTCCATTGCTAAAATGACACTCCCAACCGTTATATCACTCTCAACCTACTCCTTACTAGAAGCTAAAATTTCAAATTGTCCTTTATTTGATAAAACTTTTGTTTCTTTTTGAACTAGTGGGTTCATTGCATCATTTCTATGTCCCCCTCTACCACCAAAGCCTCCTTAATCACCTCCTCCATCTTTTTAATATCCACAACTGCAATGTTCAATACTGCCAGTTTTTTTGGTATATTTTCTTTTAAAACCCAATGAACAGTCCTTGACTACATGGCCATAGGCATGACTTTGAGCACACTTAAAATGAATTCCTACATAATCCAAAGCTTGCACACGACTTTGAATCCCGCAAACTAACTCCATCTCCAATGTTGCTCGACATCAATGTCAACCAATATCTTCATGATAGACATTTGCCCAGTTTCCATGAATCCCACATTTGCTTCATAATAAACACACAAACCTCTCTCAATAGCCCTGGATACATCAACTAACCAAAATTCAATGGGAAATCTAGGGAGCTTTACCCAAATTAACATGGAATCCAATCTCTTAGTTTGCGCATTGAAAAAAGGGGGACCATTTTTTCAAGAACATCATAACAGAGTCCTATTCACACAGTAATGAGAATTTTCTCTACATCCTCCTCATTTTTAAGAGTAAAGGCTATCACCCCTTGTTCAATAGGAAAAAGCAAGGTTCATAACCCAAGACCACACTCCATTGCTCTTACAACCATGATTTTAATGACGCAGACCCCATCCTTCTTCCTAACAAACAAATAACCACTATGCAAGTAACCAACTTGACCACATTGTTCATCCCTATGTCCTCTCCCAACACCAATTCAGAAGGCTTTCTTTTAATTTAACACACTTCTTTTGCTTACACTTCTTAATGCACCCAAAACTTTAAAGTCCACTTTTCTTAATGCCATTCGACAACATATCTATAATAGGATCCCCTACTTAAGCTTTGGTTCCCCCACTTACTTGCAGACCTTTTACCAGTTCACCTCGCTTATCGATTGCTCAATGTCCCAAAACTAACCCAACTAGATCCATTGAAGCGATTATGGACTCCAATCCTAGAGGCAAAACTTCTAGATCCATGTTGCCACCTTTTCGTGCACCGTAAAGGAACCGTGACTGTTATCATGACCCTTATGATAAAACCTTACCTCCGGCGCATGTTCATAACCTTTGTGAGGTGAAGAAGGATTGACCTTGGGGGAGTCTGCTTGAATATCATGTATTGGATTTTGAAAATCCACATGAACCCCAGTAACTCTACCATCAACTCCTTTCACCATATTCTCATCATTCCCTACCTCACATGCATACCTTGACAATACAACCTCCGATCTAGCTGGTGGAAAATGATAAATCTATATAGATCCATAGGTTGATTCAGTAAAAGAGTTTGAATGAGAATCACCTTTGACTCCACTCCTCCCTTTACTCCCAAGCTTTGCTATCCCATCACTTGATTGCGTCGAGAGGTGCTTTTACAACCCAATATGGAGGAGATGTTGTCACGTCACATTATTTAATGTAATGTTCCCAACCACTATGGAGGAGATGTTGTCATGTTACATACTATGTAACTTAATGCTCTAGCATAATAATAATTGAGTCGACATAAATTTTAATTAAAAAATTAATAATAACTTTAACGAATAAGAAAAAGTAGTAAATAAAAAAATGTAAAAACATTAAAAAGCAAAACATTGTAAAAATAAAGTAAAACAATGTAGAAAAATTAAAAAGTAAAACAATGTTAAATAGTTAAAATATTATTTAACCTAAAAGATTGGGGTGAGTTTAAAACATGTGTTTTTAATTACTCAACATAATTTTTATAGGTAAATTAAAAAATAAAACAATGTTGAAGAATTAAAAAGTAAAACCATATTAAATAGTTAAAAGTATAAATTAATAAAGTTAAAAGTAAAATAATGTAAAATAGTTAAAGACACATGGATCATTAAAATTAAATAGGTCAAAATAAGTCATGGTCATTAAGGGGATTTCCATGATCCATAATACAGTGACTCCAATGGGGAACTACATAAATATTCCTACATTCATTGGGATACGATCTTGCCTTCACTCTTCTTTAAGATAATATTCCAATTAAAATCTTGAAAACTAACATCAAAACTTAGTTCAGTGCTCATCATTCTTACAATCACCATCATTCTCCCCCTCTTACTTCTCCCTCTTACTTCTCATACAACTTTTCAAGGTATAAATTTAAAAATATATATTTTCATTATATGGAAAATAAATCTCAAAATCAAAATTCTTAAAAGAAGAAAAGCATCTTGTAATTTTATACGAGATAAATAAGATGTATAAATCTCAAAATCAAAATCCTTAAAAAAATGAAGCATCTAAAATGTATAAATCTCAAAATCAAAATCCTTAACAAAAGTGAAGCATCTTATATAATTCTATACAAGATAGATAAGATATATAAATCTCAAAATCAAAATCCTTGAGAAGTGAAGCATCTTATAATTCTATACGAGATAGATGACTTAAATATTATAACCATTCTATTAAGAAATACATAAATACGAGGGAGATAAGTTAGATTGAGTGACAATAACGAGAATTTTTTATATTAAAAAATATTAATAATTAATATTTAATTTAAATTTATTAAATTAAAATAATTTTTTCATTAACCTTAAAATTTACTTTGTGAAACCTTAAAACGTGATTTTATTATAAAAAATTACTTTGTGAGACATTATAACATGGTTTTATTATTATTATGATTAATAAAGACTTAATTTGAATTAAACTGAATCACATTATCTTATATAGATTCAAGTGCAAATTTTATATAAACTAAACTTTCAGCTAGAAAGTTTTGAGTAATAACATACCAGGTCACGGGTTCAAGTCGATGCACTCGAAATGTTAGTTAATATACGTGGGGTACTTCGTTTTCACTTTGCAGTCCTAGAGCCACCGCTCCGAATTTATTAATCCGTAAGTTATACTTTCCGTCAAATGACGGCTTTTGTACGGTTTCCCGTCATTTGCCTTTGAAAAAACTCTTTTCCATCCATTTACCTGACTTCCTCAAACTTTGTTATTTGCGGTTGATCGGTTTCAGCTGCTCAGAGCACACGGCCATCGTTATCTACGGGCTCCTTCAATAGATGCACCGTAGCTTCCTAAGGCACCTTCTGAACTCTGTCTCTACCCATTTGTTATTTACCACGAAATCGGGTAGACCCCCCTGAAACACAGGTACCGCAATTTACAGTTAAAATCCACCTTCAGTTGCAAGGAAAACCATCGCATATTCGAAGTTTATTGAAATCGGATGAGTTTTTGCTTTGGCAGGTTGTTTGATAGTTGTAGAAGATTCTGTAATAAGCGTTGGAAGGCATCAGCAGAGTTCATAGCAGCGTTCTGTTGAGCTGTGTTTTACAGTTGTAGGGTTTGAAATTTTTTTAGAAGATAAGCAGGAGTGTAGCTTTCGAAGAATTGATGTCTCGGCCCAGAGTCACGATTACTCTGGGGCGCAGTGGACAGGTAGGGCTTATCTTTCTTTTACTTTACATTTAAGCAGCAGGATCTTAATTTCACTTTAATTTTTGTCATTTTCTGTAAATATATATCATCTTGTGCATTTAGCTGAAATAATGCCCTATATAAGCATTCATTAGGGTCTAGAAACTGTCTGCAGAAAGCACTGGTGGATTCCTGTATTTAATTTAGCTGAGGTTTTAGTAATATTGCATAGGATGGATTCTTTCAGATAGTTGTTCCGAGACTTGATTTGGAGGGGAACCGACATATCCCAAAGTATTTAAAACTGGAAACGGGCCTCCAGAGATGGGTACAGCAAGTGTCCAAAAGTCTTGGGAACTTTGGTTAGCCTGCTTAGGAAACCGCATGAATCATTTCTGAAACAGAAACAATAATTTTCCAGTAAAATCTATGTAGATTCTAGTAGCATCTATTTATCAAATTTGCAATTTCCTTCAGACCAGACCTTATAACTCAAAATCAACCTTCTGTAATGCGAAAGCATACCCCTGTAACACAAAATCAGTCTTCTCCATTAATTGCTATGCAATTTTTAAACCCCTGTAATAGTTTTGAATACACTTTATAGTGTTTTCTGGATAGACAGCTTTTGAGTGCTCAAATCAGCCTTATTTAACATCATATGTTCCTTTAAAACACAGCTCAACACTCGGTTAGACTTCATACAGAATCAAACTCTAGTAACTTAAGCCAGACACATAGCACAAAATCAAGCTTCTGTAATGCAAAACCAGACCCTTGCAACATAGAATCAGACTTCTGTAGTAACTGCTAGGAGAAGAACGGAGCACAGTAACAGTTTTTGAATACACTTTTTTTTTGTTCTGTAGTCAGAGAAAAAAAAAACAAAAAAATGGTGGAAATTGCTCAGGGTTTCTGGAAGTTTTCGGAAGTGGTGGGGAAATTGGCTGAAATGTTTTTGAAAACTGTAGGAAATTGCTGAGCAGTTTCCAGCATTTTCAAAATGTTTCCAGTGTGAAAAATCCAATGCGCTCAGAATCAGCTCAGAACAGGCCAAATTTCAGCAAGCAAAGGACTACTGGCATGATTAGTGCCCTAATAATCACATCCAATTTTTATCAGCTCCGATGCAAGTGCAAGTTTTGAAGAACATAATGTGCAAAAAGGACATAAATGATATGGGGAAAATGGCAGCAAAAGCTGTAGCAATCGTAATAACCAATATGTACAAATTTTTGTACAATATACAACCACCATGTAAACAACAAGATTCCTAATCACTCCAATTAGGACAACAAACTAATAATGAAATAACGTACCTATGTTACAAACTAAACTAAAGTATGGAAACAAAAGGTGATATATATATATATAATTTTTTTTTTTCAATGGAAAGCATCACGGGAAACCCTCAGGTACTTCCCCTCACTTGGAGGATGGTACCCAATGTAAATCGTTCGGTTGCAATGAGAAGGCGACCTAACCCGGTGGGGACATTGAGTGAGGCCCTTTATATGCGTAGCCACCTAGGGATTTGACCCCAAGACCTTCTGCTTGCTTTTCACAGCACTCAACCACTTGAGCTAACCCACCGGGATATATATATATATATATATATTTTCCCATGCAATACGGGAAACCCCTGTAGACTTCACCATTGTTGTTGGGGTGGTAACTACGATAGATTGTCAGTATACCATAGTATGCTTGACTTGACCGGGACATCAAGTATTCACATATCACATTTAGCTGGCATGGGCACTTGACCCATAGACCTCTTATTTACAATTCACAACACTCAACCACTTGAGCTAAACCACCAAGATTAGTAGTTTATATATATATATATATATATATATATTTTCCCCTTTTCTCTTTTATGTGAAATACATATTTTGGGAAACCCTTTGGGCACTTCCCCTCATCCCTAGGATGGTACCCAGGGTAAACTGGATTCTACAGGGAATAGCTGAACATGTCACTTGTGGAATTGATCTTGGGCGGGGAGGTTAACACTCCTCTCGTTTGTTTGGGCTAGACCTAATTGTCAACGTGTGTGTGTGTTTTCTCCCTTGGAATATAACTCCTTAGAGTGAATCCTGTACAAAAGCCTCACACATCCCAATCCTAAAAACAAAGAGGTGAATTAGCTGCAAAAATCTAACACACATTGTAACTTTGTAGAAAGCCCAACATTTTTAAGGCAAATCAAGTAAGCACAAGAAGAGGAAACCATATATCCATTTAATGGTCCTTGTGAAGGCTGAAGACTATCCATGTAATGTCTAAAGATTAGCAATGAGAACCACAAAAGTCCACTTGCAAAAATTCTCTCAAACCATATTATTGACACAAAAAAATTTCACATTCATATGACAAAAAAATTGTGCTGATGAGCATACCAAAAACTTGTAACCAAAAATTTAAAAAATCTGAAACTTGAATCCAAAAACCCATGCCAAAATCTCACATCCTTTGCCAAACGATCCACAATCCTATCTTATAACAACTAGTTGCACAAAAGGTTGGAGCATCCCAAATCCTATATACGGGGAAGAGATCCGTATCACTAAATCTCGACCAACTAACCAATCATGCATTATGTCATGCAAATCAACCAAGTCACAAAACCACAACAAAAGTGTCAAGTGGTGAACAATCTCCAAAAACAATCCTCAATTCCCAAGTGGTGAACAATTTAAGAAAAGCTCAATAAAGTTGTGTAAGCCCATAAATCAAGTATCCAACTGGCCAAGTTGACAAGACTCTAGATGCACCACAAAAGTTGACAAGACTTCAAATCTAAGTTGCAGGAAACGTGCCCCCCCCCAAACGTCCCCTGTCTGTCTCTGTACGGAAACGAGGAAACGCGTACGAAACGCGAAGGAAACCCGTTTCCAAAAAAAGGAAATCCGTTTCCAAATCGATTTTCAACATTTTAGCACGTTTCCGTCCAAGTTAGCCCGTCAACGCTCGGTCAAGGTTAATTTTTTAAAATTTTAATGAAGTTTTTAATATCTGGCTAGGGGTTTAGGTAATTTTCGGAAGCTTCTAGTGTCTTTCCAAGCCTTATAAAATAACATTGGCCTCATATATGGCTTGATTTTGGATATATATGTATTAGCCTCATTTATCAAGGCTGATTTTGGTTATTTCCACTTGCATTATGGAATCATCTATGTTTAACATCTAAGTCACTTGACACAGGGACACGGGACACGAAAATACGAGAGTCCGACACGGACACGGTGACCCCCGGAATCAGGACACGTTTTATATACATAAATATTTTTTTTAAAAATATATTGAAATTAAAAAATATAGAAATATAGATCCAAAAATCTTTAGAAACTAGAACATTTACAAATATTCAATAGAAATTAGAATAAAAACACATTAATGATTACACATTGTCATTCACAAATCACGATTCAGTATTCACGAATCACTCACTCTCAACCAATTGCTTCCTTGCAAATGACAAAAAGAAAGCCAAAATTTTGTTTTAAAGCAAACCCGGATGCCTTTTTCCGCGATTTACGTGTCCTGTTTTCTCAGTTCGTGTCCAATAGTCGGGACATGCTCACATTTCGAGTTTGATTCGTTTCCCATCGTGTCCTGAAAACGGATTCACTCAAAGTTCGAATCAGACACGAATTCAGACCGAATCGTGTTCGATTCGATCCCGACGCGACACGCAGAGGGTTTTGAGCGAATCCGGTTTCTTAGGTTAACACGTGTTGTTTTTGGATATTACTATTAAAATGTGATGTGATGTTACATGTATCATTGTATGACTATGACTATGTCACTATGATTTCTAATATATATATATATATATATCGCGTTTCCCCGTTTCCTAAATTTTGGGGGGTCGCGTTTCCAATGTGTCCCCGTTTCGGAAACTCGTCCCCGTTTCCCCGTTTCGTGCAACTTAGCTTCAAATGTGCCACAAGCAAAAAACTTGAATTGGAGAACTTGCCAGTCTATCTTCCCCCCTTGTCAAATGAGAGGTGAAAAGTGGCCTACAACTTGTCTGCAACATACCCTCCATGAAGATGAAGGGGGTAGTGAATAACTATCTTTGAGTAGAGTAACAAAGAACCCGATCTTCAATTTAAAAGGCAAATAACATATGGGCCCCATTCATACTTAATTATGAATTAACAAGGCCTATACAAAACAACACCATAAGACAGATTGTTGGAGATATTACACACTCCATAAAGCATAAAGCATCGTTTTTATTGCTTTATTGCTTTTTATTGCTTTTTAGCTGTGGGCGTAAAGCATGGCTTTTACTGAGTATCTAAGATCTCTCTATATCACTACTATGGCGAATTCACTTAGCCATGTAGAGTATATCATGAGTAATTTTACTTATTTTGAGATAATACAATTTCATTCTTTTCTCTCAAGCTTGTCTTGCTTATCTTCTCTCTCTCTCTCTCTCTTGCAAGCTTTATGTGATCTTTCTACTAGCTAGGTTCACTGTGAAAACTTCACATGGTATCAGAGCTTTATTGCTAGGAGAAAGCACATAGGCACTTTATTTCCAGGTTCAGGAGCAAGAGCATGTTGAATCCAAGGGAGAAGTACACAAAGGCGGGAGCATGCTAGCTGCAAAATCTGAAAATCACAGTGAACTTTGAAGAGGTGCCATGACTTCTACAGATCGTTTTAGAGGGCCTACAATAGCTCGTTTTAAAGGTTTTTTCGATATCTGAAATGTGTTTCTTGGGGAATTCAATTTCGCTTCACCATTTGAAAGATATGATCAAATGAACCTTGAAGCTATTTATGAGATTGCATTTGCCCGTACCCTCCATTTCGGCAAGATATTTCTCACTCCACAAGATGAGATAGGTCAAATTCCATATATGATTTGAAAGATCCCTTCGATATCTCAAATGGGTCTTTGATGGAATTTGATTCTGTTGCTTGTAGCAGAAGTTATGATTGAATTGGCAACAAGACGTCAATCATGTTTTTGAGTTTTAATTGAGTTTACATGCATGATTTGATTTACATGTATGAGATGATATTTTGAGTTGTTTAAAAATCACAATCTTTTAGCTTCTTTGCAATTGCAGCCAGAGCCACAACATATTGGCTTCAGTTTTGAGGGAGATTATTTGCGATGGTAGACAAATATTTAATCATCTCCAATCTTTGAAAGCTAAATCAAAATCTTGTTAAGGAAGTTAGCAAACTTCGAGATGATTTAGCTTTTTCACAAGAGAAGCCCAAGATTTCTTTTCAAAAAGCATATGCAATTGCAGTTTCAAGAAAGGATCTACAAGATGAAGTTTCCGATTGGGAAACCCGCTATGATGAGATGGAGGAAAATCAAATCTCCGCATTGAGCAACTCTTGGTCGAATCAAAGGAGAAGGAAGATATAATATCTATCCTGCAGGCATATTTGCAAAACTCTGTTGCTTCTAATGCAACTTCCTCCTTTTCCGATTCTTCTAATGATAGTGCTAAATTGGGTTTTACTGTAGATTGCTCCTCCGTTGCTACATACTCTTCATCTTTCATTGCAGATAATGATAAAGAGAAGGACACTATAGATTCAACTACAAATCCAAAAGCATTTACTACTATTTAGAAGCTTCCAACACTTGGTTCTTTTGAGTTGCATCTAAGTTGCCAGGGTACTTGAGTACTGGTACGGGTACGGGTACACCAATTTTTGAAACAGGGTACTTGGGTACATTGGGGTACTGTAGACACACACACATATTAAAATTTCAAGTTTATAAATTATATTATATATTAATATTTATTAGTAAGTTTCCACTGTTCAACAAGTAAACGGTAAACTGCAACACACGTTGGCATTGCACATTGCTTGAAATTCAAATTGCATATTTATATTGATATGAATCATCATCATGATATATGTCCATTGCCACACTACATCCAAAATTTGACAAATGGCATTTGCCACATTTCCTAACATGAAATACAAAATAGTAAAATAGTAAAATACTAAACATCATAGCTGATTTGGCTTCCTCAAGCCATCTATGCTAGGTCAATAGCATATGCAACATCACTTGATACATCTGATTTGAATATATAATGTAAGAATTGTAAGACATGAATCAGGATACATATGCCTTGATATGCTTCAAAGACTGAAATTTATTTGTAAGAAGAATAGTTTGGCTTGTGTAAGGAACTTGTTGCACTAACCTGAAATTATAGGTTTATTATTTTATAACAGCGTAGCTGCATAAGTATGTTTATTGCTTTTCAGAAATTGTGTAACAACATATTGAGATAATGCGTTTATTTGTGTTGTGGAAGTTATTGGAGCAAATGGTTGCAGACTTGGACATCATTGGGAGAGGGCTCCACCATACCCTACCCACTCTTCACTTCAAAACTTTAAAAAAATTTGGATTTTGAAGTCTGCAGGCTGAGATTTTTGGCCCCGAAGTACCCAAAATCAAGGTACTTTGCCTTTTTTGGAGTACAAGTACCTGATTGGACAGTGGAAAGTACTAGGTACTTGGGCAAGGTACCGGGTACCTCCCAGTACTCCCAGGGGCACCCGTTCTTGTCTTGGGTACGACGATACGTGTACGACAGTACGGGTACCCGGTCTGGGTATGCGTCCCCGTCCCCAAGGTACGAGTACCCATGCTACTTAGAGTTGCATACTTGTGGAATTGGATCCAAACTACTTTTGAAGATGGACTACACTGGTGGTGGCCTTGGTAAGAATAGATAACGGATTTTCAACCCTATTCACCCTGTGATGAGACCAGTTAGAGCCGAATTAGGTTTTGATGGAGCTTCTTCAACATTATCAAGCTGTCTTGATTTCTCTATTACTCAAATTTAGCTTGTTCTAGCACTTGAGATCATCACATCAGATGACTCTTCTACCGATGAATTGCGGGAGCCATCTCCTACACCTCTTTTTGATACTTCTTTGAAGCTTACACAACTAGCATCAACACCGGTTTCAAACTTATCAAAGTTGCCTGCATCAGACTCTTCAACACCAACATTAGATCTCTTGGCAACATCAAACTCTTCGGCATCAGCTTTAGGGTCTACATCAAACTCTTTGGAATTGGTTCTGGCTATCCAAGAACTGTGGCATGGTAGGTCTAGAGGACCTGTTGTAGATATGAGGGTGATTCTACATATTAGTATGTAAATGCCCTCCACTGCTACTTGTGGATACTCGGTCATTGTTGGGAAACTGGGGAATGTCTGAGGTGGATCCTGATTTATCTGCCAATTTGTTGATGGCAGTCAACATTTCTTCATGTTCTTTTTTTAATTCCTCCAAAGCAGAAATGAGACGGGTGAAAGCCATTTTATCATCACCTGCCATGGTCTCTTTACCTTTGGTACTTCTAAACCGAGTCTCCGTTTTTGTCCCGTAGGTCTCACTGTCCTCTAGTACTATATCCTCTAACGCCTCCTCTTCTTCACTTCTGCCATTGTTCCTGAACCTCTGCCTTCTGTAAATAATATTGTGCAAGTCCTTTGTATTCATTTATTGTTTACAATTGCATGCTCCCACAGCTGGCGAGGAACATGCTCTGATACCACTGTAATATCCCAACTGATATTTGTTGTTCTTTTATAGAGTTTTTGATGTAGTTGTTACTTGCTTGAAGTCTTGTTACCCAATACTTAAAGAAAGTATGAATGCATGTGCCATACTCAATGTTTTAATAACCGGAACCCGGAATCAAATCGGTCAGGGGTCAATTCGGCCCGGAACCGGAACCGGTAATGAACCGGAGCGGTTTGATTTCAATGAACCAGACTATTAAAAAATACAAAAAAAATTACAATTTTAATCATAAAAATTATATTTAACATTCCAAGCTATATTTCAAACCATTAGACACATAATATGTATATTTGAAACCATTAGACACATAATATGTAAAGTCTACTCATATATATACAAGAGAGGGACTTTTCTGCATAAACAATCTAAGTATATAGTGAAAAATGAAAAAGATCTGCTTTGCCATAAACAGTCAGACATACTACAACACAACATCTATAGTCACTTTTGTCAACAATTTCCTTGCCAATAGAGGAATTGTGTTGGGATTGATGAAGGGCTGCCTGGGTTTGAGCAGTGCCGTATTTTCAAGACTCTGGCATGTCATTCCACAGGCCCAATGTAAGGATGGTTCTTCGTTTCTGCTAGTGGCAGTGTTTGTTCCTTCTGTTGTTGCATTTCTGCTTATGCCTTTTGTTCAAAAGTATGATACAAGAGTTGATCAGAACCATATGACATATTCCAAGCAAGAGGAGGATTTTCGTAATCTAGATCTTTTGATAGAGAGATTGTGATAACATTTTGAAAAAATCGACTACAGTGAAGCTCCTTGTGACTTCAGCTTCAGTTGTTGTATTAGCAATATTTTTGATGGCTTGTTCTTTTAGCTGGCCGACCGAGTTATTACGGAACCGACCTGTTAGGGCTGGTTTGGTAATGAACTGGGTCGGTTAGGGCCGGTTCATTACCAAACCGGACCCTCGGTCCAAGTTGACCATCGGTTCATTGTTCCATTTCTTTTGGCCGGTCAAACTGGTTGGTTCCGGTTCGAATTGGACCGGTTATTAAAACACTAGCCATATTATGATTGCATGAGAATGCATGCAAGTGCATGGGGTTGCATGAACCCTAAATAACCCAAGTATTTAAATATGCTATAAGATAGGGATAGAAATGATGCATGTACGTACCGATGACTTGTGCTTGAGATGTAGTTCAATATGAGATAAACATGCAAGTCATGCGCCAAGAATAGGGCAAGATATGTGATGATCTCTGCCCAACAATTCGTCCATGCAATAAATGCGCCTTCTTCAGTCTTGATATTGAGTAATAAGTGCTCCAATGATGTGAGATAGCTCTTGGAAGTAGGTACCAGGGTTATAACGCCCTTCTGATCAGTATGGAAGCCACATGCAAGACATGCATGAGCTCTATGTCAAAGGGCGTGTGTTAGGATATTCCTATACTCCATCCTAGTCCCACTAGTATTTTGATCATTTACATTTTTAGTCATGCATGCACTTTTAGGGTTTGCATGCATTTGCATGCATTCCAGTCATCAGTCCAGCACCTAGCCCTCAGTTAGCCAACCCCCGAGAGCTTCTATCAGATCAGTTTTAGCCCTCCTAGAGCTTAGTGCACCCTTCCTCCTTGATTTAAGGAAGCCACTCGTCCTTTCTCACCTATCAGTCCAGTTTACTTCAGTTATCCACCAGTCTTTCCTTGATTTGAGGCCAGACTGACTCCTCACTGCTGTTATCACTCCGATTGACCTCCGATGAGACATGACTACTTGTTCTGACTCCAGTTAGCTCCTCATGCACCCTCCATTGAGCCTCCTTCATTCAGTTAGTGTCTCCATGTGCCAGTTACATTCAATTACACCTACCACACTCAGTTAGACTCAGTTTGACTGACGGTTGACAGTTACTTGTGCATTGATGACTCCACCGATGATGAGATAGACTACTAGTTGTGTTCCGATGACACTCCAGTGATCCTTTGATCACTCCATGAAGGCTAATTCGAATTGCCACCTTAGGCATTCGAATCCTCATGCATTGTACTACTTATTGTCCATATTGTGATTAATTAATTAGTGTGTGTGAAGTATTTTTGCTTCTATCCGAGTTCTACTGTATTATTATTCTGTTGCTCATTATACTGCATTGACCACTCTTCTTCTATTTTCCTGCTTAATCATAATTACTCTTGTGAGGTATACATCATCTCTTAGATCTGCTGTGAGGATTTTCACATGGTATCAGAGCATGTTGAGATTATTGTTTATCTCCATTCTTGAGAGTTTTTGCAGGTTATTACCAAGATTTCGAGTGCAGTAGTTGCAGCAGTAGCAGTTGCAGATATTCTCTATTGTTTTTGCAGGTTTTATACAGCTTCAATGTTTTCAGAAGATCCCCCTCTTTATCTATTCGATTGTGTTGAATGGAAACCAAAAATGATAGCATATTTGAAGAGACATGATCTCTTTGATTATTGTTTTGAAAGAGAGTTCGAATCCTATGAAGAAAAGATTAACTGGTTAAATGAAGGTGGAAGAGCTATTGCAACGATCATGGTTGCTATGTCTCGAAGCTTGGCATTCTATTCCCTTGATGATGTTGAATCTCCAAAAGAGCTATGGGCCCACCTAGATGAAAGATTTGGCAGACATAATGAAGGGATTGGTCCAAACCCCTTCGAGAGCAAGCAAAGTGATGCATTCGCTCTCCTTGATGGTCTCTCAGATCATGAACCAGTATCATCTCATATTGAAGTTGTCCACAAAGAACTTGCAGATTCTACACTCATGCTCCAAATTTCTTCTCTTTCTGTGCCAACTCACACTCTAGATATTGCAGAAGGTCCTAAATCCTCTCTTACACCAGAGTCTGTTGGTTTGGATCATGATCACATGATTATTTCGGAGGAAAAATCAGCCATTGGAGGTAATGCATTCGCCCTCCTCAAGCAATCACCTCTTATTTACTACTATATGATTATTATCCCATGCTTTCAGAATTTTATTGAAGAATATGGCCATTGCCATTCTCTTGGGATAATTTCTCATGCATTTACTGGTTTTGATCTCACCTCTCACGGTTCAAAGGAGATCTCAAGAAACCATGATTCAAGTCTTGGATCTAATTTGGATTCTAAGCAATTACTACTTGGGATAATTTCTCATGCATATGATAGTTTTGATCTCATCCCTGCTGGTTCAAAGGAGATCTCAAGAAACTATTCTTCAAGTCTTAAATCTGCTTTGGATTTCAAGCAATCATTATTATTTGATGGTTCTTTTTGGCATAATCTCACCCATGATGGTTTGAAGGAGAAGACAAAAGACTATCTGCATATTCATGTTTTTGATCCTACCTCAATTGATTCGAATCACAGGTTCAAGGATCATCCTCATACTTTTGGATTTGTTCTCATCACATTCGATCTGAAGAGCAAGTACAAGCACATGCTTTTTGAGCATGATCCACTTCTTCCTAAGAAGAAGATACCTCCAGACATATGACCAAGCATCACACCTGCTTGAGTTTGGAGCATTTATTTTTTATGTGTGCCTTACAGTCTGTTTTGAGGGGGGGGGTATTTTTCCCATGAAATTTTTCTCACTTCCTTGGTTTATTGACTGTTATTATTCATTGTATTGGGGGACCTTTGGTCTTAGTTACCAGGGCCCAGGATGGATCAAGGGGGGGGTGTTAGGATATTCCTATATTCAATGCTAGTCCCACCAGTATTTTGATCATTTACATTTTCAGTCATGCATGCACTTTTAGGGTTTGCATGCATTTGCATGCATTTCAGTCATCAGTCCAACACCTAGCCCTCAGTTAGCTAGCCCCCGAGAGCTTCTCTCAGATCAATTTTAGCCCTCCTAGAGTTTAGTGCGCCCTTCCTCCTTGATTTAAGGAAGCCACTCGTCCTTTCTCACCTACCAGTCCAGTTTACTTCAGTATCCACTAGTCTTTCCTTGATTTGAGGCCAGACTGACTTCTCACTGCTGTTATCACTACGATTGACCTCCGATGAGACATGACTACCTGTTTTGACTCCAGTTAGCTCCTCATGCGCCCTCCACTGAGCCTCCTTCATTCAGTTAGTGTCTCCATGTGCCAGTTACATTCAGTTACACCTACCACACTTAGTTAGATTCAGTTTGACTGACGGTTGACAGTTACTTGTGCATTGATGGCTCCACCGATGATGAGATAGACTACTAGTTGTGCTTCGATGACACTCCAGTGATCCTTTGATCACTCCATGAAGGCTAATTCGAATTGCCATATTAGGCATTCGAATCCTCATGCATTGTACTACTTATTGTCCATATTGTGATTAATTAATTAGTGTGTGTGAAGTATTTTTGCTTCTATCCGAGTTCTACTGTATTATTATTCTGTTGCTCATTATACTGCATTGACCACTCTTCTTCTATTTTCTTGCTTAATCATAATTACTCTTGTGAGGTATACATCATCTCTTAGATAAACATCATCTCTTAGATCTGCTGTGAGGATTTTCACAGCGTGAATCTCCTCAAGGAAAGTCGCCCATGCAAGGAAAGGTGCCCTTCTGAAAGATGAAGTGATGATATCTCTCTCCCGAAGCCGATGTAGAAGCCTGTATTCAGTAACTAGGCTAATAATGGCTCTCTCGGAAGGATGGAAGATGCATGCAGACCAAATAGCAGTTGTTTGTCAAGATATGGAGATCTCCTGCTTGTCCAAGTCGCCCATGCAAGAGGGCGAGATCTTTGGATCCAATATGTGGCTCTGAATCCTGAAGAATGCTGAAGACTACTGTATAAGATGGAAGTAACGTTGAACCTGTATGATCCAACCCTGAAAGTGACTAGTGCAGATAGATTCCACTGCCGAAATACACTTGATGGTTGAGTAGTGTGCCCTCAACCCTAACTTGGCTCTCTGAGCTCTCCAAATCAAATTCATAAATCAATAATCAATAGGCAGACCTAATCATTCACTTTATCCTTCTTTTATAACTTTGACATTGCATGCCCTAAATTTTGCATGCCTAAGTCGCTTTTCTCTTCTATTTTTTAGTTGAGTTGCATGTATTGCTTTTTGTGCTCATGCAGGCTTAATTAAGGTGTTTATGTGCATGCATCATGAAATATGGCCAGCATGTAATTCATGCAAGTGGCCCCTAGGTCCTGTGGCCCTCTTTTATTTACTGATGATATAATAACCATGATTAAGATCTTCATTTGTTCTGAATGGTATCAGTCCTTAGTCAATTCCCTGAATGTCAGTACCTGCTCGAACCTATGGGAATTAGATAGGTTAGCGGGATGGTCCCTTGTGCTTAAGCAGAAGAGGACATTACATAAGAGTTGGTTTATGGATACATAGCCCAAATATAGCTCACTCAAATACATCTAAGAGTGGGTTTATAGATACGTAGCTCGGATATAGTTTGGGTTTGACCAAGATACATATGTGAGTGGGTCTATGCATACTCAAGTAATTATAAATACAACTGTAGCTGAAAATTGAGATTGCACAAATGAATATCATACTCTCGTGGTCAATATCCTGCCTCAATTTAAACAAGAGGCTATGGAGAGAACGCATACATCACAAGATACATCCCTCTTGAAGCCTCAACAGGTGCTAAAGATTGTTACTACGGTCAATCAATCCAGAAGAGTGATGAGCACTGTACAAGTGCATAGTCAACAAATACATCAATATGAAGTCCACAAACATTTGCGCAAATGTTGCCATGTTCAATCATCAATCCAACCACAATAAACTTGTAATACCTTGGGTTTGACACCTGCAATGTATTGGACCAGATCATGTAACAATTGTAAATGCAAATTTAAATGATGGGAGTCAAGCCATTTGAGCTTAAATAAATGACCCTGCTTGGAAATGATGTAAATATGCTTGTATGGATTCTTAGTGGGCAACTCAAGGCCAAGGCATGACTAGTGAATGGCTAGGCATGTATGATGTAAATATACGTCTATGGATCGTGTGGTAGGCTTGCCACAATGAACTCAAGCTCTGGAATATATATATATATATATATATATATATACATACATACATACATATATATATATATATATATTTCTTTATTGCCAAGTGTTAGCCATAGTGCTCATCTATTTTCCACAATGTGCCTTAAATAAAGGAAGTTTTCTCTTGTAGTTATGGAAGCATGGGCTGAGTACAATCATCATGGGAAGTGTAAGAGCTGTACATTTCTCCTGTCAGAAGTAATGTCAGCCATGATTTCCCCCAATCCTCATTGCCATTCACTCTAGCATTCATTCCAACACTCTTATGTTCATGCTCTAGATTGCTCATGCCAGGTTTTCCATTGCTAACCATTAACTAGTTTGGAAATTGATTAAATCAACACCGTGAAGAGGAAATTGCATATCTGGAATGAATATAGATGGCTGTAGGGAGCACCGAGGCTGGGCAAATTATGAATCCATTATCCACTATGCATTTTCTGCTCTTTAGATGCTTGCGAGCCAAGTACTAATCGTGTAGGAAAATCTAAATCTTGGGATACATACAACAGGTTGGGCTCTTTTTGTCCACACTGGAGCATTGGAGGGAACTGGGAAGAGTATATCAGAGGGATTGTTGAGCAGAGAAAGGGAAGATCTTCCTAGTGTTTTGTGGGGCAGTGGAAGAGTTTTCCTTGGTTGTTAG
The DNA here is from genome assembly GCA_027924585.1 of Larix kaempferi. NCBI lineage: Eukaryota > Viridiplantae > Streptophyta > Pinopsida > Pinales > Pinaceae > Larix > Larix kaempferi. Next base: position 2,850,482 of record BSBM01001669.1, on the reverse strand, counting down.
ATGGTTGGAATGCTTTTTAGTGAGTACATTGGCTGAGCATCAGAGCACATGGGTTGGGTTGAGAGAGATAGAACCCTGTAGTTTGGTTCCTTCACTCTGGTGGCCTCATAGCTCGACTTGAGGGTGGTATATGCACTGGATACCTATGGTTGGTTGGAAAATTGCTCTTACATAGCCAGTTTGGTGGACTAACTTATGATTAAAAGATAAGTGTTCTATCGTTGTCTATGAATATGCAAAATTGGTATTTTCTGCTATAGAAATGTATGTTATTGCATGTTGTGTGTGTAACTTTTATAGAATGTTTGTCAAAGGCTTTGGGGGTTCAATGGCACCCCTCACATATATAACCTAGAGAGAGTAGTTCAATTGGTTAGAAGCAGCAGAAGCCACATTCCAACATATGAAGAAGGTAATAGTAATACCTCTAGCCTAGGCCTAACTCTTCTTGATTTCTCATGTCCTTTGATAATCGAATGTGATGCTTTTGGTACTAGAATTGGGGTTTGTGATCATGCAAAACCAGTGGCATATCACTTTTGAAAGTAGGAAGCTAACTGATAGAGGAAAGTCCTTGTCCATTTATGACAAGGAAATGCTAGCCATATTGCATGCCATAGTAAAGTTAAAAACATATCTTTTGGTGCAATATTTTATCACAAAAACAGATCATCAAAGGTTGTAGTACCTCTTGGTACAGCAAAATTTAAGTGAGTAGTAGGCTCAGTGGATCAGCTTGCTGCAAGGGTCTGACTTTGAGATTCAGTATAAGAAAGGCATCAACAATGTCGTTGTCAACTCATTTTTCTGAGTACATGAGCTTCACACCATATCCAAAATAGAACCAGGATAGAAAGAAGAGATACTTGCTGAATATGCCAAGGATGATATGGCTTCATCCATGTTGCAGTATCTCAAAAAGGCACAGGTAGAAGGTGACATATACTCAATTTTAGTTGATATCATTTTGTATAAAAACCGAATCCACCTGGTTCCTAACTCCAAATCTAAAGTAAAGATTCTCGCCTAATGTCACTCTTCTCCTTTTGTTGGAAATGTTGGGTTTTTCAATACTTATTTATGTAACAGGAATAGATTGTGGCCTTGTGCGAAACCTGCCAAAGGAACAAAATTGAAAACTTAAGGAGTTTAGGAATTGTTACAACCCTTACCCAGCCCAAACCAGAAATGGAAATCTCTTAGAGTGAACTTTGTGACAGGACTACCCAAGGTGGTGGTAAATGTTTCCATCTATGCAGTGGTTGACTGATTGTCCATTTCATCCCCCTAGATGGTATTTCACTGCCTCCCGACTTGTAGATCTATACATGAAGCATATTTACAGCTGCATGGTCTTCCCCAAAATATTGTTAGCGATGGATGTCCCAAGTTCATGTGTCATATTTTGAAAGGATAGTTCAAGTTGGCAGGCACGACCTTAACTTCAAGCATTAGTCATCATCCCCAAATAAATGGTCAAACAGAGGTTTTTAACAAATGTTTGGAAGGATATATTTAATACGATATTGCAGAACATCAATCCTCATGGGTAAAATGGTACAGCACAACATACCAGATGTCCATTAGAATGAGACCTTTCAACTTTCAAGGCTCTATACAGTTATGATCCTCCTTGTTGATTAATTGGTTGCTTTAAGAGTCCCAATTGTTACCTGTACTGGACTTTCTTGAAGAAAGAAACACAATGAACCTATAAGACAGAATGAAAGTGCAGCAAGACAAGCACAGAAGTGAAAGGGAATTTGTGGCCGAAGACTAAGTGTTCTGAAGATTACAGCGATACAAGTAGAGATCACTACAAGCCAATAAAAAAGAAAAACTTGGACCAAGGTATTATGAAGTTTGGAGTCTGGACCATATAGAATTTCAACAAAAGTAGGACCTTTAACTTATGCTTTGGATCCTTCAACAGTTGTTTGGTTGCAAAATACCTTTCCTGTGTTGTGTGAAAAAGGGTGGAGGGATAGAATATTAAAACATCATACACTCTGCATTCTTTAGATGATGAAGGTCACGTGATCTCAATTTAATACTGCATTTTGGATACTAGAGAGAATATGCCAAGGAACAAAAGCCTAACACAATATCTCTTTCAATGAAAGGACTCACCAGTAGAACATGCTACATGGGAAGGATTAGAGATCGCACAACAGCCATCACTTTAAGTTGTTTGGGGCAAAGCAATTCTAGAAGTAGGGATTGTTACAATCCCTAAGGATTTAACAAATTAGTTACTAGTGTTTAGTTTATAAGTTAACATTTGTTGTTATGTTAGTCATTTTGTTATGAGGTCAGTTGATAGTTTTCTTTTATCCATTTTGTAAAAAGCCATTTATCCCACATGCAAAGCATAAAAATAGCTTAGGAGGGAAGTACAATATAAATAGGCCTTTGGCTTCATAAGAAAACTCTCTTGGACTTTATCATTGAAACTAGCTTTTGAGGGCTATTTTAGGTGTCCATACTGCTTTGGACAAGGTTTGAGTTGGCATCCATGACTCCATACCTTCTCAAGAGATCACCTTTTCTATTTTTTTTAATAATCGAAATGGATATTTTTGTATTAAAAGGACGTTGCAACCGAATTGTCCAGCTCGGTAATACAAAAATGATGATACGTCTTTAGCAACCAGTTCTGAAATTCTCCAAAAAGAGATAATAGTAACAACATCAACGACTATACAACTCCTTTGTTTGCTATTACATTGATGCTTATAGGTATATATACGTATGAACTGTACTAAGAGCAAAATAGACTTCCAAAACATTTAAGAACCTGAGACTAATTAAAAGCATGCTCGCTGTGGGCTTCTTGGTTGGATCCATCCTCTGCTGGTTCCTTATCCACGTCTTCATTGCATTGTTGAACAATCTGCTCTTCCTTTTGTTTCTCCAGAGCTGAGCCTTAGTATGGTACATTCTCCTTCAACTTCTTTAGGTTTTAGATTTTTATGGTACATTCTCCTTCAACTTCTTTAGGTTTTAGATTTTTATGGTACATTCTCCTTCAACTTCTTTAGGTATTTTAGTTTAAAAAACCCAAAAACAAAATATTAAAGGAGCGAAGATATTATTTATTTTTAATATTTTGTATTTTAGGTTTTTTAAACTATTTAATATTTGGGTTGGGGAATTGGTGATCCCAATGTCCACAGAAATTTTGGGGGGTCTCTCGACACATCCCTGAGGTTTGTCCTTGAAACTTGGTGGATCATTGGTGTCAATTTTCCAATCAAGTGGCTTCTAAGTTGTGAGGGATGATAACAGTTTTACAGCTCAATGGAATGGGTACTGATTATCAATCAAACATCTATTACTGATTATCAATCAAACATCTATGCAGAATGTGTTCTATGTATGCTCTGTGTATTATTGTCTGCACACAATATCACATGATAAGTTTTATGACATTACATTAGAGATTTTGTTTAACCATTCCAACTGAATGATCAGCAAATTGTGTTTAGAAAATAAATTATGCCTAATTCCTGAAAGGAATGGATGCTGAAGACAATAATAAATTCTTTGTAGAGTAAAATCACGAACAATAGTATGAATTGCACTAATGATGTCATCAAGCTTTATGCCCAAAGATGAATCTGGGCAATAATTGAAATCAAACTATGCAGTTGATATAGCTTCAATCTGAAACAAGAGACATGATGTGAAGTCATGATGGGCTGTGTCTGTATAAAACAAGAGAGATATAAAATTTAATGTAATTGCTCAAAGGTTCACCTCTCTCTTGTTAACGTGAGGGATGTTAAAATTACTGTAATACTAATTGCTCCATTTTTTTTTCATTTTCTCCAATTATTGCAATAGCCTCAAAATATATCCCTTTAAATTTAGTTAGTATTGGCACTTTAAGCATATTTGTGGGTTCAAGGTGTACGCCCTATCTTTGGCAGCCTGCAACTATTAAGTAATGCTACTACTCTCGAGTCTTATGCATTGTGGTACATAAATGACTCATATATGAGTAGTTCTGTCCTTGACACGTAAATGACTCGTAGAGTAGCTCTGTCCTTGCCACAGCATGAGACTCGAGAGTAGTAGCATTACTTAATAGTTGCAGGCTGCCAAAGATAGGGCGTACACCTTGTGGTACATAAATGACTCATATATGAGTAGTTCTGTCCTTGACACGTAAATGACTCGTAGAGTAGCTCTGTCCTTTCCACAGCATGAATTTTGTCAATACTACTCTAAATGTCCATTATGGTGCATAAATGCATTACTGATGTTTAGTTTATCTTATACATTGGCATAAATGCATATTTAGCTGGAAAATTTCCTTGTTTTTATCTTTTCGATACATACAATTTACAAGGTGAATATGTTGAGTTATGGCTGGCTTCATCCATTGAGTGTGCAGGTTGTTCAGAGACCAGCATCTGTACCAGATGAAAGGCATTCGGATCAAATGCCAATGACGGGTAGGAAAAGGCCTGTAAGAGAACGTCTAGGCAGCAATGTAGACAATACATCAAGTTATGATCACCAGAACAATTTGAAACGGTCAGAGCTACACTACGTTCTTTTGTGGAGTATCTAGTTGTTGGGGCATATTTCTGCTGATATTCAGTATCATGCATTTTATAACAGAGTTTGAAATCTAACCTTTGAGGTTAAAAATAGAAGGATAGCGCATGTATATAGAATTGAAGTTTTTGCAGTCTTAAATGTTGGTCATGTTGATTTTCTTCTAATGGTTTCAAAATTGAAATGCATGCATGTGTAGCATCTAGCAAAGATCTATGGCTTTAAATATTAACATTGCTAGTATTTGATGACTAAGTTAGTCCTCATTCTAGAACAGTACATGCAGCCCATCTTTTGCTTTAAGGAACAGTTTATTGTAGTTGAAAATTGTTTTTTGTGCTTCCCATTAACGTGGGTATCTCTTCTTCTGGAGCCTGAATTTTGAAAAAGGCACGAACATGTATTTTTCATCATTTATATGCATTTCTAAGAGAACTTTAGATTCTTGAGTATTGTCTGAGCATCCCAGCAACTACTAAAAATCAGCAAGAGCATCAGGAAATCTACTCAATGACAATATGTTGTGGTCAAATTGTACAGGACACTAGGATGGCATAAACATAGTTGCATTCACAATAAACAATTATAAAACCCTGCATGTCAAGTGGCTCACAAAGAGGAATTAGATTCTTGAAATATAGTAGCTCTGAGACTTTGTGAGGGACCATCGACTCCAGAGGGTGGGAGCTTGCAAAATTGTTTAATGAGCCAGAGTAATCTGCCAAGCTGTGGCAAATACTTGAAGGAGCAAACATAATGCCAATATAGGAGATGGCGTTGATAACTTGGACCATAAAGAAAGACGCCAATACACCTGAATAATCTCATGATGCAAGGAACTGTCTACTACACTCCATTCTTGCACCTTCTAGGAACACACTTCACTGCCAGATTATTCCATTGTGTGATCCAAAACTGCTTCTTTGGTTAAGTTTAATATCTTTTAATGCATTTCCTCCTAAGACATTGCCCCTAACTTCCTTGCACTAAGCCACATCCTCTACAATATTTGCCCCTTGCATGTTATTGATCTTTCCAACTCATCCTTTACTCTTGGGACAGTCTTAGCATTATTGTACCTTCCCTGCCTTTGGCGTTTGAAATAGATCACATCTTCTTCCCTTCTCTAGTATGCATTAGGATGTCAGTTCAATGCCAATATTTGTGCAGGTGGTGGTGTACTCTTAGTGTCAATATCCACCTCATGTAAAGGTGCTTGCACTAGAACATCCTACTCAATGTTTTAAAACTCGGACCTGGACTTGGCCAAGGATCAACTTAGACTCGGCTACGACTTGTACTAGTTTGAATGTAATGAATCAACTTTTTTAAAAATACATAAAATATTCAAATTTTAGTGGGAAAAAATTATTTTAAAGATTCCAAACCATGTAAGGGCGAATATATCAAAAATGGCACGAAGTGCAATACATATTAATACATAATCAACGAGGCTCTAAATGGCGTATAGAGTGCAAAAAACAACATGCTATGCCAACAAGGCTACAAGATCAATATGGTCAATCATCAAAGATCAAATTCATCACCACTGTTGGAAATGTCATGCTCAGCATCAACATCTGGCTCAGACTCCTCACCCTTGTTGGATTGCTCAGGAACATCTGCAAGAGTAGTAGTGGAAGCATGACTATGTCATCGGTGGTTAGTGCTTGGCATGTATGGATCTGTGGCTGCATCACCTACTGTTGTTGGATCCACATCCAAATCAGCCCACCCCAAGTCCTTTGCATCAAAATCATGATCGTGATCAAACTCTATCAGTTGAGACTCCTCTACCAAAGCTGGGATGTAGCCTTCTCAACCAGATGCCAAATCCACTGCAAACAATCCAAGAAGACTGCACAACAAGCTCCAAAACCTCTAACTGCTTAGCTTGCAATTTGGATCCAAAACCTCCAAATACTCACAAATGCTCAATGAAGATGGTGTGACGCATGTTAAATTTTTCTCAATACCAAATATGATTTCTGTTCTCAATAATTTTTATACTCGAAAATTATAAACAAAAATTCTTGATATCTTTAACCAATAATGTAGCAAAATAAACAGGAAATCAATCACACATTTGACACAAGTATTTTTCCTTGGAAAACCCCAATGGGGAAAAACCAACATTTAATGTTTTCTTTATTATTCTTGCCTCACAGAGAAAAGCATAAACTTACAATCTTGGAATTTGTAACTTGGTCCGATAGAGAAAATCGACACATTGGAGAAATTGACCTCTTGGCAAATCGGCCCCTTGCATCACCTTGTATGAATCAGCCCTGCCTCAACATTTAGGGCTCCTGCGTCGGCTAGTACGGCCTCTACATCACACAATCGACCTTTTGCGTCACTCGTACTACCCTCTGCATGATAGTATAGATCATTGCATCACTCGTACTACCCTCTGCGTCATAGTATAGATCACTTCATCACTCTTACAGATCGACTCTCCTCGGATTGACCTCTCTCTATGTTCCTCTAGATCTTTACTTGTTGCAAACTTCTTCTCTCTTCTCTTAAACATCGAGTCTCTCACTCTTCTCTTTAGAAAATCTCTCTCTGAAATGATGTTGTGATCTCTTGTGTCTTTCTCCTCTCCTTAGGCTTTCTTTTATAGCATCTCAATGACCAAAATCCTAACCTCCAATCTCCAAAGTGATGAATGGCCAAGATTAGATCTCGAGCCTCACTTAGGATCAATGGTTGTGACTTAATCTTAAGTTCACTTTTTAGTCCTAAGCCAACATTAAGTTAATTAATGTGCTTTTCCCAAGTTAGACTTAGGAAAGAGATAAAAACTAAAACTCACTTACTCAATAAATTGAGCAAGTACCTAGAGAGGTAATGGACAGCTTCTACATGCTTGACACTTAGCCTATGCAGAAGCACTTGGCTGAGCTATAATCATCAACAAGGCAAATAGAAGGTAAGGGATTCTCCTTGTAGGTTTGAGTTAGGGTTTAGGGCCCTAGGTTTAAGCAAAAAAGTCAAAATTAAAAAAAAAGTTGTCTTTTCCCCCTCTACGTGTGAGCCTCGGTCACTGTAAGTCAACCTGGTCAAGTCAAGTCGGACTTGGCCGGTCTGATCGGATTGGTATCCAACCGGCCAAGTGAAGGTCTGACTCGGTCGGTTTGGTACTGTTATCACCAAACTTGTAGTTGCCCCTAAAAGGTGGATTCGTAAGGATGGTAGAGGGGATGGGCAACCAAAGAGGTGAAACCAAGATAGCCTCGACTCCCAATGGATGCTTGTCACGCCAATCGAGGCAATCTTCACTTGATGTTGTCCTAGCCCAAGACAACAACGGGGGAGACCCAGATCTACTCCCGATAGGAGAGATCAAACCAAGACACCAGATCAAATCAAATAGGGATGAAGTACATAAGGTGTATGGTGAAGTAAACCCTAGATCTATGGATGAAGTCACAAGGTGAGTAATGGATTAGGTCAAGAGGCTTAATCCAGATAAATTTGATCCAACTTGGTTATGCAAGTGACTTATGAGATTAAACACTAGATCCAGAATCAAGGTACTAGTCAAAGATGAGAAAATCCATTGCCTTGGGAACCATGTCCAATGTAGGGTAGTTAAAGACAGGATTGGGGCTAACCAGTACTAAAGATGGACTTGTTTGACAGGTATGATAGTATCAATGGACCCAAGTCTCAGAAGAAAGATCAAAACACTGAAAAATTGGCCAAGTCAGGAAAGTCGTGAGGGTTGTGAGAAGCTCAGTGCCTAGGAAAATGGGCCAATGGAGTCCCCAAGGGTGACGCCCTTGAGAACCCAAAAATGTTTTGCCAATTGATCAAAGGATTTGATTTGTAGAATTTTTAGTAGATTTTAACTTAGGGTTTTAACAGTAAAATAAAATCAAGGGATTTGATCTGTATAATTTTTAGTAGATTTTAACTTAAGGTTTTAACAGTAAAATAAATATGCCAATGGATTGGAACCAAGAAATAAGAAACAAACCTGTGGATCTTACCTGGATATCCTTGTAGATGCCTTGATGATGATGATCTATGCAAGCTCGATCAATTTGAGAAGATTTGGAGAAGTTTTCTATGAGATCGATTTGCCCAAGGAAGCCAATGCACCCTCTCTCCTGCACAACAAACGTCAACAATATCAGATTTGATGCATCAAGAGATAAGACTAATGTACATAAGAAATAACAAGAAGATAGCATAGATCACAATGATACTAATGATAACCCCCTGATACAAGCGAATGCCAAGCCAAGCGAGTTGAGGAAGCCCTACAAAAACGCCCAAGTTGAAGTTGCCCTCCTATAGACAAGACAAAGATTTCCCAAAATATATAGATCTTACCACAAATACCCAAATGCTAGGATGCAATAGACTTTACAATCACCATCGAAGAACACCAGATGCAAAGGAGACCCAAGAATTTCCACAAGAGAGTTTTTCTATTATCAAGATTCCAAGAGCCAAAGACCCTTTACAATGAGAAGCTCTCTCCTTTAAATAGGATAAAGAGATACCAAAACCCTAACCACCTTTTGAATGGATGTCTAAGATTAAAAGATCAAAGTGATCTAATCAATGGTTGAGATGAGTTCAACATACAATATATGGATCAATATAACAATATAATACATCAATGGACCAAATCGCCCTAGGAGAGGGGGTTCCACCAAATGTCAAATGATAAAACATAACAACTAGCTCATGGTGGGTCTAGGGGGCAATATCTATCCTCCCTAGTCAATCCCCATGGCACAATCATAACAAATGAACAATGCTAGCACCAAATCGTGCCTCTCTGAGAAAGTCGTGAGCCTTAGGAGGCTCCAGAAAATCATAAAAAGTGCCAGAGAAATGGGTGTGTGCCCCACTGAAAACTGAAACTGCTGTGGAAGGTGTGGAAGACATCACACTCATCATCAAAACTCACCCCATGCCAATCCCTTGCCTCAGTAGCCCAAATCGAATCCTTCAGTAGCCAGTTTTACCATTTTTAATCTGCCTCGGGAAATGTGAACTTGCCCAAACTGCCTCGTGGAGTGCCTGCGTTGTCAAGGTGAGCCCATCAGGCTCTCTAGGAGGGGGGTAATATGGTAAAAACAAGTGGCTGGACCACCCCCTCCATGCACAACGCCCTAGGCAAACCAATCAAATCCAAACTCTGCTTTGACAGGCCATCTGACATGGCAAAACTGCACCAAAAAGGTACACTGAGGCAAATCATCACTGTAACTGCCCGGAATTGAAAACAAACTGTCTCATTGGACTCAGAGAGCCCAAATCCATCTAAGGTGTGTACTCATACACCCTATGGACCTCTGCATGGTCCTATAAATATCCAATGTGCCCAGACAGACCAAATAATAATAATCTGTAAAAGTGCTGAAAAACACAAATCATCATCATAAGCCTGAAACCATTGCCTAGAACCATCTCGTGACATGTACTAGACCACATATCATATCTTTGCATCATCTGATGTCTATCCACCTCATGTCTTGTAGTTGACCTTGGTCAAACTAAGTTTGACCAAGTCAACAAGACCAATAATATGACCCAAACTGTCATCAATCTGCTGCAAGTGTCAAAGGTTAAAGCATGCTCTACAATTCATTCAAATAACAATTATAACAAAAAGTAATCATTTCACTGGCGATCTAAATCCAATTTATAAAGAGTTTTAACTTTTATTATGACTCAGATCAGACTTTCAAGACCATACTCACTTCATAGTTGTGACCAATTTGCTAGTGAAGGGTGAAGGCTAAAAATCAAAAGGCTAGGCTAAGGGATGACTACTAACTTGACACTGTGACACTTCGGATATGGAAAGGGAATACTCACTCTAGCGTATGCTGGATAAGCAATAAAATAGGGAATGGCAGTGTCTCACAAATGGGTAAGTTGTTTAAAGAGTGCTTATTCAACTTATGTATCATGTCTACATTTAAGATGATCCAAGTTCATTAGGATCCATTTATTTCACTTTATGGCCTTTTTGACCTACATAACCCTTCGGATCTCAGGTGTGCTAAGAAGCACAACTAATCGCAGCTTGCATCTAGGGCATGTTTATACATATACATAAGGTTAGCAATCGTTTAGATATAGAGTTTAAGAACCATTTCTTTTTGGACCTTTCTTATACTCTTCGAGGAGTATTTATAGCTTTTCATTGCTCTTGCTCTTTACTCATGTGTGTTGAGAAACACATTCTAGAGTTTACAATTTCCTGGGCGAATTTACATAGATTTCCAATAGGTAGTACATGAGCTTTCAACTTTAGCCAACAACATCTTAAGTGACTAAGGGGACTTCGTGCCAGTGCCAAACATCGGGAAAACCGACCAGAATGATTTAGGCCTACAATCCAACTCACGAAAAGCAAGTTCTGTCACCAACTCAGAGCCAAGACACAAATAAACAGGGATGCTTATCCAACCAAGAGGCTATAGTGGGGGAAGGTCCTCAATGCCACTAGTCAAGTAGTAAGCCAGGGTACTAAAAAAACTGGAAGGTAATGGATGGGTGAAGACAATGAATAATGAGACCAACACTAGCAAGCCAAAGATGGTGGGAATGATCACATCTATTCTCCTGAAGGAGGGTAAAACCAATGAATATGGATAAATAACTTCTAAATCTGAGTAGGGACAATATATATGTAATAAGATACAAACAGGTCCACATATCTATATGATCGACAGATCATGATACTAAATGCTAAGACATGCTACAAGAATGAATAATAAAGCAATATAACCATAACACAAGAATATACCTGCTGAGTCATATACCTGAATGCACAATCTCTGAACCATCATCGGTCCACTGAAACCAATATTTGCTGCAATACTGGGCAATACATAATGCTCTGTAAATGGCTACATCAGTCCTCAATTCTGATTGTCCCGAGACTCAGTCCTGGCATGGGAATCATACTGCTGTCCAATATCTGATGGTGATCCATAATAGATGCTCATCTCGGCATCTCAATGCAAGGGAACTGGCTGAAAAGTGTACTGGAATTTGAAAAATAGAATATGGTAGCCCGGCTACTATATATGTGATAACAAGTACCAAACCGGTCGGCTGAGCCAGTTTGGTGACCGGTTTGGAACCCTTGTTGATTAACTCGGTCAACTTGGCCGAGTCTGAGTCACCGATTTCTAAAACATTGATCCTTCTTTGACACATCCTCCTCTAACCACGCAGGGGCTGACTTAATGTCAAGCTTCTCTGCATCTGCCCTCCATGTAGTTGTGGTGTGAATCCCATCCAAAGAAATGGCTTTCACATCAGGTGTGTTTTCTCAAGCTGCTTCGTCCACAATCGAAGATTGTAGTAGAATTAAGTTCAAAGCCAAAGATATGTGAGTTTAAAGTCAAATGTCATGTCAAGTTTAAGTGATGTAAAATCATGATAGTGGTGCATCAATTCAGTTTGACAAACCAAGGTCATATGGGTCTTGTTGGACCTTGATCATATCCAACAAAAACCATTTTTATGTAGGTATTTTTATGGAAGATTTAGATGAAGAATTATGCTAGACAGGAGAAGACAACAAAATAAGCAATAGGATTCAAGATGATGATGCCAACCATAAGGGTAAAAAGTGTTGGAGGAAAAGAAAAATCTATTTTTTTTCCTCGTATTTTCAACTTATCTCCTTATAGGTTTTTTCAAATTTCAAGTGTAGTCACTCATTGGATGCAAAATTTCTAGAATTGGGCAATTAATACAAATTCTGAATTTAGTAATTTACACCCCAAACTCGAGGTTTCCCTGATATTAGGACTTATCTAAATATTAAATTACAACAGTAATATGTTGCTTCCCTTCAACCTTTCACTTGGAAACCGAAGAGTATAAATGTCATATGAGTGTACTTCAATACTACAATGCTACATCCCATAGGGCACACTATTCAAGGTGTATAACAGATTTGATTTGTCTTCCGTTTATTATAATGGCATCATATCTGCTCTTTTATCTTCAAGATGTGTTAAATCATTTTACCAATTCAGCTCATGTTAAGTAAAATCAGCATGAAAACAAGTGCTGGAATCTACTCAATCAGGAAGATATAATAAGCTGAAAATCAAATCTGCAAGTACAAAATTGGGACAGTGTTTACACTTGAACCCGCACTGCTTCCCCAAAGGAGACCTGGTGCAACTTGTAGACACTACGCCCGCTGTCACCTTGATGTACATACCTCTCACTTAGGGTTGGTTCATGCCAACTCCAAGGGGGTATCCATATCTGTAACTGTAACCTGCTAGTTAATTAGACAAATAAGAAAAAGCAACAAGTAAGTAAATCTTGTTTCGAACCTTAGCATTAGGAGGGAGAATCAAGTGTTGATGGGGTCAAAAAGTGGCTAGAATGATTATCTGAAAGGGGTGGAGAATAGGGGTGAGGCTTCCGAGATGGAATAATCTCATCACAAAACAAGGCGTGGATTTGAATAAATGGGTTCCGGTGGATGACGACTATGTCCTGGTTGTTATGAGGGAGCTAGGGAGTGGTTTACCACTTTGCAGGTCCTGTGTGGCTATGATGGCTCACTAAAACCTGCAATTATTAATACAGATCAGAGAAAATAATTGTCCAATCTACTAACTAATTGTAACACCTTGCACAAAAAAGAAGTCAAGCATGTATTGTGCAAAGATTAAGCACACATGAAAGCAAGAAGACCAATGTGGATCAATAAACTAGCTCTATTAACTGTCAATCTAGAATTACAATGGGTGATCTCTGAGATTCCAACCTTTTTACAATCAAATCTCCTGCTTTTATAGATGCCAATCTTCTTAAGAAAGTGCGTCCTAGGCCTCCATATGACCTAATAAAGTGCGTCCTCTGCCTGAGAATGCATGTGTAGGCTGTCTGAGACTGAATCTGCCAGACCAAACTATTATTACGGTGTCTTAACTCTGAATACCTGTTGTTTGGAGATCACACCTGTTTAGGACCCTGCTATTAGGCTGCCATATTGCTCCAATCTCATTGTCGCTGCTGTGTTTTACTCCTGATCAAGGATAGCACACCTCTGCGTGGATCAGCAACCTTCAGACAACTCATCTTTCAAGATCAGTGAGTGCATTGATTAAGTGTGTCCTAGTGCACAAGTCTTTGAGGACGTCTTTAGGGAATGCTTGAAAACTGTGTTTGAGCGCTGCGTATTACTGAGTATATGTCGATCTGGAATATAGAACTGCTGGGTTAACTCTCACTAGACTCTATGACAGTTGGAAACAAACCCATGTTTGGAACACATGCAAACTCAGTTTTGAAGCTTCTCGAAAGACTGGTGTAGTTTGACTTATGAACTGCTGTACGAACTGCAAGTGATCCTAACATTTAAACTGCTGTCTTGTCATCTTAATTATGACTTGAACTGGTGTGATAACTTATGGTACAGTGCGCTTTGTTTTGGGTTCAAAGTAGCAATTCTTGTTCTCATAAGTGCATCTTCACTACTGTTTTGAATGTAGCCTTCATGCATGTTAATGTGTAGTAGACTGAGGGATGAACTATTCACTTAGCTTAAGCCACCACTCTCTTATGTGAGAAAATAACTCAAGATGCTAGCCCCTTGCTGCATGCATCCTTATTAGCAATTATACAATACGATTCTCTTCACCATCTATACTCATGATCCTTGAGTAACAGTTGTGCATGCAAGAGTGGTTAATAAGGCGCGAGACATTCCCCTTTTCTGTTGCATCTACAACAACTTCTTCAGTTATTTTAAAATGATAGCAATCCTTTCCTTGCAAGCGATAATGAACTTCCTGCGAATCAGCTACACTTCTCCTAAGTTGCTCACCTCGACATTCCACTACCATTTCTCCTTCTCTAATGTGTCTGTGAGCAAAGAAAACCCAGCCATGTATTCTTGATTTTCCGAAATAAACTTTCATCGTTTGTGTTACCTGCAGTTAAGAAAGATGTTTCTGGAATGATGAAATTCTCCTGGGTCTGTTTTTTCCTTCAACAAATTTATAGCTTCAATAATATCTGCTGAATGCCTACAATATCACACAACTCTGTGGCTCATAGCAAGTCACATTTCTCTTTTTATCAAGAAGTCCATGAATTTGGCATCTCTATGCAGATGATTGTTCAAGTTGCCAACTATGATTGGACACACTTTCTGAGTTATCGGTGCCATTGCTAGTTGCACTTTAAACACTTCCAATTTCCATCTCATGTATTCCATGCTTAGTAGAAATCTTTTCTTCGGGAGTCTTTATAATTATCGTTGTATCTGGAGCTTTGTGGAATGCACTATATGAAACCATTCTTGTCATTTGGTTGCCATTCCTATAGAAGCAGTGCAACTCCATTGCATAGCCTGCCCTCGATGCACACATGACATGATATTGCATGTGTCATTTACAGCATTGAATGCATGCTCCATGCATCTGTTTACAAACCACACAGACCTGGAGAGAACGCTTTGTTCGTATGTTTAAGATGCCATCTGCAGCTTCCATAGTTTCATTGTTCAGAAATGACACTTACGAGAAAACCATGCACAAGTCACATGCACCCAAAATTGACCATTGGTGGTAGGCTTCAAAGCACTGTCTTTTACAGGACAAAGGCCACACTGCTCTGCACATCCATGAAGCAAAGTTTTGCAGTTCTCTCACACCATAGCATTCCTGTTGTACTTCTTCTTGACATCTATTACAAATAACCATTTTATTGTAATCCCCCATCGTCAACCCAATGACAGACAGCACAACGTTCTGTTATCCAGTTCGCTTTAATTGGCTCATACTGTGCTTGCAAACAACCAGTCGATTCTTGCTCTCGTAGTTTTCCAGGCACATGACCTTCAGGACTACAATATGCTAGACCATGAGCCCCACCCTGTATCATCTGGCTAATCCATGCTATGAGCGGTAAATGTAAAGCCTTTACATTAACACCTGTCCATTTCTTCTATCTGCAACCTGTATGTCTTTCCCACTCTGAAATGTCCATTCTCCTACCTTTTCCACATTCATGGCATTCACAAATCATCCTGTAAAAGGATGTTTATCATTGTTTTGGGAGTTCCCAGCCTCTTGGTATAGACTTGTTTGGATCTGGCCAATAATCATGCTCCTGGGGTGAAATTAGAGTATGCTTGATGTAAACTTGCTACGTAAGTCACCTGACATGAGGACAGAGGACACGGAAATACGAGTGTCTGACACGGACACGGTGACCCACAGAATCCAGACATGGAGGACATGTTATATATATATATATATATATTTTTCCTTGGAACATGTGGTGGGAAAACCCTCCGGTACGTCCCCTCGTTTCGAGGATGGTACCTGTTACCAACTTTTTGTACCATAATTGGATTTTCTGGAGAGCCGCCATTTGACAAACATGATGAATGTTTGATTCCAGTGTATCAGATGATCCAGCATTTTGTAGCTAGCCAGTTGTGGTTAGCTTGTTTTGTTTTTTTTAGTCGACATGACCATGGCCCCATGGGGGTTTGTAATAAAGTGTGCTAGTAGGATCTGAGTGCCTCGGTTTCTCATGACTGGATTAAGCAACTAAGGTATTCCAAGGAGTTTTTTCCCTTGTCAATTATGCTTTGCTTAAGGCGAGGTATAATCGATGAGGTTTTCTCCCGCTCCTCCAAAGCTGGAATGCCCGATTTTGAAAATTTGGCCATGGAGGGTTATTAGAGGCCAACTAATGTATATAAGCCTACTAGACACTGTTAGAATAGGTGTCGGTCATGTCCTAGGTCCATAAAACCCTCACAAAAAATTTCGAAATTTTTTTACCGGGTCCGTCGAAATTTGGGTTTTAATTATTTTTTAAATTTAATAAATTTCTCTATAGTTTAAATAGAGAAATAATAATTTGTAATATGTCAGTCATGCGGGGTCCTGTTTGATGGCTCGTTTCATAAGCCAAAAATCACACATGACCCATGGAGCAGCTAAACCCAACTTTCGGATGTCAATTCAACCCCGTAATTAATATTTTCTCTGAAAAGTCATTTACAGAGAAATTATTAATTAAAATAATAAAATTGATTATTTTGGAGATAATCCAAATCTCTCCAAAATTAATCAATTGAATTAAAATAAAGGGCTAAATGACATGGCAATGAGCATTTAGGAAGATTCCAATCAACCCCAAGCCCATCCAGTCATCCATCCAGTCACCAAATCATTATCCTTTCAAAGCAATTCGCCCTCTCCATGCAAAAATCGATTTGTTGATGTGTCACTTGGTGTTTGGGTTGGTGGTTTTGTATTAATGATAAGGTGGGCGCCCTCATGACACACCACACCCACCATAGATTGGCTCCCTTCATGACTCGAGTTATACCTACCAATCTACACGTGTATCCTCACAACCCACTCGCATTATCCTAGTCCTCACGTCAATCTCCATTAGATTCACGCCATTCCCTTGATTGAACTCGTTATTGGTTGGTATTTTCGTTGGTTAGTTTGGCTCCCACTCAAAACTCGAGTTAGTACCTACCTTTCCACTTGTCATCCAATAAACTAACACTCAACCTACCACATCTAGCTCGCATCTCCCACAAAGATCACGCCTTTCATACCCTAGCTCGCACTTCCTTGTTGCAGCATGCCTATTCGTTGTTTCTTCCTCCCAAAGTTGAGTCCTTGCCACCTCATGCCAATCTCACCAACCATGAACTCGACTTTGGTCATGTCTATTCTCTCCAAGCCCTCATGTGATTGGAATTCGACCTATCTCCCATTGCCAATTCGACCTAGGGTTTAGGCTTAGGTTGCTAGTGTTTTTTACTATAAAGAGAGGCCCATGTTGGGTTATTATCTCAAGGAATTTTGTGCAAAGAAACTCTGGTGAAAATTGTAAGCTCTTGTTTAATAAAATATTTTGAGACTTTGGAGGTCACTTGATTGGGCTCTTGGCATTGTGTCTTCATCTCATGTGAAGTAATATCTCTTTCACCCTATTCTTATTATGCAAATTTGATTATGATGCTTATTGAGGACTAACAATCTAGTACTTAGGCTTCTAATCTATTGCTTTGAGTTTTTGTGTCTTTAGGGAATTCAATCATTGAGAGCTATTGGCATCTAATACCTTCACCGATCAAGTGTTCCATTTATCTTAATAATTTGTTTGCAGGGTTGTGAGCTTCTCCAAAGTACCTCTTGCCTTCTCCAACAAAAAACTTCATTCAACTTATTGGAAACTGTGGTTCATGAGCTTCTATCTTCTAGCTCTCTTTTTCTCTTTGAAAGATTTCTCTTTGACTTGCTAGTCCACTTTCTCCTTGCCCTAATTTTTTCTCTATCTTCTTGCTTCGTTTTTCTTCTCATCCATAGCTTTCATCCACCCTTTTCTTCCCTCTTTCTTTCCCCTCGTTTTTGGCTTTTCCTCACTCCTTCACCCTTTCGTTTTGGTCTTCTGCAAGCTCTCGTTTCTCCTCCTTTTTGTCTTCTTTTCCCTCTTCTCGGCCATGTCCTAGTGGACCCTCTCTTCACTTTTTCATCCATCTCCTTAAAGCCCTAAAACCCATAATAAACACACAAAAAATTGTTAAACATTAGCATTAGTCTTTTGCATAAGCTTGTTAAAAGTTAGTGTTAGCCTTTAGGCATTTTTAGTATCTAGATCTTCATATTGCATTTGCATAGTTAGGACCTAGTCTTATTTGCATCTCATTTATAATTTCAATTACATTGTAGATCTCATTTTTGAGTTTAGACTTGCATTGTTTGTCAATTTTATAGTTCATCTTCATATCTTGGCATCTAGATTTCTCATTACAAAAGAAACAAAAGACGAGCACTTGTTTTAATACCTTAGATCCTAGTTAAACTTCCAAGTTTTGTCATTTTTTGTATCTAGTTTATTGCTTATCTAGATCTCTTTTAAAAGTGAAAATTTCATATCCAAAAAAGTATTGATCTCTTGCATTCTAGGATTAGTTTCAAAGTTTGATTATTTATCTAATGCAAAAGGGTGTTTTGAGTTGAATGTTGTTGTAGGTGCTTTTGAAGAAGGAAGGGGGCTTGAGAAAATTTTGAAGTGAGGAGGTCCAAACGAGCAAAACTCAAGCAAACCATAAGGACGATCCAAAACATGACATTATTTTGTACTATCCTTTGAAATAGCTTATAGGAGTTAGCTTTGTTTTCCAAGTCTTATCATCTCAAAAGACCTTGCAAGGTTATAAACCCAAGGCATTTGTAAACGCTTAATAAAGGTTCCAAGTGGAGGAGGCCTCCACTTTTTGGTCTTCTTCCCCATTTGGGGAAGAGTGTTGGGTCTCGTGGTTTGATTTAGCTTAGATTATGGTTTCATGCTCTTAGTTTAAAATTTACTTCAATAAATCACTCTGCTTATATTCCATATTTACTTACCCCCATGCTCTCCTGAGTAGGGTCTTGGACCTGAAAGAGATTCTTGGGTAATTCAGTTTTATTTCTCGTTTGTTTTTATCTTGTTTCTCTACCAAAGCCTTCAGCCGGAAGTTGTATCCTTGAGATTTCGTCTCAAGGGCAGGACCACATAATTTGTGGTTACTCTTCCTTCCCCGTCGGTTTCCTTGGCAGAGCTTTCAGCTAGCTGGAAGTTCTCAAGTGCAGGTGGTTCTAGTGGTTGATCTTGTTCGGAGATCAATCCCACCTAGTAGTTTAAAACTTGTGTGGTAGAACACTAGATTTATTTAGTTTCACTTTTTTCTTGCAAGCAATATTGTTAGTAGTAATTCATATCTTATCGATTGTTTAAATCTGTTTCAAGTTAAGTATACTGCTACTACAATATTTATGCTTCTTTAAAATAAACCAAAGTCTCTTGAACTTGGCCATAATCCAAGTCAAGAGCACCCTCTGTCGGAGGGCATCTTAGTTTTTTTTGCATCGTCCCTGCATTAGGCATTTTTTAAGTTTAGCAAGTCTCTTGAACTGTGGTCATAAGACCGAGTCAAGAGCGCTCTCTGTCGGAGAGTTGAACAAGGTTTGCTAATAATAAAAATTTCCACTCATACACCCCTTAATTAATTTATCTTGGTTTTGTCCTACACCCGTATGCTCTGCCAACCGGAAACGGTTGGGCTAGTGCTCAGAAAGGTGGAAGACTTGATAATTTACGATCGATAACTTAATTAAAATTTTTACCCAAAACCTCAACCAAGGCAAATTACTATTCCTCCCACGAGAGGTGATGCCGGGAATCCACTGTCAGACTCAAGGGCGGTTCAAACATTGGACACCTATCCTTTTGAATCTGGGTGCTTCCGACAGATCACTTAGGGTTGCCAGTATTTTCCTTGGGTAAGGTTCCACCATCTTTTGATACCTTTGGTCTTAGCCTAATAATCAAGAACATCTAAAACACTTAAAATTTACCAAGAACAATTGCAAAACGTCCTCACAAACAGTTACTTTCGATTTATTTTAGCATCACAAGTTTTATTTGACTCCATTTGGCACTGGTCTTTAATATTTATACATCTTTGAAATCTGGACCATATGTCCTTGTCATTTGCTTAATATCTATCTTGTGGATGCTCTACTTCAATTCCTAAGTCAAAAGTATATTGTCTTTTTTTTGATTTGTATCTTGTGAATTTTGCAACGTGGATTGCGTGTTTAACTCTGTTTTAGTCATCATTCAAAAGAAAAAAACTCTTAAACAACACCCATCCGCATCACAACACCAAAACACATTTAAAACACACAAAGAGCCTTAAACAACTCTTTTATAGGGACTACCCCCCTTGGCTTCGTTAGGAGTTTTGCCTAAACGGAGGAGCTGGGATTCAGGTGACAGTACCTGGCTCATTGCTTGCCCCCAAGGCCACACTTCTCCCCACTTTCCAGTGAGGGAGACAACTTTCAAAAGGTTTCTGCTGCTGGTGTGCAGTTTGGCGGAGAACAGTACCCAAGGTAAACCGGTCCTGATTACGAGGCCTAACCTGGTGGGGACATCAAGTGAGGCCCTTAAATATCTATGCATAGCCACCCGGGGGTTTGACCTCGAGACACACAGATCCCAGTTTTTACAAATATTCAATAGAAATCAGAATCAATACACATTTGACATTCACAAATCACAATGAGACACATAGATGATAGATTAGGATGTTAGAACCATATTTCTCATTAAGTCATCAAAATCAAAATGTATTACATAGATGTCGGAATGCCACTGGCAAATAGTAAAATACAAAAAGGGGAAGATCAAGATGGAAGAATCTCCTCTGTCAAGAGTCTCAAAACTCACTAGTGCTCCTCCATGCCTGAATCAACAAACTCGTTATTGCTCTCTTCTTCGTCGTCGTCGTCCTCCTTCTCTCTGCCCATCTGAGGATCTGCATCTGCTGGTGTGGAGGATGACCCCTCCAAAGGATCACTATCATTAAAAGTCACTGGCTCTAGCAATGGATCATTAAGATTCAAGTTGGCTAATGCCATCTCAGTATTGCTGTCGAAACCCATATCATCAGGAAAGACATCCCACATCTTTGTCTTTCCCTTCACTCACTCCTCCCTATTCCTGTAAATAAGACGAAGGTTGGTGTGCACATATACCATCGTCTTTGCCTTGGACTGCTCAAGCCTTCTCTTCTTCAAACTGTACAAGTTGCCATCTGTGCTCTAGTTCCTCTCACAACTAGAGGATGATGTAACTTGAGAGATGATCCTCAAGGCTAGCTTCTGTAGAATAGGGCATGTTGCCTCATGAGTTTCCCACCAAGCATAGGGTTTCTTAAACCCCTGTCTTTGACCACTTCATAGCCTCCAAATCTCTCACTGGTAGTGGAAAACTCTACAAAGCCCTCCTCCACCTCATCAAGTAAGTCTCTATCCTGAAATAGCCGCCTAAATGCTATCTTCCTCCCTTGTGAAATCTCTCCATCCATATGAGGAGGGACTCTGTGTGAGGGCCCACCATTGAGCCATTCCTGACTGTAGAATTTGGGGTTCGAGGAGTGGGCCAAACGATGCAAAGGTGTGCAATTCTTATTCCACCTGGAGATACTAATATCCTGAATGGTGGACCATAAGTTCTCTGCCGATGTCTCATACTCGAGACACTCATTCTCCATAACAATGGTTCTCATGGACTCAATCATGGAATCCCACCCCTCATAAACATCTCTGCTAGGATGGGTTGGTTCGTGTCTGCAAACCGCAACAAAGAAATGATTGGCTCCATGATCTTCATGGTAAGATCTACCCTCTCCCACCAAGCATCATCTAACACCATGTCCTTTACCTTTTTTGAAGCATTCTGATTTGTCTCCCCAAAAAAGACCAAAACTTTGAAATCACCATGGACCCAAGAGCGGTTTTGACCTTCCTCAACCTCTTGAGCATGATGAATGAGGAAGCAAACCGAGTATATGCAATCTTCAACAATGAAAGATGTGTGTACTCTTTGTAGATTGTAAGGGCATTGGTGTGGTTTTATACAAAGTTACGGATATGGCGTGCATCATCAATAAGGTTTCCAATCCGTCACATCTGAAGCAATAGATTTCAGTGCTAAGTTGAAAGAATGGATAATGCAAGGTGTCCAAAATACCTGTAAGAGCAATAAAAGCAAGTATAAATGACTCTACAACTAATAACTCAAATCTATAAAATGACCTTTCCCCTAGATGAATCTTGTGCTAAATTCAAAGAATGAGCAAATTAGCAATGCAAGGTGTCCAAAATGAAAAGACTTGTGGATATTTAGCTTCCACAATCATCCTAGCATCCTTGCAAACAGGTGCATTGTTCATGTTGATTTCTACACAAGAATCAATGTCTTCAATGACTTTGATGAACAACTCACCCATATACCGCGCATCCTTGTATTTCCCAAGAGCATCCACCGCTTCGAAGAACACCGGTCCATTTTGGGAAGACACCATGAAATTGATGAGTGGATGGCGTGCTGCATCCATCCATCCATCAGAAACAATAATGACACTGGATGAGGGCCATGTTGATCTAATTACTTCAAGAAGTTTATCCACCTCCTTCTTTGACCTTAACCAACAATGTGGTTCTAAGATTCTCTGAACCAGGAAGCACATAACCATTTGGAGCTTGTTCAATGAGACTTTGACACATCTCAATAAACAATGGTGACTGTGCACCATTGAATGAAATGAAGTTGAGGTAGAAAAAGAATGCAATGGTAAGGTCCACCTCTTCTTGCGCCTCTTGTTGGAAAATCTTGTCCATTAGACAGCTTAGAGTTGGCCTCTTTCTTGTTGGATGAGTATCAATATCACTCCCATGTCTGCTAGGTGGAGCCCTAGTGCTAGAGGGTTTCCTCAAGAATGGAAGAGGATCCTCATTCTTTTGTTTATTACTTGCTGCTGCCTCCTTCCCTAAGCCAACATGATCCTCTCTTTCCATCTCCCTCCTTTGGGTAACATTCACTGCTTTACATGCATAAATCCCATAAGGATGGGCCAACAAATGGCCCTTGACCCAGTAATATGTGTTGTTGAACTCATTCTTGCAGAAATTGCAACTCCAACTCACATTGCCTCCCCCACCAAGCTTTGCCCCAAGCCCTTCTTTCCTTGTCACATACCACAAAGGGTATTTTTTCTCTTGGGCTTCTTGTCTTGCTAAAACATGGTTAAATGGAGCATGAGCTCCACTAGCAGCAGATGGAGCACTACGAGAAGTAGAAGAGCTTATGCTTGGAGGAGGAAGAGGAGGGGAGACACTAGATGGGGCATTTCTCTCTTCGTTTTTCCCTTTAGCTGCTGTCCTATCTGATTGAGACATTCTTCTTCTTGCTTGATGGTGAGCTTGAATCCTCCCAATGAAATTCACCCTCAAAGGCACTTGGAAACCCTTACAAATCCTTCAAATCCTCTTCACCTGCAAAAACAGTCACTCTCACACCTCTCTTCAATTACAAATGACCAAATGAAATAGAAAAGTCGGGTTTTAACCCCCCGTGGGCCTCATTTGCACCTTTTTCGTGTCCTGGAATTGGGACACGGACTACACAGTACGGGTCACGATGCAAACACATGCTTTGGTCATGTCCTAAATTAGGACACGATCAAAACACATGTCGGGGACGTGTTTGCATCGTGTCCGTGTCTGACACGAAGACACGGGACATGGGGGGGGGGCATATGGACGTGTTTGGTAACTTAGCTTGCTACTCTTTGAAGTGAGTTCATGGCATCATAATTAGGTATGGTAGAATCTAACATAGAATACAATCGATTTGTTGTTCCCTTTTAAATGCCGCCATCATCCTGTAGCTAGCATTTTGTGTTCCTACTGCTTAAATTGTCATTCCATCCTGTAGCTTACCAGCAGTCAAACAAACTATGTGGTGACAACCACTTCATGAATCTTCCAAGAAAGGCTCAACTCTAGGTATAGAAAGTACAATAGAAACAACTGTTTTAGTTTCCTCTTCATGTTGAAAAATATCTTCCTCTTGTGGTTCGACCCCGGGCTGATTGATTAAATTTAGACTAGCTTCTTTGTGCCACATATGTGTCCATGTTATAATCTCTCACCCATGGATAGGTATGGGGTAAATCTGGTATGGGGTAAATCTGTGTTCATGAACAACTAGAAACTTCATATATATATGTATATATATAAGATGAAGTACATGTATATACCACAACATTATCACAAATATGGTTCATGTCAAGCTCTCCAAACCCTATCTAGGAAAGCCATAAAAAACCCTAGCCACCAACTCCTAGCTAGGAATCACTCCTAACTAAAGTTGGTCATTCCAACAAAGATCCTCAACAAGCTATATCAATAGTGGTAAGTCCTCTTGGGCACATGCACCAAATTTGTATCACACAAGCTCCCTGTTTTCGCCTGGTTCCACAGCTGGGAAAACACAGCAGAAGTCTTCAAGTTGCTGGTGTGGCCTTGGGGGCAAGTTAGAGTCAAGTGCTGTCACTTGAGACTCGACTCCTCCTTCTAGGCTTTCATAACGAAGCCAAGGGGGGTGGACCCTAAAAATGAAAACAAACTATGGTGTCTAATCTATAAAAGACAAAGCCTCTAATCTAGGAGTTAGAATATTTTTTTTAAACCAAGACAATACAACATATATATGTGTAAAGCAAAAATCATTTATCAACATTTCATTTGCAAACGTCCATCATCATCATTTGTCATTTAAGACATTCATCAACAACTTGAAATATAACAAGATAAACCAGTGCCAATAAATGGAGTCCAAATAGATGCTTGAATTGAAAAGCAAATGTTGTGCGATTGCTCTTGGTTTATTTTATTTTTATTGTGGTAATGATCTTTTTATTAGGGCTGGTGGATTCCCGATATACGTAAAGGTATAGGGAACGTGTCCAAAATTCAGTTGTGTGGTTTCTCACTCAGACTTGGGCTGGATCGGAGTCTCAAGGAGGTGTTTTCAGATGCTATACCAACGAGGGCAAGCCTAATGGTTTCCAAGAGGTCACTACCCAAGTTATCCCAAGCCCTTTGAAAAATTTGCCCACAACAGAAGAATGTTCGCTTTGTGCCGGATTTTCACAAGTAGGTTTGTTTATTCGGGTGTGTTAAAACATATTACTAGTTATCTTCCCCTTTCTGATGAGTACCAACGTGTTCAGACTGAGCTGCAAGTTGGCCACAGAGCATACGGGAGAAGACCTTGGAAATTTTTAAGTTTTTTAGGAACGAAAATTTTATCTTTTAGAGCCCCAAGGGTCTTTTTTCAGGCCAGTACTCGGGCAAGCTCTTGTCCTGAAACCCTACTTCGGGAAAGCAAGTGGGTGTTTTTGAAATTGTAAAAAAATGAGAAAATCTAAGTCTTGAGTGAACTCGTGGCCCACCAATGGAATGGACCAACGAGGTAAATTTTAGTCCTAGTTAATTTTATTTAATGCCGAAATGAAAGAAATAAAACTAAACTAACAATCACGCCATGAAAATTGAGATGACACAGATCACCCCTGGGGGGATGGGGTGTGGGCGCTGGTTAGCCCACTTGCTCTCGTTTGATAATCTTTACAATGAATAGAGAAGTGCTCCAGTCTCTTTAGAATGACTTGGTGGCTTACAATATTGAAGAGAAAAGTAACTGGTTTTATAAAAAATAAGTTTTGGTACTCTGGATGGCCTGGATCTTCGATTTTTGGCTAGCACTTCCTTCCTCTTAGTCAAAAAGTCCTAGGGAACCAAGTCCTTTACAAAACACCATGCTAGTACATTTATTACAAACCCCGCAGGGCCATGGACATGTGGTAAAAAAAATTAAAAAAGGGGCCCTTATAAAGTCCCGATGGACATTGACATGTTCAACTTTGCCTGCTCGCTTGATAATCTAACTAAGTACAACTTAGCTGGCAACATCTGGCTCCAACCGCAGGACGTGTGCTCGATCTGGTCTTCAGGCAAGGAGAGCATACGAGAACACTAGAATCTCCGGTTTCTATGACCTGTAAAAACATCTCAGCTTGACAAGAAAACCTTTCAGTAGCACAAGTTCTTATAAGAGGCAAATGAACCATAAGTTGTATTATTTAAAAAGTAAAGTACTGAAAAAAAAATGCTGAAAGTAAATGGTCACTTGATGAACTTATTTTCCTACTCTAAGCATGACAAAATAAAATGCTAAGTAAAATGATAAATCCAATGCAACCATCTTAACATTTTATCAATATAAAAACTTTTAACCTTGTGTTTGGTTACCAGCCAAAACAAGGGCACCTTGTTTAGAAAATGCAAACCTGCATGATAATTCTGGATTGAAAGATTGGATGGTAGATAATAGGTGTATGATAAATCTTTGAAGTGCTTGCCCAAATGGTAAGTCCTCATGCAGGCCTCTTCTACCATGACTGGATAGGGTTGAGAAAAAACTCGGAATGATAAAAGGCAGACCAACTACCTCATTTCATCCTATCCAACTCTTCGTTATACTGCTGATCCAAGTCTTCATTACTAATACTTATGCATGGCTTTGATTTATCATAAGAAGTATCTGTATGCTCCTCTTCCATATCAAGTCTCAAGGTCTCAACACTCCCTTCATTGGCTATGTCATAAATGGGATTTTCAACAAGATTTCCAAAAATCTCATAGATTGGATTTTCAATAGAAGTCAAATAGTCATCATTCCCATCTATGTCAGATATGAGAGAGTCTTCATCGTTGTCACCGCATCTCTGGCTATACCCATCCTCCTCATCTTCAAAAAGAGTGCTTTCAAAGATATCACAAGGAAACCAACCTTCACAATTTTCATGAGCATGATACTCATCCTCAGAAGGCTTGGTTTGAAAGATATTACAAGGTGTAAAGATGTCCAAGACTTCACCATTATGTGGAGAAAATGGAGGAGTGCCATCATAAACCATACAAAATTCATTACAAGTTTCTTTAGAGGCTTTTGTAAAGGTTTCTTCCTGAGGTGAATTTGAAGTACTAACATCATCATTTTCACTGAAGTAATCCCGAGATCCCAAATCTTCAATGGCAAATTGAGGGAGCTCTTCTGAAAAATCTTCAATAGATGACTCCTCTTGGACCTCCTCTGTAGATTCATGGTGTGCCCTAGGGAG
The DNA here is from genome assembly GCA_027924585.1 of Larix kaempferi. Classification (NCBI taxonomy): domain Eukaryota; kingdom Viridiplantae; phylum Streptophyta; class Pinopsida; order Pinales; family Pinaceae; genus Larix; species Larix kaempferi. The sequence continues at coordinate 2,823,343 of BSBM01001669.1, read as the reverse complement.
GAAAACACGCTTTTCTTTGATAAGCTGTCTAATTTTCACTTCACTGAAATAAGTTAGAGGCATCTTCATATATTGAGTCTCATCAACCATGATGATATGAGGTAGTTCAATGTTTATAATAGAATATTCAGTCAAGAGTTCTCCATGATTCTCATAATGGGGAGGATTTTCAACATCTTCACTGAAGGGGACTTCATGAACTTCTTCAAGAGGATCACTTGGGATGGGCTGCTCAGTAGTGAAAATCATGGACTCATCCAGCCTTGCCAAGTTATTTAGGTATGTGAAAGCTCTTTCCATGACACTTATCATATCACCATCACCATCATACCATCTCTGGAAAAACATAGCAAAGAAATTTGCTAGGGAGGTAATGCATCCATTAAGCAGACCAAAATACCACCTCCATGCATCTCCTTTTAGGGACTTAGCAAACATCAACATCTTATTATCCTCGTGACAAATATTGAGATCACCCAACAGTGAAACAAAAGATATGATGTGAAATACAAGTGAATCACCATTTCCATGAAAAATCGGAGCCTCAACATATCCATCAATTGGGAGATATGGCTCAGAGTTAGGAAAACCCAGAATATGTGAGAAGTCGATGGGAGGAAATGCACTGGAAACCTGAATACCACTCTTTTCTTTCATCATCCATATCAGGAATCAAGCAATGTTATTTTGTAGTAATCATGGAGAAAATATGGTACTGAATCAGTGGAGCTGTCACAAGGTGAGTTTTATAGATTTTACTATATTGCACGGGCTCATCTACACACAAGCAATCTCAACAAATTTTATGAAATACAAGGGTTTTATCCCTTCAATGGAATCACTATGTGAGAATAAAAATATGCATATGAAATAATCTCACAAAGAATTCTATTTTTGCTTTTCTTTGACATTTTATAAAAGGAAAAAAGGTTAGTGGAGTTGCCAGATGAAAAATTAAAAATCTAATCTAAAGATTCATCAAACAAAGTAAAAACAAAAAAGAAAACTCAAAAGTCATATTCCGAGAATAGAAAGACTTATCCCTGGCAACGGTGCCAAAATGTTGCCGCCTGGTTCCACACCTGGGAAAACACAGCAGAAGTCTTCAAGCTGCTGGTGTGGCCTTGGGGGCAAGTCAGAGTCAAGTGTTGTCACCTGAGATTCGACTCCTCCGTCTAGGCTTTCCTACCGAAGCCAAGGGGGATGGACCCTAAAAATGAAAACAAACTATGGTGTCTAATCTATAAAAGACAAAGCCTCTAATCTAGGAGTTAGAATATTTTTTGTAAACCAAGACAATACAACATATATATTTGTAAAACAAAAATCATTTATCAACATTTCATTTGCAAACATCCATCATCATCATTTGTCATTTAAAACATTCATCAACAACTTGAAATACAACAAGATAAACCAGTGCCAATACATTCATCAACAACTTGAAATATAACAAGATAAACCAGTGCCAATAAATGGAGTCCAAATAGATGCTTGAACTGAAAAGCAAATGTTGGGCGATTGTTCTTGGTTTATTTTATTTTTATTGTGGTAATGATCTTTTTATAAGGGCTGGTGGATTCCCGATATACGCAAAGGTACAGGGAACGTGTCCAGAATTCAGTTGTGTGGTTTCTCACTCAGACTTGGGTTGGATCAGAGTCTCAAGGAGGTGTTCAGATGCTATACCAACGAGGGCAAGCCTAATGGTTTCCAAGAGGTCACTACCTAGTGTTATCCCAAGCCCTTTGCAAAATTTGCCCACAACAGAAGAATGTTCGCTTTGTGCCAGATTTTCACAAGTAGGTTTGCTTATTCAGGTGTGTTAAAACCTATTACTAGTCATATTCCCCTTTCTGATGCGTACCAACGTGTTCAGACTGAGCTGCAAGTTGGCCACAGAGCATATGAGAGAAGACCTTGGAAATTTTTAAGTGTTTTAGTAACCAAAATTTTATCTTTTAGAGTCCCAAGAGTCTCTTTTCAGGCCAGTACTCGAGCAAGCTCTTGTCCTCAAACCCTACTTCGGGAAAGCAAGGGGGCGTTTTTGAAATTGTAAAAAAATGAGAAAATCTAAGTCTTGAGTGAACTCGTGGCCCACCAATGGAATGGACCAACGAGGTAAATTTTAGTCCTAGTTAATTTTATTTAATGCCGAAATGAAAGAAATAAAACTAAACTAACAATCACGCTATGAAAATTGAGACGACACAGATCACCCTTGGGGGGATGGGGTGTGGGCGTTGGTTAGCCCACTTGCTCTCGTTTGATAATCTTTACAATGAATAGAGAAGTGCCCTAGTCTCTTTAGAATGACTTGGTGGCTTACAATATTGAAGAGAAAAGTAACCGGTTTTATAAAAAAATAAGTTTTGGTACTCCGGATGGCCCAAATCTTCGATTTTTGGCCAGCACTTCCTCTTGTCTGATCATCTTTTGCTGCAAACCAGCAAGCAAACTTTAGTACAAGATGCCCAAAAACACTTTAAGAGTGTCCTTGGAACACCTCCTAAAAAAACCAAAAAAAATTCTAAGTGTAAAACTAGTTAAAAAATGCCAAAAATTAACCAAGTAAGACAAGCAATGGGGCTTGTTTACTTGGGATCTTTGCAAGCTTTAAGAGCTGCAAATTCTATGCTTTTGGACAGCCAAATAAAACTTTTAAAATCAGACCTAACACTACTCCTCAAAACACTTTAAGATTTAACAATTTTTTGCAAGTTTGGAAAAGTAAAATGATAGATGAAAGAAAGATCTAATCAGTCAAAGATATGAGCTTTGTAAACAAACTAGACTAGGCTTCCTTGAAGTGAATTCTGATCCATTTAAAGTGTGAATATCAGTATATAAATTATAAATACTTTTTCATAAGTAACCAGTAACCAGAGAAAACTTTTTTAAATAAGAGAGAGAGAGAGAGAGAGAGAGAGAGATGGAGCAAATTTTTTGTTGAAATCCGAAGCTTTGGAGATTGTCTTTGTGATGTTCCAAGGGACTGCATCTGTAAACAAAGATTAGAAAGGAGGAAACAAACAAGATCCACTTGCTTCCAGTTAAGATAACCTGCACATCACACACTTTGCAAGCAAAGATCAAGTGTAGATATACATCTGAAAAAGAAATCAATGCTGAACACTCATAAACAAATGAAACATACAGACATGATTACTTTTGCAAACATATAACAATATACTAAACAATAAACACATTGCATTGGTCTATCTCATAAATCAATACTAATCTTTCCAATGAGTACAGTTAATACCAGTGTTCCACCAAGTTTTCGGGACGCGGGAGCGGGAAAACGCACATTGGGGACGTGTAGAGACACCCCCAAATTTTGGGTGCGGGGAGGCGTCGGGGTCCCTAACATAGGGGGCCATGTCTCTAAAATTATTAAAAAATTAAAAAATATGAATCCCAACATATTAACATGTCAATTCCTCACCCCATCACCATTTACAAACTAAATTGAAATTCATTAGTATGCAATTTTAACATGATATTCAATTCATAATGGCTATTTTAATTTTTTAATACATGCATGTCTTCCATTATAAGTTATAACTTTGAAATTTGAATTATAGACATAAACAGTAGATACATTTAAAATGATAAATCATAAAGTTGAATTATAGATATGTCAGATAAACACCTACAAATAAAGAGTGATGAGTCAAAGACTCAATCTAAAGTTCATCAATGACAGTAAATAAAATTATAAAACTAAAAGTAGCAAAAAGAAATCATCAAAAGAGCATCAATGAGATAGTTCCATGGATTGGTCCTGCTGATGCATCTGCTGCATGAAGTCACCATCTATGGGAGTGTCACCATCTAAGTTAGAGTTACTCTCAGTTTCAACCTTGAGACTGATTTTTTTTTAGGTTTTTTTTTTTTCATTAAAAAGATTAAAAATTCAGGAGGGGGGAGCACTAGGCATCCCCCATTTTCGAGAGGGGGCGCCTACAAACCCCCCTCTGCGGGAAACTCCTCCTAGTGTGTTTCCCCAAGTTTTGCAGAAAAGGGGGTGCTGGGAAACGTTTCCCATGGAGCCTCCCAGCCCCCGGGGCGTGGGAAGCGTAGGGGGCGAGCCCCCGACCCTGGGAGACGCGTCCCCGTGGAACACTGGTTAATACAATAGAATATCAAAGCTTATGCACAGGTTACCTCCATTATACAAGCTCAAGATGGTTCATCCACTCACACAATGCACACCACAAATCTGACCTCCAAAGTCTTCTTTATTCACACTTAAAACAAAAAAAAGTATTACAATGATAAGTCTCTTGCTCCAATTCCCACTAGACAAAATGGAGTGAGGGAGTCCCAATTTATAGAAGAACCAAGAGAGGCACGGTGCAATTGCTAGAAGAGAGAGTGGAAATCGTGGCACAAGTCATGGAGGAGATAGGGCTGCCTTTCCCTATAAAATTGCTGCCAAAATGCAGCACTATATTTGCTAACATAGCAGCACTTAATATGCTGCCCAATCCATGATTCGTGGGCACCCCAACTTCACCAAATGCGCCTAGCCTTCACTAATGTGCCTAGCTAATTGTGGGCATGTCATTCCCCTCATTTGGGGTTGCCAAAAGTCTTACAAATCAGCCCAATGTGCTCCCCAATTGGTGCTGAAACAAATCAGACCACAAATCATTCAATTTTTTATTTATTTTTTAAAGTCATTTTCACTTTTTTTTGAATTTTTTATGACTTTTTTCACTTTTTTGGGCTTTTTGAGCATAAGTGAAAAATAAAAGACCCAAACATTATAAAAAGTGGGTTCTGGGTTAATGTGGGTGCTCTGAGTTGGAAAATGAGCACCCCCAAGGCAAAAAAGACCCCTAGATGACACTTCTATGCCATTTACAAAATTTTTAATTGAACCATTAAAAAATGGCCCAATTTACGGAAAAAATAAACTTCACCGAAAATTAAAAAACAACCTAAGGGGACTTAGCACATGTCCATATGACTCAAAAACAATGTCTAGCATGTTCATATACATTGACCCATGGACTTTAATAATTCCCTAAGGCCCGTTAACCTCACCAGGCATTCCAGCTTTGGAGGAGCAGGAGAAAAACCCAAAAATTATGTTACGCACTAATGCGAGACATAATTAATAGGTGAAAAAACTTCTTGGAATACTTGACGTAGTCAAAAAGTCCTAGGGAACCAAGTCCTTTACAAAACACCATGCTAGTACATTTATTACAAACCCCGCAGGGCCATGGACACGTGGTAAACAAATTAAAAAAGGGGCCCTTATAAAGGCCCGATGGACATTAAAACATCGAAAATGAACATTGACATGTTCAACTTTGCCCGCTCGCTTGATAATCCAACTAATTACAACTTAGCTGGAAACATATGGCTCCAACTGCGGGACGTGTGCTCGATGTGGTCTTCAGGCAAGGAGAGCATACGAGAACACTAGAATCTCCGGTTTCTATGACCTGTAAAAACATCTCAGCTTGACAAGAAAACCTTTCAGTAGCACAAGTTCTTATAAGAGGCAAATGAACCATAAGTTGTATTATTAAAAAACTAAAGAATTCTAAGTATAAAAAAGTAAAGTACTGAAAAAGAAATGCTGAAAGTAAATGCTCACTTGATGAACTTATTTTCCTACTCTAAGCATAACAAAATAAAATGCTAAGTAAAATGATAAATCCAATGCAACCATTTTAACATTTTATCAATATAAAAACTTTTAACCTTGTGTTTGGTTACCAGCCAAAACAAGGGTACTTTGTTTAGAAAATGCAAACCTGCATGATAATTCTAGATTGAAAGATTGGATGGTAGATCATAGGTGTATGATAAATCTCGAAGTGCTTGCCCAAATGGTCAGTGACAACTACTCCATGAATCTTCCAAGAAAGGCTCAACTCCAGGTATAGAAAGTACAATAGAAACAACTGTTTTAGTTTCCTCTTGATGTTAAAAAATATCTCCTTTACTAAAAATAGTGCGGTTCAACCCCAGGCTGATTGATTAAATTTAGACCAGCTTCTTTGTGCCACATGTGTGTCCATGTTTTAATCTCTCATCCATGGATAGGTATGGGGTAAATCTGTGTTAATGAACAACTAGAAATTTCATATATATGTATATATATAAGATGAAGTACACGTATATACCAGTGTTCCACGGGGACGCGTCCCGCAGGGTCGGGGACGCGTTTCCCGTGTTTCCTGCGTCCCGGGGACTCCTGACGAAACGTTTCCCCCCACGCATGCCCCTGAGAATATATATATTTTTTTTTATGTTTTTCCATTATTTTCCCTTTTTACAATCCCTACTTAGTACTACTTAGAAAATAAATCAATATATTTAGTATTTACATTGCACAATCATGAATATACGCCAAATGAAATATTATTTTTGGTATTTTATTTTATTTTTATAATTTTAGGGACGTCCCCTTGCCCCCCCCCCGAATTTCCCTAAAATTTGGGGGTGGTCTCCACGTGTCCTGAATGTGCGTTTCCGCGCTCCCGCGTCCCCCCGTCCCAGAAACTTGGGGGAACATTGGTATATACCACAACATTATCACAAATATGGTTCATGTCAAGCTCTCCAAACCCTATCTAGGAAAGCCATAAGAAACCCTAGCCACCAACTCCTAGCTAGGAATCACTCCTAACTAAAGCTGGTCATTCCAACAAAGATCCTCAACAAGCTATATCAATAGTGGCAAGTCCTCTTGGGCACATACACCAGACTTGTATCACACAAGCTCCCCACACGAGCGCTCTTGTCAAACATAGGGTTTACAAACCCTAGCCATGTTGCATCACACAAGCACATGGCAAGACAACTTTAGCACTAGCCTCTCAATGTCCATCCTAGGGTGGAATCCTCAAATTCTAGGTCTTCAACTCTTGAATCATCACAAGCACAAAGATCTACATGGAACATGAAGAATACAATAAGCAAGTCTTTTCCAAGCAAGGCATCTCACCAATCTCAAGACTCATCAAGCTAGGCTTTCCAGTTTTCATCATCTTTCCCTAGCCTCAATGCATCCCACAAGATCAAGGCTCCAAAATCGTGCAAGGCATTAGCTCCACTTTGCATCTTTTTTACTAGGCTAGAAACCTAACATACAACAAGAGCTAGAATAAACATCAACATCTCCAACATCATGTTCTTCTCTATGGTTTACAAGCATAACACAAAGTTTAAACCCTAGCTTCACAAGAGCAATCTCTCCAAGAACATCGAAGAGGTCTCTCTGTCCTTGTTTGCTCTTTGGCTTTCCTCATGAAACCTTACATCTTGCTGCTAGGGTTTCCTCATGAACCCTAGCATATTGTTACCTACAAGATTTCTCCAAGACAATAGAAATAATAGGGTACAAGGGGATGATATGTTATTAACAAGAGCTTACTCCTCCCTTTATATATACAATAGTTGAGGGAGGCTAACATAGAAACAAGGACATGCGTCCATACAAGTAACCAACAAGCAACCCCACATGGAGCACTCTCCAATACAAAAATACATAAGTTTCATTGAAGGGTTCATCCAACCCCCAAGATCAAACACCCTCCATGCATGATGCTCCTTGGGATCAATGCCTTTGCTCCAAGATGGTGTGTTGTCAAACACGTTGTTAGTCCAATGCTCCCTCTTCCATGGTAGTTTGCTATCTAGGTGTCCTTGTGTAAGGTGTTCCTCTAATTATGTGTCACATGTCCTCCTGTGGCCAATGCTCATCAACATGTGTGTCAATGTGGTCACTAAGCTCTAGTGCTCCTCCTCAACATATTAGTTCTAGTCATCAACAACATCCATGAAGTATACTCCTCACCCCAAGTGTCAAACCTCCAATGTGTATATCACATTGTATCGATCTCCAAGAGCTAAATGCCCTTCTCCAAGTGCCCAACACTCCACTTCCTAGATAGGTAGCTCTCCTAATCGAGCAATTGACTCTGCTGTTTTGTGCACCCAATGGGTTTGTCATTATGCCAATTTAGGTAACAACTTCCTAGGTAAGGGTGCTTGCTAGTAGTCTAACCAAGGTCCATCATCCACCGAATCTGAGCCATCCAATATGTCCATGAAGCATTGCCAATGGAGACATGGTGTTCTCCTGGCAAAGGTGAAAACACTTTTGGAGTAACCCCAAAGGTGAACATTTTATGCCTAAGGGCACTTGCATCTTTGGCTTTCTGTTGTTATTGGCATTTCTTTCTATTATGTGCACTTGTGCATCTCTTAGGTAGCACACTTTTGCTTGGGAATTTTTCTCCTCTAGTGCACCGCGATTATCTCCCTTTAGCACACTTGTGATTGTGTTAGTGCAGAAGTTGATTATGTCTTGGTTTTATTTTGTTCTCTTTCTTTCACTTGTAGATCTCAACATGCTTGCCTGTTGATTGACTGTGTCTTGTTACTTAATGCTTTGGTTGAGGCCAACAAGTTTGATGGGCTTGGTCTTGGATAGTCATTTCCTTGATTTATTGAGTCTAGCAAGGGTCTTGTGATTGGATAGTGGTAGGATGGCCAACGATTGCTTGGAATTTGGGATCTTAGAAAGATGCTCTTGTCACACTTGGCCCTCAATGTGAGGACATCTCTGTCAGATGCAAGCCTATGGCTGGGTGCAAAATCCTCGCGAGGCAAATCATTCTGTAAATCTATTGAGATTAAGTATTTGTGTTATGTGTATATATCTACTTGTTTGCCCTATGGATTTATTTATATTGTTGTGATTTCACTTATATCTTTGATATATTTTTTCCTTTTTATGCATGCATGTCTAGATATATAGAGGCTTGTAGATTATATGGGTTGAAATCATAGTTATTGGCATTGGCCAGATTGGAACTGAACCGGCCAATTCATCCCCTGTCGTTTCTCAACTAGTCCAGCAGGCCAGTTCTATCTCGAATTGGTAAGCTCAGGTTGGTTCCAATTTGAACAGTTTGTCATTCGGCTAGACTCACCTATGCTACATTTTAATCCAATAAACCAATTTGACTGTTTTTTCAATTGACTTTGGTCTGGTATGTTTCTGATCCTTGCCCTTTGGGGTTACTAGCAGTCTATACGGCTGGTAGTCAATTTGCTTTCCATCTATAAATTTTGGGGAAGAATGGGAAGAGCTCTGTGAGGGCTGGCATGGAAACGGCACTCCTATTCTTCGCTCGAGTGTGTGAGGGTGGGGTGAGATTATTTCCTTTTGGAAAAAAGATCTCATACCTTTTTGCTTACTCATAATATTACTAGATAAATCTCTTTCCTCCCAGATTTTCCTTTGTGGCTTTGCTGTAGCTTGCTAAAATGAATGTATTGCAGGTGACACTGCTGATGGCTATTTTGAACTGAAACAGTTTCTTCAGATAGTCTCGTTGCATTTTTCGTGTTCTTAAAATACTGTCTGTGACATGCAAATTTGGATGTATTTACACTTTCTCTTGTCTTATTTTGAAGTGTTTGAATGGGTTTATGAGCAGCCTCTCTGTTTGTCAATGCAATGCACGAATGATCTATAAATAACTCAGACCTTGTGCAATTCATTTGCAGTCAACGCCACGATCAACGGAGTTGGAAGTATCCTCATGACAATAACAAGGATGGGAATGCATTACAGTTTTCAAGTATCCTTATTCTTTTCGTTGAAAATAACAAATTTTTTTTCTATATTTTGTTAATTTATGTGCATATTTCCTTGATATTGTAATTATGTCTGTGCCTTAATTGAGTTTTAAAGATGGGAAGGTTGATGTGCAAGATCTACGTATGAAGCTTCTACGTAAGAAGTCATCTAGAGGTTTTCAAACTGGAAATTCACGGCAGAGTGGTTTTAGGGATCTACGTGAAAGGCTTTCAGGCAGAACAAGATCGCAGTCAACCACCACCACTATATCACGGCGTTTGTCATTAGGGAATAGATCAGAGCATCTGTTGTCATCAAGGATGAGAAATGCATCACAACGCACATCACCATCCAGGAACATGGACGCGTCTCGGCGAATGTCAGTGCCAAGGTCCATGAATGCTTCCCGGCATACATCATCACCAAGGACTATGGATGCATCCCGTTATACATCAACAGCAAGACCTATAGATGCATCCCGTTATACATCAACAGCAAGACCTATAGATGCATCCCGTTATACATCAACAGCAAGATCCATAGATGCATCAGAGCATGCTTCATTGTCAGTAAAGGTCAATTCCTCTACCAGGCCAATTGAAACTAAACAATCAGTTTTAAGGCCTCCTGCTCCAGGCGCTACCACAAATAAAAATGCATACCCGGTAACTTGCTAAACTCCATTTTTTAGTGATTGTTTAACATGACAGACAACAGTGTATGCGAGTGGTTTGGATCCATATGAAATTCACTTTATTTTTTTTCGGTTTTCAGATGTAGTGGTATATTGATATGATGTTCAGACTAAAAGAAAGCATTGACTTGAGTATTGCAGAAAGCTATGATCATTAACCTTGTTTAGTTCATCTGTCTACTTGCATTACAATGTGCTTCTGAAAGCCTTAAAGCTTGATCTTCTCTCATACAGTTCTATCATTAAGTGAGAAATTTACTTACATTCTATGACCATGTAAATTGGAGGAAGTGTTGTTGATATTGTACACTAGTCATATTGACATTGCAGGTTAGTCACGTTGACATTTTTTCTCTTTTTAACAGAAATGGTTAAGATTTGTATTCATAATAAGGGTATGATGCCGCCATACTTTCCAGCTATTTAATGCAAAAATTTGGAAATGAGGTAGTCCAAAAAAGTCCAGAACCTTCAAACTGTCCAAAAAACTTACCACCAGATTTTAATATTCTCAAAATTCTAGCCCCAGCGTCCACTATTTTGGCTTGTGTATAACCTTAGCAACTGTCTCAGAGATAAAATAGATTTAAAACACATACTGAAGTTCAGAAATTTTTGCGACAATAGCCGTGATGGGCATTCTTCTCCCACGGCTACTGATGAAAGGAAAGAGGGGTCATGCTTTTCAATTTGCTCAAACTGCTGCTCCACTTGTATCCTCTTCCATTGCTGCCACTTGGTCCTGTCCAGTGGAACCCAGTGAAATTGCTGGAGACACAGAATTCCTTAACTCTTCATACCTAGGCCTTTGTTTGAGTTCCAAGTGAAGTGCCTTACCCTGCAATTTTTTAATTTTGTCTTCTTCCCCCCCTTAAACTTTTCCTTGTTGATTTCTTCTCCTACTTCCAGCAAAATCAGCTTGCCCTTTTTTATTTCTTTAACTGGGCTTTCATCACTACCATTTGTCTTCTTGTTGCTTTCAGATCCCTAGCATAATTTTGCTCCCAATCCTTTCATCAGGACTCCCATCTCCTCATTACCAAAGCAACACACTCCTGGCCACATAGTTGATAAAATCGCCGAAAAATCAGCAACATTGTGATTTTGTGTGATGCAAATCCTGAAAAGAAAAATCGGCCCAAAAAAATCACAAAATTTTAAAAATCAGCACTGGAAAAAATCAGGGAAATATCGGCAAAAACAAGAAAAAATCTGCAAATAGGGGAAAAAATTGACAGGCAATTTTTGACCCTATTGAAGTGCTGATTTTTTTTTTCAACTTATTTGTCTTTGCATCTGTTGGGGAATGATGGGGTGTTTACCATCATCAACAACCCCAAACCATTGTTCTCATCAAAATCGAAGTTTTTTAGCTTAGAGACATAACTTCAATTATTGTCTTGCACACTTTTAATTGACCACCACCTTCAACTTTTGCAACACTACTGTTCAATAGGAAGATCCCAAAATATTAGCATCCTATATATACATTCATGCTCATGGATCTAGGGTTTAGAATGCAATTGCTTTGTGTTTGTATTCATGGCATGGCTTAGATACTTCCAACGGAAGCCTTATGAAACACAAAGAGCTTATGAACATAGCTAAGAGGACAAACCTTTTCATTTATTGTACCGGTGACTATACACCTACCTGGATTTCTCTCCTCTCAATCATCCTATACAAATGCCAAGTGGTACACCATGGTTTTGACTCATGATTATGAGATATTTATACATTTGATATCATGTTGTATTGGTTGTCCACTTTTGAGTCCTTGATTGGACAACTATCAAGGTTTAGGATTTAGCATCAACTTTGATGCATTGTTTTTGATTTGGCATCCATTACATCATATATATATCGATGCTTTTCCTATATTTATGTGCCAATCTGTTTATTTGATGCTGTTGTTAATTTATATGTTAAAAAATTGAAAAAATGAATTTATTTTGTATTTTTTAATGCTTGTCGTGGTTTGCCAATTTTTCCCCTTTTTTTTGCCGATGTTGCAGAGGAGTTGTATTCGGGGTCCTCACCGATTTTTTGCCGGTGCTGATGTTATCAACTATGCGAGTCCTGACTATCATCGCAGTGTTGCTCAGAGTGACGAACTGATCTTCGCATGTCAGAATGCTCACATAGGGCACATCGATTAGGATGCCCATAGGGATTATCTATTACCACAGATGAAAACCCTTGCAATGAGGCACTGGTTTAATGCTTGTCGTGGTTTGCCGATTTTTCTCGTTTTTTTTGCTGATGTTGCCGAGGAGTTGTATTCGGGGTCCTCACCGATTTTTTGCCGATGCCGATGTTATCAACTATGCGAGTCCTGACTATCATCGCAGTGTTGCTCAGAGTGACGAACTGATCTTCGCATGTCAGAATGCTCACATAGGGCACATCGATTAGGATGCCCATAGGGATTATCTATTACCACAGATGAAAACCCTTGCAATGAGACACTAGGACAATATTCATGTACTCTCAAATCTAACGGAGAAACAGTCGAGCAGATGAGAATTGCACCGATAAGCCCACATCATAAATTCTTGAAAGTTTGCCTGCGAAATGAATTGGAGGACATCAAGCAACTGTCCTTAAACAATAGGAGAAATCCATTAACCCACACGGAGTGGACCATTCCATCCTGACCTTATTCATTATGAAGGATTTTCAGAGATTGAAATGTGAAGCATGGTCAGAGTTCCTCCCAATTAATTGATGTTGCATGCTATCTTGTTTGTGGCATTTGGTCGATCCATTATGAATTCATTAAATGGAGTTCGTGTTTGATACTTTGGGAAGGTTGCATTGGACCAAACTCCCCCTCCTTTGCACACCATACTAAGTTGAAGACTACATCCTTTGCAGTCATTGCATTAGCTGTTGTGTTCGACCTTCAGAGGATGTGAAAAAAAATCTATTGATTCGAAGCTTTCCAGTTGCTTTTGGACTCTTGTTAATATTCTTTAGCTAGGGTTCATGAGGAACGGATTTAACAACCATACGATGAATGATAATCATCGAATCCCATAGTACCATGATCTTATTTAGTCCTATTTTCTTGGATATCATGCTTCCTTGCCATAGAGCGAGAGATTCAGCTTGGTTGTTTGATGACTTGCCTATCTTGTTTGTGGCATTTGGTCGATCAATTATGAATTCATCAAATGGAGTTCGTGTTTGATACTTAGGGAAGGTTTCATTCTACCAAACTCCCCCTCCTTTGCACACCATACTAAGTCGAAGACTACATCCTTTGTCAGTCATTGCATTAGCTATTGTGTTCGACCTTCAGAGAATATGAAAAAAATTCTATTGATTCGAAGCTTTCCAGTTGCTTTTGGACTCTTGTTAATATTCTTTAGCCAGGGTTCATGAGGAACGGATTTAACAACCATATGATGAATGATAATCATCGAATCCCATAGTACCATGATCTTCTTTAGTCCCATTTTCTTGGATATCATGCTTCCTTGCCATAGAGCGAGAGATTCAGCTTGGTTGTTTGATGACTTGATGACCAAAGCCTTGAACTTCTTGAACTCATTAAACACATCTGATTTCAACTTTAAAAGATATACCACGATTTCCTAGAAAAGTCATCTAGAAACAATAGAAAATACTTGGCACAAATAATGATGTCGCCTTCATAGGCCCTCAAATGTCAGCATGGATCAACTGAAGAACTCCCTTAGCTCGCCAAGTTTTTCATTCTTCAAATGGAGTCCCGTGTTTGTGTTTCTTACCAACTTGACATGCTCCATAAATTCCTTGTTGATTTTGTATATTTGGGAGGCCCTCAACCGAAACTTCTTTAGCCAAAAAAGAAGTGGATCTCAAATGCAAATGCCTATACCATTGATGCCAAAGCTCACTGCTATTTTGACCACTCTTTTCCATAAAAGCACAAACTTCCGTCTCCTTTGCATCAACTAGCCCGAAAATCCCATGCTCTTCAATACCAATAGTGAGTGTCTTTTTATTTAATTTATCCACAAAGTAGCATTTGTGATTGTTGAAAAACACATGTAAGTGGGGCTTGTGCTTCATAGTTTAACTAACTAGAGAGTAGATTCTTATCCATTCCTGGAACATAGTGAACATTAAGAAATACCAACTTCTTACTTGATAGGGTTATTTGCACATTAACTTTTCCTTCAACCTTGTATTCCTCCCCACCACTAAATACGATATAATCTAAGAAAATTCAGTAGCAACATAATTCATATTCCAGTCTCTTCTATTGGTAAAATGACGAGATTCCCCTGAATTTATATAGGAAGCAGATGCTTTCAAATTGTCTGCTTTATTCCATACCATGAACAGAAAGAGTTCTTCCTCTTATGTTCTGCAACATTTGCCTGCTTGTTTGGCCCTTAGTTATTCTTCTCATCATATAAACTTTTCTTACAAAACTTTTTCCTTATGACCCATTTTCCCACAATAATGACACTTAAAAGTCTTGTGATTACTTGAGTCATCTGTTGTGCAGCCCGCATTCTTCTTACCAAACTTGTCTTTACCCTTGAAGTTGGTTGCCAGAGCCATTTTTGAACTCTCATTCCTGCTGCTACTTTCAAACTGCTTGTTCCACCTGTTTTTCTACAAGAGCTTGGTGCTCAAATCCTCTAGCTTTTTTCCACCTGTCATTTCCTTCTAGCTTCCTATATGGTCTCTGTAAACCTGTACACTTTAAGATTGGTCAAGGTCAGTGGGCAAAAAATACAAGTGGACTAAATCTGCACCATCACTTTTGCCATGGAGTCTTATGTCCACAATATGGAGCATGATAATTACAGTGGATATAGTGATATTCTATTCAGCAGAGCATATTACTAGGTTCAGTATATGATTTATGATGGTTACCACAGCTCCTACATGTTGCACAAAGACTATACTGGTCAAGAAATCTTAGCAAATTCCCTTGTTTACTGTTATAGACAAAATAATAAAACAGTTAGGCTAATGAAAAGTCAAAGGGCACGCAACCTTTCTCCTAGTGATCACTGACCAATAAATGTGTATAAGTACCCTGTCACAAGGCTCATTATAAGAACATTTTTATCAATTCATATCATGCATTATTTAATACAATATATATTTATTATTCTTGGTATTATCCAATTGAAAACCTATGTTAAAATCAAGCTCTCTTACATCTGGTATCAGTGCCAAACTTGGCCAATTTCTTGGTTAACTCCACAAACATACGAGGGGCAATTAACACTCCCATACAACACTCTGCTAGGCTGTACATCCACAGCCAGTCCATATGATCCTTACAGTACCAGTGATCAGTTGCCCTTCTTCAGTACACTCAGCCGCTGTTATAACAGTTTTCCTGTAAATCTTCATTCAGCCGAAAATTCAATCCGCTGCCACATCTACCATACCCCGTACAGACTATGACCTTGCTTCTTCTGTCAATCCATACAATTTCCTCTCAGCCGTCAATTTTCCTAGGCCAGCGACAAATTCCTGAAATTTCCATACATGCATATTGCATAGTCATACACCTGTCCGTATTCTTGGTGATTTTTCCATCTGTATTAGTAACTGTTGTACAGCTGCATTTTTTTATTCCCGTCACCATACAGCCACCTTTTGACTAATTCAGTACGTACCCTTTCTTAAAGTCAGGTCCAACTAAAATCGGCTTGGTTTCTAAGTCAAGTTCTTAAAAAAATAAAATTACCTTTACATTTAAAAAAACCTTTATATATAAATTATATATAAGTAAAATTAAAGTGGGCCCAGCCAAGGGCCACAATTGAAAAATAGTAATAATGATGAAGCACAAGTAGAGGGGTCATCATTATGAAGATGAATCCAATAGCCGCATAGCGCCTTACAAATTAATAATTATGGATAGGATTGTGAAGTTTTGAAAAGAGTTAGGGATAAAATTCAACAAGTTTATTGAAGCCAAAGACGATGGCTAGAGATGGGAGATAATTGTTGTGATTACAATAGGAGATGGATTCCAGGACATTTATGTGAGTCAAATTCCGACAAGGACAAGGCATCAATGATAATTGATGAGCATAGAGAAATAGTTAATCAACTAAGTAGAAAACAAAATGAATCAATGATAGATCATAGAACCTGAAACTTTTGAAAACCTATACGAGAGTCCGAACTCATCGACCACAACTCACGAAAGAGATCAAGCTAGAACAAGTCAACCTGATAGATTTAGAATACCGACGATGGAAAGTGAAGCACTGCCAAAAATATCGTTCGCTTCAATCACATGTGTCCAACAAAATAGAAATGAAGAAGAGGTGCTTCAAATAGAAACAATTACTCCAAATACATTTTGTGACATCTCAGAAGGATTGGTAAGATCTAGGTCCTAAGGAAATAGGTAAGCAAGCCTACAGTTCCACTGGCAACCATGACGAGGAAATCATGACCTAAGACCCTGAAGCTTAAAGGGGTCTTAAAAAATAGAAATGTATCGATACTTGTATATACTATATAGACATCGTTTTTGTTAAACCAAGGCTGTTGGGAGTGTAGAGCGGGAGCGGGAGCGAAAAGCGAAATTTTCAAAAGCTTCTGTTTTGGGAGCGTTTTTTATATAATATATATTTTAATATATTTTGATGCATATATATTAAAAAAACATGTATTATGCCAAATTAGCTATAGAAAACATGAAAACATAGATATTCATATAACCATTTAGACTTTCAGTACACATATTGATATAACATCAATCCTCTAAGAGCTATAACTTATAACATTGTCATTAAATGATCAATGATCAATCATCAACAACATCAACCTTCAAATTTCAACATATAATATTTGCCATCAACAAACTCTAACAGATAACATCAGCCATGAAATGAAACAAAGCATCATAATATCATATTCAATACCAAAGAGTTGTAGGATGCATTAAAAAATTTAAAGTTTAAACTTCAAAGGTAGGTTCAACCGTTCAAGATTCAAAGGTCAAGGACTAAAGTTCAAACTTCAAACTAGGTCATAATGTTTACAAAATAGGCCGTAATAAACATGAAATACAAAGTACTATGATACTATCTCAAGGCTATTGGGAGTGCGGAGCGGGAGCGGGAGAGAAAAGTGAAATTTTCAAAGCTTCTGTTTTGGGAGCGTTTTTTATATAATATATATTTTAATATATTTTGATGCATATATATTTAAAAAACATGTATTATGCCAAATTAGCTATAGAAAACATGAAAACATAGATATTCATATAACCATTTAGTATACATTGATATAACATCAATCATCTAGGAGCTATAACTTATAACATTGTCATTAAATGATCAAATGATCAATCATCAATCATCAATAACATCAACCTTCAAATTTCAACATATAATATTTGCCATCAAACTAGGCCATAATGTTTACAAAATAGGTCGTAATAAACATGAAATACAAAGTACTATGATACTATCTAGTATCTATTAAGCTTTCCGCTTGCCACGAGAAACTTCCAATTTCTTTTCTCGTGGTCTAGGTGGAATAGGTGTTGGTGGAAGTGATCGTGGAACATGAGAAGAAGATGAATGGCCCCACAGATTGTTGGATGTTGTGAAGCTAAAGGAAAACTCCTGCATCTGGAAAGTTGCTGCTGCTTGGGGGTGGCATCTTTGTATGGGTACCTGTAGTATGAATTGGATCATCATGATCACCCAATAGTTCAGCCTCCAAGCGCTCTAATGCTATGGCTCCATCCTCCACATTAGCCTCCTTTGGATTGTTGTCCCAAGTAAAAAATGTTCTATCATTCTTGGCCGCCTCACAATAATGGGACAACAACCTCAAGTTGTAATGCACATAAACCAAGCTTTCTGTGTGTTCTACATTCAGACTGTTTCTCTTTACACTATGGATGAAGAGCTATTAACAACCTGTGAAATCACCCTCACCGCCAATTTATGCAAATATGAGGCTCCAGAGCCATACATGTTCCACCAACTGATAGGATCCAATCTATCTTGATCTTTGGTTGCATGCAGGGTACCAAAGACTCCATGCTCACTGATGTATTCGCTCAATTCACTCCGTACTTGAGCACACTCATCCTCATCAGGGACCAACTTGTCTAATGCAAGCATATACCCATTTTGCATCTCTGGATCTGTGTGGGTTTTTTTTCCTAACTCCACCCCTAGGTGTAGGTTGGGCCAACCAAATTGGAGAATAGTATTTTGGGGAAAGGACATATGCAAGGGCATGGAGTTGAACATTTAGATTATCCCACCTTTTGACCACATGATTATGAATATGGTCATACAAGATTGCATCTCTTTGCTCAACAATGTCTTTGATTTCACCAAGCATGCTATCCATCTGCTCATATACCTCCCCAGTCACTGGCTGATCTGTATTTGCAAAACGAATCATGTTCTAAACTGGCTTGGTGAACTGCAGGACATACTTAACCTGTGACTAAAAATGACCATCAAGAACGGTGTCCTCCACCTCCTGAAAGTCATGTCTATCAGCTGTGCTTGTAGGTCTGTCATTTAATTCCTGCCATGGATCACTTGAGACCATACTAGCTAATGCCTCTCTTACCTTGAAAAGCCTCCTAAAGGTGAGGTAGTAGCTAGCAAATCTAGTCTTTGCAATCTTCAATAGCTCCAACCTAGAGTGATTGTGAAAAATGTGGTGGGCCATGCTATGATTGGTAATAAATTTGATCATTTTCTTACCTCTCTTGTACAAGGCACCAATCCATCGGTAATTAGGGTCCTTCATCTTAACAATATCATGCATCAAACGGTTCAATGTGTGAACCAAACACCCTGACCAAAATATGTTGGGATACTTATCCTCAATGATTGCTCCTGCTGCCTTACAATTAGCAGCATTATCAGTGATGACTTGAATGACATTGTATGGCCCAATCTCTTGAAAGGTTTTAAGTAAAGGTTGTGCAATTCCTCAATGATTGCTCCTGCTGCCTTACAATTAGCAGCATTATTAGTGATGACTTGAATGACATTGTATGGTCCAATCTCTTGAATGGTTTTAAGTAAAGGTTGTGCGATATTAATACTGGTCTTGTAGCGATCTCAGTAGTCATGCACTGAAAGGAAGATCGCACTGCTAACATAAACGCCAAGAATATTTATCAATGGCTTGCCTTTAACATTTGTCCACCCATTAGATACAATGGATACCCCATAGTTGGACCAATCATTTGTAAACTTTCCAAGAGCACCATTGATTTTGGCTCTTTCCCTGTCAAGTCCCACGGTTCTAGCTTTGTCATACCCAAGGCTTCTGTATCCTCTAGGGGCACCATTGATGGCTTGTACCATTTCATGCCAATAGGGTGAGCGAAGAACATTGAATGGCACACCACATGCATAGAGAAACCTATAAACTTTTGAATCCACATCATCTCTACAACCTTGGTCAAGGAAATCCAATAATGTTCTTCGCATAGGCGATATTCCACTACCATGGGGAGATGAGGGTCCAGATCGAGCCGATGATGATCTAGTTCCACTACCAAACATTCTCTGTGAGGATTCAGATTCAACCCTTGATCTCTTTGAATTGTTTTGAGCGGCCTCTTCTTCCATCTTGTATTTGTTTATCTCTTTAGTTGGCATTTTGTCACAGGTTTTGACTCTAGTAGCCTTACCTTGATCGCATGGCATAATCCCACAAAAATGCTTTCTCACCCGGGTATATGAACCTGTGTAAGTTTTATTACAATGGGGGCATATAAACTTTGTGGTTCCACCCCCTCTCCTTCCCCCAAGCCTTGTCACATACTTCCACAAAGGTGTCGTGTCTTTTTGTTTTTGTCCCTGATCACCCTCATTCTCATCATCCTCACCCTCTTCCGCTTCCTCCTCTTCTCCATGGTATGTGTCACTCTCTACCTATTCCCCCTTATCACTACCACTACCATATCTGCTTCCCAACACCATCATAATGAGAAGAAGTGGAACCAAAAGCCAAAACCACATACCCATCATGTTTCTTGATTCAAGATGAGAGTCACTTGTTGCCTGCAATAGAATGATGGAGAAGAAGAAATTGGAAAGAGTAGGAGAAGCGGACATTGCAAGGTTTAAATTTTTTAACATAGTGAAATATTTTTGCAAAAACAAACAAAAATTGGGTTTTTAGAGCCTACCTCTTTAGCTCTTCAATGGTGGTTGAATGTCTCTATGGAAGCCTTCAATCTCCCCTCCAAGCTCTCACAAATAGAAGCCTTCAATCTCCCCTCCAAGCTCCCACAAATTTGCTCTCAAACAACTAGCAAACCCACTCAAATCCCTAGCAAGAGAAGTTAAATCAATGAAATGAGGAATAAAATGAGTCCAAATGGAGTCCAATAGACTTTATTTTCCCAAATGAACCCTAGCCAATCCCTAAAAAACAAAAAAAAATTGCCAAATTGAGAAAAATTGGACTAAAGTCCGCCAAGCCCGCGGAATCGCTCAGGAAGCATTTTCGGGAGCGATTTTTTTGGCCCGGGATCGCTTAGGAATCGATGAGGAATCGATCTGGAAGCGTTGATTCCTCATCGATTCCTAAAATTCCACGGATCGTTTTTTTCTCCCCGGAATCGCGAACTGAGAAATCAATCTCGGGAGGAAGTGATGAGTAATTGCGATTCCGGGATCAATTCCTCATCGCTTCCTCCGGGATCGCAAATTGGGAGCGAAGCAGAGGGGGCTAGAGTGAATCCTCGCAGCTTAGTAACTATCTAGTATCTACTAAGCTTTCCGCTTGCCACAAGAAACTTCCAATTTCTTTTCTCGTGGTCTAGGAGATGCTGAAAGTGATCATAGAACATGAGAAGAAGATGAATGCCCCCCACGTATTGCTGGATGTTGTGAAGCTAAAGGCAAAACTCTTGCTGCTAGTTGGGGGTGGCATCTCTGTAGTATGAATTGGATCACCATCATGATCACCCAATAGTTCAGTCTCCAAGCGCTCCAATGCTATGGCTCCATCCTCCACATTAGCCTCCTCTAGATTGTTGTCCCAAGTAAAAAAATGTTCTATCATTCTTGGCCGCCTCACAATAATGGGACACCAACCTCAAGTTGTAGTGCACATAAACCAAGCTTTCTGCATGTTCTACATTCAAATTGTTTCTCTTTACACTGTGGATGAAGTTGTAGGTTCTCCAACACCTCTTTGCAGAAGAACTATTAACAACCTGTGAAAGCACCCTCACCGCCAATTTATGCAAATATGAGGCTCCAGAGCCATACATGTTCCACCAACAGATAGGATCCAACCTATCTTGATCTTTGGTTGCATGCAGGGTACCAAAGACTCCATGCTCATTGATGTATTCGCTCAATTCACTCCGTACTTGAGCACACTCCTCCTCATCAAGGACCAACTTGTTTAATGCAAGCATATACCCATTTTGCACCTCTGAATTTGTGTGGGGTTTTTTCCTCACTCCACCCCAGGTGCAGGTTGGGCAAACCAAATTGGAGAATAATATTTTGGGGTAAGGACATATGCAAGGGCATGGAGTGGAACATTTAGATTATCCCACCTTTTGACCACATGTTTATGAATATGGTGATACAAGATTGCATCTCTTTGCTCAACAATGTCTTTGATTTGACCAAGCTTGCTATCCATCTGCTCATATACCTCCCCAATCACCAGCTGATCTGTATCTGCAAAATGAATCATGTTATAAACTGGCTTGGTGAACTGTAGAACATACTTAACCTGTGACCAGAACTAACCATCAAGAACGGTGTCCTCCACCTCCTGAAAGTGATGTCTATCAGTTGCGCTTGCAGCTTTGTCTTTTAATTCTTGCCATGGATCACTTGAGACCATACTAGCCAATGCCTCTCTTACCTTCCAAATCCTCATGAAGGTGAAGTAGTAGCTAGCAAATCTAGTCTTTTCAATTTTCAATAGCTCCAACCTAAAGTGATTGCGAAAAATGTGGTGGGCCATGCTATGATTGGTAATAAATTTGATCATTTTCTTACCTCTCTTGTACAAGGTACCAATCCATCGGTAATTAAGGTCCTTCATCTTAACAATATCATGCATCAAAAGGTTCAATGTGTGAACCAAACACCCTGACCAAAATATGTTGGGATACTTATCCTCAATGATTGCTCCTGTTGCCTTACAATTAGCAGCATTATCAGTGATGACTTGAATGACATTGTATGGCCCAATCTCTTGAATGGTTTTAAGTAAAGGTTGTGCAATATTAATACTGGTCTTGTAGCGATTTGAGTAGTCATGGGCTGAAAGGAAGATCGCACCGCGAGCAGACATGCCAAGAATATTTATCAATGGCTTGCCTTTAACATTTGTCCACCCATTAGCTACAATGGATACCCCATAGTTGGACCAATCATTTGTAAAATTTCCAAGAGCACTATTGATTTTAGCTCTTTCCCTGTCAAGTCCCACAGTTCTGGCTTTGTGATACCTAGGGCTTCTGTATCCTTTAGGGGCACCATTGATGGCTTGTACCATTTCATGCCAATAGGGTGAGCGAAGGATATTGAATGGCACACCACATGCATAGAGAAACCTATAAACTTTTGAATCCACATCATCTCTACAACCTTGGTCAAGGAAATCCAATAATGTTCTTCGCATAGGCGAGATTCCACTACCATGGGGGGATGAGGGTCCCGATCGACCCGATGATGATCCAGATCCACTACCAAACATTCTCTGTGAGGATTCAGATTCAACCCTTGATCTCTTTGAATTGTTTTGAGTGGCCTCTTCTTCCATCTTGTATTTGTTTCTCTCTTTAGCTGACACTTTGTCACACGTTTTGACTCTAGTAGCCTTACCTTGATCACATGGCATAATCCCACACAAATGCTTTCTCACTCGAGTAGATGCACCTGTGTAAGTTTTATTACAATGGGGGCATGTAAACTTTGTTGTTCCCCCCTCTCTTGGTATATGAACCTGTGTAAGTTTTATTAAAATGGGGGCATGTAAACTTTGTGGCTCCACCCCCTCTCCCTCCCCCAAGCCTTGTCACATACTTCCACAAAGGTGTTGTGTCTTTTTGTTTTTGCCCCAGATCACTCTCAATCTCATCATCATCACCCTCTTCCCCTTCCTCCTCTTCTCCATGGTATGTGTCACTCTCTACCTCTTCCCCCTCATCACTACCACCACCATATCTGCTTCCCAACACCATCATAACGAGAAGAAGTGGAACCAAAATCCAAAACCACATACCCATCATGTTTCTTGATTCAAGACGAGGGTCACTTGTTGCCTGCAATAGAATGACGGAGAAGAAGAAATTGGAAAGAGTAGGAGAAGAGAACATTGCAAGGTTTAAATTTTTTAACATAGTGAAATATTTTTTTAAAAACAAACAAAGATTGGGTCTCTAGAGCCTACCTTTTTAGCTCTTCAATGGTGGTTGAATGTCTCAATGGAAGATGTCAATCTCCCTTCCAAGCTCTCACAAAAAGAAGCCTTCAATCTCCCCTCCAAGCTTCCACAAATTTGCTCTCAAACAACTAGCAAACCCACTCAAAGCCCTAGCAAGAGAAGTGAAATCAATGAAATGAGGAATAGAATGAGTCCAAATGGAGTCCAATAGTGTTTATTTTCCTAAATGAACCCTAACCAATCACTGAAAAACAAGTTTTTTTGTGCAAATTTGAGAAAAATCGGACTCAAGTCCGCCTAGCCCGTGGAATCGGTACGGAATCATTTTCGGGATCGTTTTTTATGGTCCGGGATCGCTGAGGGAGTGATGAGGGATCACTCTGGGAGCGTCGATCCCTCATCGCTCCCTCAATGATTCCGGAAAAACCAGGGATCGTTTTTTTCAAGTTGGAATCGCGAATTGAAAATTCGATCCCGGGAGGAAGCGAAGAGGAATTGTGATCCCAGGATCAATTCCGCATCGCTTTCTCCGGGATTGCGATTTGGGAGCGAAGCGTGGGGGCCTAGAGCGATTCCTCGCAGCGTAGTGTTAAACAACTAAATATTTTTGTGTACCCCACCAAGGACCTCATAGTTACAATCGCTGATGGACAAAAGGTCAAAGAAGTAGGAAGATGTCATAAAGTTTCAATTCAAATAAAAGAACTGCTACTACAAACATGACTCTATGCTCTACCACACGAAGAAATGGATGTAGTGCTAGGTGCAGAATGGTTGATGCAATTGGGCAATTATAATACAAACTTTGAAGAAGAGTGCATGGAGTTTAACTGGCAAAGTCAACATTACAAATTATATGGATCTGGTCTTAAAAAATATGAATTACAACTAATAAAAAATAAGCAAGAAAGACAATCAAACATACAGCAAAGGAAGTAAGGGAAATATGTCACCAAGAAGCATACAAGGTTTCCTTTAAACAACCAGGTCAAAAGATTGTATTGAGAGTGTTGTACAGTGTACTTAGCAGGCCCATTGGCATAAATTTGTGCTCATTGTTGGACATTAATCTTAAATTATCTTATCCCCTGGGATCAGAGTAATTAAGGGCATGCCGATTCACTATAGGATCTGTCGAACTGGTCAACTTCCAGTTTGAGAAATTAAATTCTGTCCATTGGCTCAGCTGCCTCTCCAAAGTTCAAACTTCTATTTGATGACATCATGATTGAGAGTCCAGAGTCCAGACTATAAAGGACCACCATTGACAAATATTGGACATCATTCAGCATATATTTAAGGCCATGAAATAGTGCTGGAGAAGAGTACAGAAGCGTATACCACTTCTTGTGCAGGGGGGGATTTCCAAGCTACATCACCACCTCTGGCAGAATGCTTGATTGAAAATATTCATCCAGAAACTGGGGACAATTTCCTCGTAAGAAGGGAGGAAATGAGGACCATATGTTAATATTACATGTTAGTCATATTGACATTGTATGTTAGTCATGTTGACGTTTTATGTTATTTGTACTGCCAGCATTTAATGTTATTCAGTCTTTACATATCAGTGGTTCTACATAAATAATATTTATGATATTATGTTGTTCATCCTTTGTGAAACTCAGCTGATAACTATTCTTCAGTCCTGTATGAGGTTCTCCATAAATGAAGGCCTCTAATACTAATTTATATTCAATTTCTGTACCTTAATACAAGTGCCCTATTCTCTCCTTAACTTTCTTTGAGTCTAGTGATCCATGCACTGTAAAAAGATTTCTTGTTTCCTTGTCTTGCCAGTTTTTCTCGATATCAGATATAATTTTGTTATTTGAAAAAGGCAAACAGAAGATCACAGGTTGTTACTACAAGTCCATGAAGTCGTTGGAGTGTGTGCCTTGTGTGTATAACTATAAAATATTGCTTGTGAAAATATAGCTGCATGTGCTAAAATGAAGGCAATACATCTCACATGAGAAGGTCACAACTTTTTTACTACTAGTCCATGAAGTTGATGGAATGCGTTCCTCATGTGTATCAAATATTGCCTGTGAAAATAAAGCTGTAGGTGCTAAAATGAAGGTGATACATCACACAACTCTGTTTTTAATCTTGTTCCTTTTACATAGGCTAAGCATTGCTTTCCTGCTTCTATGGTGTAAGAATTTAAACTTCATATACAATATAAGACAATATTTCACCTCAATTTTTCAATGCATATTGATTGTCATTAACTTTCAAGTATGGCCAATCTTTTCGTTAATCTATTTGTATTTTATGGAAAAATGTAGATTGCATTTGTTGAATTCTCTGTAAAAATGATGCTTGCTACCTACTATAGAACTATCAGGGATTTTTGGTTTACTCCTTTGATGACACATTTAAGGAGATAAATTGTGTGCTGATTTTTCTTGGATTTCATTTGCTTGACAGGATGGATTTTCTTGTATATTTTGTAGAGCTCGCGTGGCTTTAAAATGCCTGTTTATTTGTTATTAATTTCCATTTGCATGCTATTATCAATATCTTCATCAGACTTCTGTTTTGTAGGGTGAGGAATTGACAGTGGCCAGCCTATTGCAATCATTGGGTCTGAGCAAATATGTGATAATTTTTCAGGCAGAAGAAGTAATGTGTTTTTTAACCCACAAACGTTATTTTGATACTAATGGTGTTACTCTTTAATTATACTTTGGAAAAAATTCTGTTATATGGATCAGATGTTAGTGGTCTTTGCTTGTTTCCCAAAATGTTTCTGACAGAAAATGATGTTACTTTTCATAGTCATAGGAGCATAGATTATAAGATTTGTTTAGTCCAGGATAATTTTGTGTTTAAGATGGCATATGAGATGCAAATCTAATTTTTTATTCCCCTATGAATACAGGTCGACATGACTATTTTGAGGCATATGCGTGATGATGATCTCAAAGAATTGGGAATACCCATGGTACAGTCAAATTTATCCTTCAAGGAAATGAATGGACTAGAGTAAAACAATGTTTTTAACAAATGTAGTTTTATCTGTTGCATTTGAAATAACTATTATAAGATCATGTGATTTCTAGTTCACATTTTTGCTCATAACATCACATAGCATATTAACTCGGACCTTTGAAAGTGTAAAATAGTAATATCTAACTGTTTCTAGTGTCTAGCATACGATTACCAAGAGGAGACCACCCTTTGGTCGTCAGCTCAGGTGTAAAAAGTTTGCAGGTGTAATCCCTACTCATCTAACTTTGGGATTGTGGTTATCAAGTCACTTTTTGTCTGCACAGTGAACAAATTTTGTGTTGTTACAAAAAAGTCATGCATGTAGCTCCTAAGCCTTGCCATGGTACCCTAAGTGCTCTATCGTGGATCATCATCCTGCACCAGATTGGTGGAACTCAAGCTGACTGCACCCTTACCAATGTGCCCTCTAGTTCTTGATGTTAGTGCTAAGGAACCCATCACTATTCCTACACAAAACGAGTGGAATAAGTAGAGCATGTAGGGTTGGTTTGTCCCTTGTTTACCAAGCTAGAGTTTTATGATTTATCACTTCCTAGTTTGCCAATGTGAGAAAACATGGTTTCCTTGACACTGTAAGCCATAGTTCTCACACAAAGATATCTAAGTTATAGTGGCATTGTTATCACAATTCTTGTAGCAACCCAAACGGTTGATCCTATCCAAGATGGCAGTGAAAGATGGTTGCTAAAGTTGTGACCCTCGAGGATCCTACCCCCCAAAAGATGTATTGGTTGTCACTCGGGGTAAGACTCTCGTCACTTTAAGCTACCTAGGACACTAAGAGTGAACTAAGCTAGCTCTAGGGAGACCCAAGTTCGAGAATAAAGGTCAAACGCTCATTACTGCTGCAAGGGTCTAAGACTCTAATGTATGATTGAACAATATGATAGATTAGATACCCCAAGGGACTACTTCTAGATCCCTGAAATAGTTTTGAGCTATGATTAAACCACTGGATCTAGAGGGAAAGAGATTAGGGCAAGGGTGATTTCAATTACTTTTCAACCCTAACTCTAAAGCAACTTGCTCGACTATACTGTTCTAGACTGTTATGAACATTTTCCTTTAAATCAAACATTCAAAGATTTAAAGAATAACTCAAATGACGGTACAAATACTTATCTTTTATTGTTTGGTTGGCTCCCTATTGATCTCTGCCTCCTTGCAGAAGTCACGGGAGTCCTCATAGCTTCATCTTCTTTCTGCAGCTTGGATCTTCATACATCACCAATGACAATCACATCATCTTGATATTGCAATCATTGCTACACTCATAGAGTGTACTAGAAGAAGTACTCCTTTCGACGATCTTCTGTAATTTTCTCAAGATCATCTTCTGCATTCCTTGACCTCTTTAGTGGAGTATTTTCATCAACATTAGCAGTTGAAGCATGGAGCTTTCTCTTCTTCGGTTTGGGGCATTGTCTGGCCTAGTGGCTGTGCTTCTGACATCTGAAGCATTGAATATGTGAAAGATCCTTCTTCTTCTTTTGCTCTGGAACCGGACTTGATCTTTTACCTTTGTGTTTTCTACCAAAGCTCTTCTTTCCTTTCTTAGCATGAGCTGTAAGGGCTTGGATTGTTGAGGGCCATGCAACTTGCCTCTAGCTGCAAGTCTAATTTCTTCTTGTGTACATTCTGCCCACTAATGATCAAACTTGGGTAGCTCGGATCTTCCACTCACACTTTGAATGAATGGTTCCCAAGAATGAGGGAGACTGTTTAGAGTCATCATGACAAGTTCTCTATCTGCAATTATTTCTCCAATGGTGCCCAATTGATCCTTGATTTCTGAAATCTTCATGAAGTAGAATGCAATAGAATCTGATCTGGTCATCTTCACATTTGAGAGTTGTTGTCTCAAGGCAAGAGCCCTATTGACATTTGTATCCTCAAATAACTTATTCAAGGTATCAAACATGGTTTTAGTTGTCTTCTTTTGAGAGATTTGAGGGATCAAATGATCCTTGATCGAATCTATTAGAATCCTTCTTCTCTTGGCATCACTTTTCTTCTATGTTGCACTGGCCTCGGGGACGGGGGGATGCGGGGATGTGGGGGACACAGGGACGAGTTTCCGGGACGGCTAGAGCGCACCTCCAATTTTTCAGGGGATGACAGGTTGGGGACGACAATTATATATATATATATATATTAAAATAAAAAATATTGAAATAAAAAGTAGAACTAATTATGAAATCCAAATTAGAAAAGGAAATATATAGTATTGTCCAATCATCATTGTCCATTCTCAAAACTAAATAGTGAAGACTCAAGATACATGCCTAAGATGTAAAACTGAAAACTTCAAATAGTTCTAACTTCTAAGTTAACTATTAAACAGTAACTTAAAACTTGAAAGTTAAAACAATAACAAAAATTTAAAATTTTACAACATTGTGTACATGAATGATGAATCATTTCGAAATTTAAATAACAAATAAATTTATATTTGTAATTTGACATTTGTAAATACTAAACTATAATTTTATAAAACTATAATAGCATGTGCTGAGATTTTTACTCAAAAAAAATAAAAATAAAATGTAAGATATAAAATATGAAATACCTGTGTTGTGCAGTGTGTTATGGCTGAGAGGGGGCAAACTCACTGTGAGTGCGAGCATGTGTTGAGCCATAAAATCAAACTTTGAGCATGTGCTGAGAGCCTCAGACTCGAAAGGGGGCCGCGAGCTGTGGTCTTCAAGTTGAGAGGGGCACACGTGGGACTGCAGGCATGGGAGCTGCTAACAGGGGAGTTGCACGTGGGACTACATACGGGATCCAACTTAGCAAGTAGTAGCGTGAGGAGTGATGGGTAGAACCATAGAGAAAAGGGTTATGTGGATGCAGTGAGTTAGAGTGTAGGTTAGGATTCATGAACGTAGGATAGAGTAGAGGGAATAGGAGGGGGTTGCGGGTTAAAGGAATAGGGGGAGGGTTAGGTTAGGGGGGGTGTTAGGTAAGGTTTCTAATTAAAATTTTTAATTTTTTAGTTATTTTATTTTATTTTTATTTTAATTGTGCGGTTCAAGGGACGTTCGAGACTCCTTGATTGGTTGGGGACGTTCATGAGAAGTTTCCGATTTTGATGGGTACGACTCAAAAGTTCCCAACGGAGTCCCCGATGAATTGGGGAAGTTTCCGAGGAGTTCCAAAGTCCCCGGAACGCGGGAATGTAGGAAATTTTGTGGGGGGACGGGTCCCCGTGCAACATAGCTTTTCTTCCATTTAGCCTTTCCGGCTTCTTCTTCTAGTTTTGTTGCTCCTTCTTCAACAAAGTTTAGAAGATCACTTTCTTGTAAGACAATAGGTACCCTAGACTTCCATGAGCTGAAGTTGGAAGCCCCATCAAGTCTATCTTCAACCTTGATGCTGGTCATCTTGATTGAACGTTGAAAACCGAGATCTGAAATTTGCTGCAGAAACCCTAGCAGGAGCTAGGTCAAAAATGAAATTTGGAATTTGGAAAATCTGATTACACAAATGGATGCAACTTCCTAGGGCGAGTTGAGTAGCCCTCCTTTTCTTCTAGATCTGTGTACATAACACAACTCAAACCGAAGCCCTAATTTATGCAGTTTCTGCAAAATTTAGGTCAAAACTGAAACTTCGCCAATTTGGAATTTTCCTCCCCAGAGAGATGCACCCTCCAAGGGCAAGTTTCCCAAGAACTCTTTTCAAGACAATATATGGAGAGAACGGTCCAAACTTGGATGCCCTAGTTTCCGGTAATGGCATCTATTCAACACTGCTCTGAAACGATGTTAGATTTTAATATAGCAATATGAATTTCATAATTATAGTGGAAGCAAAATAAGATCACCAATAAAACAACCATGCATGAAAAACCCAAACTCGGGAAAAACCTTGCCAACCTTTCTTATTCAGAGATTTAGTTCAAGATACAAGAGTACATCGGTTATATAAGATACAAGATAGCAAACCCAAGAATGAGAGTCTTCTACCAGCTTGTCTTTCTCTCTGTTGTGCACCTGTGGAGCATATATGAGCGAACTTGCTTGATGTGTGCAAATGAGGAGGATGTCACCCTTTATTTATACTTGATTTTTGGCTGACTTTTTCACTAGGGTTGACTTGTCTTCTAGAATAATAAATTACAATTTATTAATTGTTTTAGTTGGGCTGACTTGGCTAGTGAGGATACCTCACGTAGCTACAAACATCAACATATCTAAGATCTCCTTGGACCCACTTATAGGCTAACCCAACAACCTGTATAACTTATCCTGTGTGACACCAAGGATCATTGCTGCATCCTGGGTAGCTCCCTCTGATCGTATGAGTGCTTGTCCATCTTGGAACACAACCCCATACCCCTGGTCCTCTAGCGCTGAGATTGAGAGCAAGTCATCTTCAGATTTGGAACATGCATCACTCCTACCACCTCTAGAGATCCTCCCGACTCTAGTTGGAATAACACTGTTCCAACCTGCTATACTGCATGTATGGTATCGACCCCACAAGTCACATGGCAGCTTGAGTCTATCTCTGAAACACTAAGGACCACATCCCTCATCCCGTCATATGGCTAGATGCACCACGATCCACCGAGAAAAGAAATATTGCTAACTCCTGCAGCTCCTACGGCTCATATCTACTCCTAAGATCTGCTCATATTTGTTCTTGTTACTAGATTTGTTTGCTATTGCCTCACCAATTTCTCTTCTCCTTTGGATTGATCTCTTTATACAAGGAGTCTTCCTGTCATCCCTTGATCTTTGGATGATAGTCCTTCACCCATCCTATATCCCTTTGAGTCACAGTCCTTTGTGGCTCAAGCACTTGAGCAAATGTCTTTCTTTGCTCCTAAGTGGATGACTTGGGCACATGAGCAAAGCTCCGTCTTTGCTCTTATGTTCTTTCTTGTGGCTTACATCTCTAGGTGAAAGTCCTCCTTCACCTACCTGAGATCATCTTGTTGGTTGCCTAGCCCTCTGCCATGGCTCAGCAAGCCACATAAATTCTCTGCTGCCTGTTGCTCAGATCTGCAGCATACTACTGCCCAAGGCTTCCTTCAACTTTCTACTGCTACCTGGGAGTTTTTTGAGCACTGCCCGAACCTTTTTCCTGTCTGCCCAAGCTTTTTTGCTCATTGCCCGAGGTCTTTTCTAGGCTCCCCAATGCTTCCCTAACCTCTCTACAACTGCCAGGATCCTTTCTGGGCCTATCCAGACCCTTTTATAGGCTGCCTAAGCTTCTCGCTCGTTGCTCGATCCTTTTTTGGACACTTTCGGATTTTTTTGAGCTTCCCGGGGCCTGTACTTCAATTGCTTGGTGGTTGCTCGAAATTTCTGTGCTCTGCTCGGGGCTGTTCTGAGCTGCTCGAACTTTTTGTTTGTTTCCCAAACCCATTTTTGGTGACTTTTGCTAAGCTGGTTGTCAATTGTACTGCCCTACTAGCAACCTGGTAGATTTGTCGGCGTCGGTGGCTGCTTTTTCACCTGGCGGCTTCCAGATTTTCCCAGTAGCTGTGACGTGGGTGGCTTGCTAGTGGCTCTATCAGCCCAATCGACAACTATTTTTTTTCTTCACCCAACCTCTTCCTCACCTTGTCGGGCCCACCACTTGCCCGTGCGTCTGCCTGCAGCTGCTAAATTCCTCTTCTCGATAGCTGGCTGTTTGGTGATAGCAGCTGTCACCAGCTACTCATGTGGGCCCAATCTCACCCTCTAGCTGACTGCTCCATGTTTGTTGTCTGCCTTCGTCCCTCTGCCAGCTCCTGTGCCCATAGCTCCATCTACGCCCACGTCCATGTGCTCTCGAATTCTGCACTCATGTGTTGCAATAATCTTCGCTCGTGATCTCCTTAGGTTGCGTGACCTCCTCTTGGTCGCGTCTGTTGACCCGCACCTGCAGCTCCCTATCGTAGCTCACAACTTCCAGTGCCTGAGCCGTGGATTTGCTCGATAGTCCCGAGCATCTATCGTTACTCTGGTCGACTCTTCCCCATGGGATTCCAAGCTTCCACTTGTTGGTAGCAATCTCCCGTCTCTGTCGGTTGCTCTTGTCGTCACCCAGTCGCTCGACTCCGCGTCTGTTGGATGACTGTGCATCGGCTCCTATGCAGCTCCACGTTGCCACCACGACGCGATCTGCTTCTACCATCCGCAGACTCTCACTGGTGGCTGCCTACGCCTTGGCTTTCCTCTACCGGCGATGACTTTGCTCTATCTCTCGTCAATCAAGCTCTTTGTCGTGTCCGGCTCCTGCTGTGGCTCAACTGGCCCCAATCTGCCTGCAACTTCCATCTCCACTCTGCAGATTGTGATCATGTACGTTGTACGGCGGTTGAACGTCCCTTTTCCTTTTTTTTCAATCTCGTAAATCTTCTCAAATAAATGACTTCCTGCTCAGAGCTTCAACTTGGCCTTAATCGACTTTGATACCATGTTAATTTTTTGAGAACAGATCTGGTTAATAGTCTCGAACAATTTACTTAAAAATTATTAACTCTAACAAATTATGTTGCGGAAAAAACACAGGAAATCATTCAATGATTTGACACTTAGATTTACCTTGGAAAACCCCAACTGGGGAAAAACCAACAATAGATGATTTTATTGAAAATCATGGGCTCCCGTCCTGGGATAATGGCCCCCCTGAGGAATATACAAAACAACAAGTAGCCTAGCCTATTACACCTGGATGCTACTTCCTTTGCTGCCCCTTTGCTCCGTTCCTCTGCCCCTGCCACTGCACACTTGGATGGAAGTCCTACACCCATGCAATGAGATCTCACTCTCTCACTTTGTGTGTCTGTTGTGTCTCGTCCTCTCACCTAGGATGAATTTTATAACATTACAATATGCAAATACCTAGGGCCAATACCATGGGTCACCAAATACCATGGGCCCTCACTTTACATATAGTAATAACAAAGGTACATTCACTTTGATAGTTCTCTTAATTAAAGTGAAACTCCCAGAGTCCCAAGTCTGAGACACTTGCATGCTAGACATTTGGCCTATGCAGAAGTACTTGTCTGATACTACAAAAATCAACATATTCTGAAACCTGTTTTGTGAAATCAGAGGAAAAAGTTGTAGTGATCGCTAGTACACTTGAATTATTGGTAGAAATTCTTACCAAGAAGTAAGGGAATCTGCACCAACAACTAGAAGAAGGGGGGATGACAACAACAAAAAACTTAAGCAAGAAGAGGGTTCAAGTGAGGTAGTACCACATACACTTTTAAAAATGGAGTCTAAAGTGGAGATACAACCTTATGTAGAAAGGATGATGTTGAAAAACTCATGGATGGCTTAAACAACTTGAGGTATTCTTCAGGTTGCACCAAATAGAAGAGGAACAAATGGTTTTCTTTGCCCGTTTGAAAATGTCCAACCATGCCTTAATATTGTGGGAGAGTTATGTAGATTGTTTATGGTTGGGCAAGAAGCCATTGGTGACTAAATGGGAACACTACAAGGAGTTGATTTAGTGGCAATTCTATCCTATTGGGTATTGAAGAGGAGCAAATCATTAATGATTAGATGGTAGTTTCACTGGCAAAAGTGGGGACAAAGTGTCAAGAATATATTCTCGAGTTTCAGAAGCAAGCCATATTGTTGGGCATCTCACTTGAAGAACATGGGGGTAGTAGCAAAGTATATTGGAGACCCACATACATGGTCATATGTCAAGGCAACTGCAACTTTGAATGTGGAAAACATAGATAAAGTAAGCAAGCTGCAAGACAACTCTCTATATTGAGTTGGTTACAAATATAGGGCAACAAAAGGAACGATAATAGGTCAATAAAGGTAAGGTACAACCATTTCATTAGACTTGGACGAATTTCAGTGTAAGCTCCTTTGGAGATAGGTCAGAATTGGTGTTTACAATGTGAGACCAATATTCACACCTTTGGAATCCAATTTCGCACTTCAGAAACATCGATATTCACATTTTTGAATACAAAATTCATAGTTTTTTAGTCTATATTTTTATTGTTAGTCCAAATTTAATGAAGTGGTCGTTAAAGGCAAGAAAATTGTAGACCTGGACTTTAAAGGGAACAAATCCCAAGAAACATTGCAGCCATTGTGACGTGGATCAACACACATGAAAAATGTAAGGTTTCATCCAAAACTGCCTCTGAAATGGTACAAGTCCAAGAAGGGAGGAAGACCACTACCAAGAAAGAAAGTACAGAGGTGCAATGCAAGTTATATGTAGATAAGAAGTTGCTGTACACCATGTTGTAACAACCAAAAGCAAGTGGTGAAGTGCATGTTTTTAGAGTAAGGTTCAAGTGAAGAACGATAAGGTAAATGATTTGTTTGAGTGTTTCTCAGAGCAATTTTATTCCTGAAGCCTTAGGTTAATGAGCTTGGTCTAGGAGATATGAACCAAAAAACCCTGTGCCCATGATTCCGGTGTTTGGGGGTCTTGGGGACCCCTAGGAATTGTCTCCAATCTGTCAGGGACTTATTGGGGACTTGCTGGCTGTACCAAAAACATTCCGGGCAGATTTCAGAGATGTTCTGGGCAGATTTCAGGGATGTTCTGGGCATGTATCTTCAGTTTTTACTATGGACATCGATGATTGGACAATATGATAATATTTCCCATCCATTTTTTTGTATTATACCAGATCTAAATCTAAATCCGTACAAGTGGGGTTTGTATGTTGGGTTTTGATTTGGGATTTTTGGTGATTTAGCCAATTTCTTTTCAGCAATATCATTATTGCAAGCAAAGCTTTCATGTCAACAAACCAAGAAATGCAACATCTCAAAGGTTTGATTCTTGTGGTTATTTCTCTTGTTCTTCTCATTTTTGGGGTCTTAGCTTTTACAGTTGTAACGGGTGTCCAGGAGTTATTGAAGCCTAGTTCTTCCACCATCCCAACCTCAAGGATTGTGAAAACAATCGCACAGTAGTGGCTTGGATTGGGTACTATATGTTTGAATAAATTCTTATTCAATAACCTTCTTAATCTGAAATTTGAATCTAATCTCTTTACAGAATGCATGCATGTGTATCCCAAAGTGTTTTGTAGTGGTTTTCAACACAGCCGTAAGAATCTGCAGAACAAAATGAGAAGGGAATGCCTTTTAACTTAATCATCATAAACAAGAAGTATGAGGAAGAAAAGCTGTTATAGATACAGGCATTTGTCTCAGAACTTTCATGGATCTTATTCAAATTGAAAATAGTTACACTTAAGTTTCCTAAGGCTAAGCTGCATTTTACTCATGTCCTGGTGCCAATAGTAAAATTTCACTTGGCCATTTTCTTAAATTCCTGAGCTTTTTCAGAACTGGTTAAGACTAAGTGCTGTGCATAATAATATATAGTATAGACTATTGCTTACAGGAAGTGACAAATGTTTATGGTGATTTCTAATTTTTTTTCATAATTTTTTAATATTTATTATTTTCTCTCTCTCTCTCTCTCTCTATATATATTATTGCCATCCCCTGATAAATTTTGGGGGTGCTTCCTAGATGTCCCAGGGATGTGTTTCCCCCATCCCCACCGTTTCCACAATTTCCATAGGGAACAAATGTGCATTATTGGACATTTCTTTGGGTAAAATCAACCAGCTGCATTTTTGCCTTAGTATCCTTTATTGGTCACTGGGCCAACCAAATTGCCAGCCAATTTTAATAATCCCTTTTCATTTTTTCAAAATTTTAAACATATATAAACCAACAACATCAAATAGACACATTGGCACATAAATATTGGAAAAACACCGATATATATGATGTAGTGGGTGCCAAATCAAAATGATACATCAGAATCAATACTAAATCCTAAACTTGATAGTTGTCCAATAAATGACTCACAAGTGGATAACCAATACAAAATGTCATCACATACATAAATGTATCTCATCATGAGTCATCTACAATGAAAAATCTAGCAGCTAGCTATCAGCCTATCCTGGAGAATCGATGACCTCTCCCCCTTTAACAGGAAAAGGTCATGGCTCATTTTCCAGTAGAAGTTCCCGCATCATCTATGTAGAAGTTTCCCCTAAATTTTAGTAAACGTCGAAGGGGACGTTGGGGTCTTCAACATAGGGGACCCTACCATAAATACTACAAAATTTATATAAGAATACATGCAAATTGAAACATAAATCATTGATTTTTTTTTTTAATAAATTATAATCTAAGAGACCAATACATACATGATCATTGATAACAATGTAACATAATAAATCATAAATGACCTTTCTACAATAGACTATCACCATCATCATCTGGGTACATGTAGGGGTTGCCCTGAATAAACTTGGTGGTGTGAAGAATGGCCATCTCCCACCAAAGAACCCATCACAATCCCCTATAGGGGGCTGCTCCATCAATCCCATAACCCGATACATGATAGAATCCAAGGGAAATGCTGCACTTTAGCCAATCCTGAAATCCTGAAAACTGTTAAGTCTACTGAATTCTGAATGGGATATGAAATTCTATTTTCTCCATATGAAGTTTGACGAGGTTGGAACCACTCTCAAACATCCTGAAACAATTAATGGTAATATTAAAAATTTAAGGATAGAAAAGAAAATAAATGGCATTCTCATTTCTTTTCTTTTCTATCCTTTTACTTTGAAAATTTAATATTACCATTACTTACTAGGGAGTGTGTCCCTGTGTAACTACTAACAATGACAATGACAAGTAAAAACCCAAAAATCATCCTTTAAGTGGGTAAACCCCAAGCCTGGGCGATTTTTCCAACTATGGTGCGATTTTTTTCTGAAAAATCGCAATATTTTGCGGACATTGCGATTTCCATTTTTTAGGTGAAAATTGTGGTTTTTTTGTGTCGAAAAATTGGTACCCAGAAAAAATTGCGATTTTTCTCGATTTGCTGAAATTTTTGGCGATATCTTCCAACATTGATTTAGTGTCTTTCCCCTCAATCGTTAATTTGTTTTCAAGATTTTGTCTCATTCTTTATTCATTGTTCCTCTGGAGTTCCTCTTCATTTTATATTTTAGACTAAAATTTCAGTTTGTTAATTCTATTTCTTGTTTTGCAAATATGTAAATTTTATCACCAACCTGCCAAAATCATTGGAATATTTGAGAGTGACATTTCTTTTCGTTATGTTTTGCTTGTTAGCCATGGAATTGTGAATTGTTTTCCTAGTGTCAATGACACAGATTGAAGTGTCCAATTTCATTTCTTTTGTGATTGCTTTGATTTCAGTTTCCCCATATTTGACATCTTTTATATTCTGCTATGTTCAGGGCCCTAGAAAGAAGATCCTCCTTGCACTCCTATCAAATTCTAGGCGTGGATAACAGCAGTTGTGTATTTGGGCTGCTTTTGTATGCTCTGCTATTTTGGGGTCATTGTGGCCTGGATTTGGGTTAATATTGAGATCACAGAATTCTTCATATTGTAAACTTCTATGGTCCTCGCAAAATTATGTCATGAGTCATGCAATTACAGCCTTCTAGCTTTAATTCTGTTTGCAGGTACACATTTGCTGGGCAAAATCTGATGATAATGCCGATTGACATTGTAGAAATCAGATTTCTTGACATACAGGCCGTTATCATTTTAAGTAGAGATCTGATGATGTCAACCTAGTCAT
Source organism: Larix kaempferi (assembly GCA_027924585.1). Taxonomy (NCBI): domain Eukaryota; kingdom Viridiplantae; phylum Streptophyta; class Pinopsida; order Pinales; family Pinaceae; genus Larix; species Larix kaempferi. The sequence goes on along the minus strand of BSBM01001669.1, from coordinate 2,785,037 downwards.
ATGTAAACTAATCATGAGCAAATGAGAAAATTCAAAATATCGTTTCTGAAAGGAGCTTGAGATTTTTAGCGTTTTGCAATACATCAGAGAATGCCAATGATACATTGTATGTGATTTATGTGGCATCATTCCCATTGACAAAGCATTGCATGCTTTTTGGAAGTCTACCTAGATTTGTCACTCTGCTTACTGTATATCTAGAAGCAAAATCAGGCCGCTAGATGGGTTTTCTGTCAACCATGGTTTTTCTAATCTGTAAAATGACAATAAGGGAATTCTGCTGGCAGATGAAAGAAACTGAAAACTCTCATCACCAAGCATGAAATCTCTTCAACATTTAATGGGTTTATAATAAATATCCTACAGGTATGGTGGATTGCTGACTAAGTTAATGTTGGAGTATTTCCTAATGCATTTAATATAGATTTGAAGTAGAGGGTCTTATGTATCATTCAATGAAGGTTATAAAATATAACTATTTCGTTACTCGTATTTGCGTATAGAAATGTACTTTATTCAGTTGTGGGCCTTTGTGTTCCGTGACGTGCTGATTATTGCATCAAACTATGGTGGATTGATTATTAAAAGGGCAAGATTGTATTTGCTAATCTCATATAATGCACAGGAGCAACATCTTCAAATACTTTTTGACAGCAAGATTGAAACTTTTGGTGAAACCACTACATCAAACATTAATTAAGTGGACGACTTCTTGTGGGACTTCCGGCAGCTCTTGGCAGTTCCAATTGTTAAACGAGTGCTTTCTAACTTCATTGCCTTCGTTTCATGTGAACTGGCATCAGTAGGCAGTTTGAGTGGGCAAACATTATGCACCGAGCAGTACAGCAATAAATGCAATATACTGTCGGATATATCCTACGGTATATACTATATATTCCACCATATACTGCATTCATTGCTGCTGCACTGTTCGGAGCATATTCCCCGTTTGAGTTTGAGTCGCTGAACATGCGTGCTTTCAAATTAGATGAGTCAAGAAACTCCATGTTTCGAGCAGGGAACACTGCTTGTGTTGATTGAAACATATTCCGGTATATGCTTTTTATTCCAGGTGAAGGGATTAACCAATCTTGTGATGGGTAATGGTAGTTGAATGTCGAAGGCTTTAATGAGGAATCACAGATAAAGTCATAAATGAAAGCTTGAGAAGTTGTGAATGAAACACTGACATGGAATATTAATGTCCACAAAAGCCAATGGATGGATGTCTAATGGAACTAGATAGCTAATGGAGCGATACTCGGTTTACAATGTTTGGTTTGTTTGAAGAGCTCTTTAATGGAATTAGATAGTTAATGGGGGTGATAATTAGTTTACAATGTCGATAATCGGTTTACAATGTTTGGTTTGTTTGAAGAGTTGTTTAATGGAACTAGATAGTTAATGGGGTGATAATTAGTTTACAATGTTTGGTTTGTTTGAAGGAACTAGATAGTTAATGGGGTGATAATTATTTACAATGTTTGGTTTGTTTCTTTTATCGAAGGTGTGATATATATATATATATAGGTTTACAATGTTTGTTTTGGTTTATTAGATTGAATGGGGATTTTATTTTTAATTGATTAGGATTTTAATTGGTTTACAATGTTTGTTTTGTATTTTTATATTGAATGTGCATGATTCATCTGTGCACTGGATTATTTATTATTTTAGTTAATTATTATGATTCCTTTTTGGGATTAATTGTGTGAATTATTTAAGACTTTAATTATTTATGATGATTAATTTTTTATTAGTGTCATTTACTAATGATTTTTTTTCAAAAAAATTGAATGGTTCACCTGGATTTATTTTATTGGGTGATGCTTACAAGGGTGAAGATATAGGATTAATTGCATACTACTAGTTGTTACTTTTGGTGATTTGCATAGTGTTTAGGGCTTTTCAAGGTCATCTATTGTAATGTTTTTGGCTAGCTACTTCATTCTTAAAACTTAATGAATCATGGAGTTTTTATCTATGATTAGGTTTACGATTTCATTATCAAACTTAGTGAGTATTGTGCTTTATGAACTACTCATTATAAGCTTCTTTCTCTTTATTTAAGCATGTGGGTGGCTTTTACAATTTAACATTTTAAAACTTATAAAACATATGATAAAAACCATATAAAATATTATTATTTGCAAAAGTCTACCAATAATTGGTTTATAAAGCCAACAATGGTAAGCCTCATATCTTGAGTGAACCTAGTTAAAAATATGTGTGTCCTAGAAGGTCATGGGTTCAAATTCAAAGGGGGACAGGGTATGACTAATTCCACAACTTTTAAGAGTCAAATTGTTGTGAAAAGAGCTTCTTGTCCCACAAACAAGGGGCCTTTTACACCAATTAGGTATTTGGCTACTTTGTGACCTTAAAATTAGATTATTATTATTATGTATCCTTACAACCTAGTTCAATTCTTGTTTATGACATGGCTTCTCTTCATGGGTCATTGATTAATTGAGCTCTTTGCAAGTTGATTGTTGATGGGGATTGACAAGGTACTAACAATCTCATCCTTATGTGATGAACATAAACATATAAAATATTAAATAACTAGCAATAATGATAAATAAATAATCACAATAAATGAAATGGCATAACCTACCAATGGACATGGCCTATCAACAATTGTAACTAGTTAATGCATATAGCTACGTTGTCATGTGACATTGTGTCAAATCATATTCATCCCTAGTCATTGCTAAATATATAAATTGATTCTATATAGTATTCAACATGGTGTTCTTATGCTGGATATTTAATTAAATAAATTTTGTTCATTTCATTTGGTATCAGAGCCGAATTTGATCTCTACCCTTGGCCATACCATTTTATCAAACAATGTTCAACCCAACTTATGGCCACTCTAATTTTCACAAGTTTCTCTAAATTTCTAGGTCTATGACCGCATTCAAGGATTTGGCCACTAAAAGTTCAAAATTTCCTTTGAAAAAATGAAATTACTCCACTAAAAGTTTTAAAAATGTCAAAACCATTAAATCTAGAAGTTGAAGCACATACCTAATTTTGTTGGTAGAAAATAAAGTGTCCAAAAAAAGTTCATAGCAAATATGAACATAACCTTACCATTTGTGCATATAGCATTACATTTTTTGTGCATTGTTGCCATGATCTGCATTATAATGTCATGAAGTCTACATTAAAATTGGATGCATAATAGTTTGTCTATTAATGAAGACAATATGAGTCTTAGAACTTGCGGGTGCATGAGGTGTTGATGAAAGGTTATCACTTTTTGCAATTGCCATTTTGGATATTGCTTGTTGAGTGGCAACCACCATGTTGTAAAGAATATCAAAACAAAAAGATAAGCCATGTAACCTTAACTATATAACTGCTATTTGGAAATTAAAATATCATGATTATGGGTTAAGATAGATACGACATAATCTCAAAAAGATTAGTAAGTCACATTTAGAGTAAATTTAGAAAAGACAAAATAGTATTTAAAGAAATATAGTTATTGAAGGGAATTCATGTTCCAATTCGAATTATAATACAAGCTTAATACAATGATTATATATATGAGACTTGAGACTTAAAGAAAGTAGATTTATAAGCTTAACAAAAAGTTGACAAAATTTAATTAAAAGGAATGCATTTCAAAATTAACAGAGTAAAAAAAAGGTTACTATTATAGATAATGAATCTTTGGTAATTATTAAAATCTGGTTGGTTCATCATATCACAATATTATGAAAAATTAAAATTATTTGATATTATCGAAAGGAATACATAAAACTCTAGAGTTGTAATTTATGTTGAAGTTAAAATGAAAATGTAGACTCAATTCACTACTGAGTATGCATTAAAACTAAACAAATTCATGCATATGTTAGGGAGGATCTATAATGAGGCTGTAAGCATTGCCATTGACATCATTATCTAAGGAAATTATATTCATACTAAGTTGGTAAATAGATTACAAATTGCAAAAAAAGAAGTTAAAAAAGCTCATATAGACTATTAATGAATACTACATAAAATAACGAGATTAATAATGTAGATTAATAATGACGAGATTAATAATGTAGATTTGAACATTAATGAATCTACCAAAAATGCAAATTCTGTCTTATTGACTAAGGAAGTTGATATAACCCTTGGGCATTTTTGGATAAATTTTCTTGCTGATTTTACCATGAAAATTGATAACAAGTACATAACATTTGAGCACCTAGCCAAGAAAATGATGTTGCAAGACATTAAGTCATAGCATCTTGCTCTTTTATTGAATTTAGATCAACATTGAGACCAAAATCATAGGGTTGGAGGAAAATTAAAAAAAAAGTAAAACCTTATCTAAGGGAGACAAAGAACTTTCTTAAGGTTGCTTCAACAAATAAAAAAGGTAAAAGATGAGAAATAAAAAAAATCAAGATCTTAGGAATAAATTCAACAACTCAAAAATAATGAAAAACTTCACGCTTAATAGATCATAATCGAAGTTTATTTACACAAATCAAGAAGCTAAAGAATGATAAGAGGTCGCTACAAAACAAGTTAGGGAAACTCATTGGCAAACAAGCACTGATCAACATATAAACAATGATTGATTCAATTAAATTAGAAGAATATTAGATGTAAAAATCTAGACCTTGGAGAAATGAACAAATACAGATCCAACTGACATAAAATAAGAACGATGCTTATAATTAGGTAATGCTCTAATCATAATAATCAATATATTACTCAGTGAATTAGCCAAAGACGGAATCATTATGATCAATTAAGTGAAGATCTTATTGCACCGAGAGGTTCATTCTACATCCCATTAGGGGGATGTGTAACTCCTTCCGTGCTCATCCTGACACATGTCCTTTTTAAAAAATAATAAAATATTATAAAAAATAATTAAAACATTTAGAACAATATATATATATATATATATATATATATCTATATATATAACTACACAAATTAGATAAATTAAAAGGCTTCCTCAACATTTACACTTTAAAAGGGGTTTTCATCTCGACGAATTTGATCCCTCTCGGTGCTTGGTAGATCCCCTTTTAAGATGGGTCTATGTTGGTTATAATGAAGACATTTTTTATTAATGCTTTATAATTCATATATATTTGTATCCTCAACCATCATAGCTTCATGAACATGGAATCATGAGAATGCATTACAAGATAGAGCAAAGACATAAAGTTTGTCAATAATATGCTTCGTTGACAAAACATCTATGAAGGGATAAATAATGTAATGAACACAAATATATAAATGAATATCAAATAACAACAACAACAACAATAATAATGACAATAAATAAACTGACTTTATGATGATGATGGTTATTAACGTCCACTAACTTTGGTTTATCAGACCTTAAGAAAAAAAGTTAAAAAATTACTTGGACTACTTTAAGATTTTATTTGTGTTCGAAAAACTTGAAGAGAACCATTCCTAAGTCACTATAGTTTTGCCGTGTTAAAAGGTTATGAAGGTCATAATTGTTACAAATATTTTGAAATTGAGATCTAATGTGGGTGTACATAGGACAATTTTAAGGGGAAGTGTTTTTATCCTCAACTTTCTTTATCTCACAAATATGACAAATTCTATATATCCATAGCGTTTTAGGAATTGTCCAATGTGTAGTTTCACTATGGAACCCATGAGAGTTCATTCTTATTTTAGCAATGTAGATTTTCTTCTTTATGTTAGTTAAAACAAAGAGATATTGTTCATATTCAAGATTGGGGTGAATCACCTCCTTATAGTATCTTAATTTTCTCTTATCCTCTAATTCTTGATCACACTATAATTTCTGCTTAAAATTAGCTGCAATAATATTTTTTATGTTATTGATATTCTACAAAGAGATCTCTTCCTAGATACCTCAATCATTTAGCTAAGAGTTGACATCTTTGTGCCAACCCTGCTTGAGCCGCAGATGGTTTATACTAGAATTTAGAGACATTAGGAATTCTTTTGTCATCCATGTTAATTATCTTGTGCTTATATATTAGGTACCTAGTCATAGCCATGCTCTCAATGGGGGATAGACCTACTTCTACGAGGATGATAGGATAGAGTGTATTTCTTTTAATTTTAAGATTATAGGTTATAAAATGTTTCTAGATTTGCTCAATCCTTCTCCAAGACTCTTTAGAGATGTTGCAGCCCCAAAATTTACAACCATGCATAAGGTAACATGAGTGATAAGAGTTTGAAAGATAAATTTCTTTTTATCCCATAATCAAAGGTTTTCTAATTTACAATTGTTTTCAAGGACAAAATAAGCCTTACACATGCCATTTATCCTATTCTCAATGCTATAGTTCTAGTTAAGCTTATGATGAAAATCCATTCCGAGATATTTGTATGAAGTTACTTCCTCCAAGCTATTGTTGTTAGACACAAACTTATCATAAGTGATCTTTTTGGATTTGCTCATCTTAACCTTTGTTTTGTTAGTGTTAATAGTCATAAATATTTGACAAGTCTTAGTTGCTTGTCGAGATTAGGACATCTTGCCATAAGAACGATATCATCGTCATAAAGAAGAAGGATGATGACTATTTTAGCCAAAGTTGTGTTGGCACAACCTGCTTCTTCCAAACAACTCTAACTTGTTGATGTATATACCAAAAATGGTAGGGGGAAAAGGATAACCTAGAGACATGAACTACCAACCTTTATGACTAATCAATGCATAAAAATACACCGTCACATGACATTGTATGAAATCACATTAACTTTTTCTTATCCATTATTAAATATATACTATTTATTCTATATGGATTTTAATTTACTGTCCTTAAGTTAGATACTTAGTAAATGAACTTTGTTCATTTCACCTTGCTTATGAGTTTGAGTGAATTGTATTTAAAAAAATCTAATAAAATAGAGAGTATCTATAGTTCATAAGCACTTTAGATTTAGAAAAATAAATATTGTTTTTTGATAGGAAACAAAAAGAAAATAGTGACTAACAAGTTATCCTTTCTCCCGATATCCAAGGATGTCAAGGAATCAACAATGAACTCTTAAGGTCTTTTACTGACATCTTTATGTGGGCAATGTGGAATTAATTAATTGCTATTGAAAGGTTGGTCATTGGGATGCATGCAACATTGTCTTCCTATAAGTAAAAATGAGGCCATGAGGCATTTACTAAATATATGCATAGAAGTTTTTGCTCATTCAATTTCTCTTATGCTAAACCATCTTTCTTTTCTCCGATGGAAAAATCATATTTTTATTCCTTTTAGATTAAAATTACATCGGATAGATGCTTTGAAAGCATTCAAGCAAACAAATTGCCTTGACAAGCCCAGAATAGGAGACAAGAAAGTGACATACATCATATCAAGTTTCTCCTCATAGTCCAAAATAGCCTTGGCTGTATGATACACCCATTTAACCACCACATATCTTGTCTGTATATATATCTAACCTACAAGTACCAAAATGACTATAATATACCATATTAGAAAAAAGAAGAATGGAAGTATATGAGATTGTGCCAAAAAAGTAGCCATGATATTGAGCTTAATAACTATAGAAAATAAACATGTTGAAATTTATAGCTCACACCATCCTTTAATTCCAAAATAAATCATTTCCCCCATGCAAAGTGAAGAGCTTCCTTAGACAAAGCATATGCCTCTTGGTTCCGCTCTTGAAAAATGTGATTAAAATATAAGTTATTAAAAATATTTGCTAGGTTAATTGTCCCATCTAATAAATGCAGTAAATGAAGGTCCTCATCAAATATACCACCTTCATCCATTTGATTACAGACATTGAATACCAAAGACTTGTTGAGAACATTGCCCATATTTGATTACCAATGTAAGAATTAGTCTTAAAGCCTCACAACTTTGCTAGATTATTAGAACCTTGACCAATTTGCACTTCGAAACTAATAGAGCGAGTCTCTGAGATATGCAATATCCCACTGATACTTCCTATCCGAGTTACCCTTTGGGAGGATCCATTGAAATAGTTCCAAGCCCTACTTTTGTCAATAGTCTATTCCTTGATCATTCTCAGAGTTTTTACAATTTTTTGTTGCTTAAAAGAACTCATTATATTGATTCCTTGTACCGCCATATCCAAAGGATGTACCATTTTGTAATAAAAGATTAACGTGTTTCTGGCCAACCATATGTCCCATGCCACAATAAGTGGTAGAGATGTAAACATTTTACTTCCTACATGATCACACCACTTCTTCAAACCCTCTTAAATGGAATCCCTAGTACATACACTTGTTAGACCAATGATACTTTTTGAGTGTTTGGATAGCACATGATCAAGTGAAATTTGTCTCTTTATTCTGACAAAGACTACACCTCCCCAATCCTGCAAAAATCCTCTTTTGAAGAATGTCCCAGGTTGGGAATTTTTTATTGAGAAACATCCACATGAAGCTTCAAGCTTAAAATGCCATTTCAATGGTTCCATGACATCTTGCTCAATTAAAGCTTTATAACCTTCCTTTGGCGTGTAAAAACTATTTGGATGTTTTGACCAAAGGAGAGAGTTCTCCTCATCCTTTGTTTTTACTAAGCTTGTGTGAAGCTCATTAGTATAAAGCTCCAAGCTCTATCTATCCTCATCATTGAATCCCGAATCCCTTTTAGTCATCAAAGCTTGTTTCCAAATAGTCGTGTTGCTGTGGTCTACCACTTGTGACAAGGTGACAATTCCTCTAGCACTTAGATGTAAAATCATATGAATAGGAAATATAAAGTTTTATCCACATCCAACCCATAGGTCCAAGCCCGCCTAAAATTTGGAACCCCTTCCTATTTTCCAAATTAACCAATTTTTCACCAAGAGAAAATCATCAACCAAATCTTTTGAAATTGTTGATGCGTTGTGGGAATTTTCTACGGGGCTAAGTTCTTAACCATTCCTTCATTGAAATTTGGTGGATATTTTTCCAATGGACCACTATATACCAAAGAACTTTTTTTCGAATCAATCTTCACACTTCTGTTTCAACTAGTGCTTTAGAAAACAAAATTATGTCCTTGGAGTCCCAGACCCCCACCTAAACTTTAGGGATGGCCCATTTCTTCCAATTTACTAAAGGCAGACCATTTTGATTCCTATCCCCTGGCGAGATGAATCTAAAAGACTACTTTTTGATATGTTAAAGAACCCCTTTTGGGATCCAGGACATGACATCCAATAGAATGGCATTTCTTCCAACACAACTTTCACGAGAATCCACTTGCCTTCCATATACAACCACCTATTACACTAGAGATTTAACCTTTCTTCCACTTTTGTGATTAATCAATGTTAGTCTCTTTTTTTTTGCTAAGTCATCTCTCTTATGAACAATGTCGTGCATTATTTAATTGGTAATATACAAAAAATGATCTTTGAACAAATGCTGATGTAAATGAAATATTGTACTAGATTGGAAATCAAACGATGAAGTGTAATGGTCCATTATCTTTATTTCATATTACGAAGTTTAGACACTTATTAATCTTCAAAAGTAATATCTTTATTTGATCTTAATAAGAACATACTTGTCATTCGATAGTGAATTTTTTCATTAAATATTTCTTTTAATAATATGAAAATCAAAATATTTACTTAGCCATATATATAATATTCATATTCTTTTGACATTTATATTGTACTTATCTTTTGCAAAACTTATACCTATTAATTAAACCTTGTTGTAATGTATTTTACCCAACACTTGATTCAAGTATGATATTCTTTTCAATTGTGTCAATGGTTGAATACAAGTTTATGTAAGTAAAGGATCTAACAAATACCTCATGTAAGCCACATTCATAAGTCCAAAAGCACGCTCATTAGGTAGATAAGCATTTTTATAAAGCTTGGGTACTAAGTTATAATGTATCGGAAACGACAATATCATATAAATATATCCCTTGTTATGTAGAGACATGATTAATATTAATTAGGTTATTTTCCAAACATCTCAATCTTATAACAACAATCACACTTTGAAGTTCCCATGTCTACATTTCCTTAAACGACGAATATTGCATTATTATATATATATCAAATATGTAATGTATTTTTATGATATGCTTTTGATAAATGGCATTTTTTTAAAAAGTTGCATATGCATTTAAAATGAATTTAGTATATGTATTTTTTGAAATTTATATTATCTTAAATTAGGAGTTATGATTGATGTAGAATTTCATCATCAAATATTTATTGAAGAATATTTGAAAAAAGATCTTACATTGATTATATAAACAAATTTCTAAGCATAAATTGTTGGAAACATTTTTTGAGCAAATATTTTGTGTTGGTTATGTGAACCAGCTTTAATTAGTGAAACATATTTTAAAGAAAGATATTATATTGAGAGTGTCATTAAAATACAATATATCCACTAGTGTTAAAAGCAATGTAACCTCGTTTTAGTTATCCATGATGGTTTTAAACTTTCAACTTCAGATATCATTACATATCTCATTATTTGCAGATGTTTGTGCAAAGTGGGTTCACATTTATGTGATATCATGAAAAAATACAACCTCTTATTGCTAGTAGTGACGGCTGGCATTTAGTATTTCCCAAAGTTAATAGATACCATTTAGTGATCTTAGTGGTTTGGTGAAATGATATAGAAGGAGAAGATAGTTAATCAATAAAGTGTCTTGGAATTTAACATAGAAAATTGGTTTCATTTGTTGGATTAGATATAAAGTTGTTTTTGTTAAAAGTTTTTTAAAACTTTTTTTGAATTTGTTTCAGAGTTATGTCAATATGTATATAATTTGGAACATGTTTAAGAACATTTTTAGATGTATTTTTATTCAGAGAATACGTGAACACAATTAATAATTAGTAGTGTAAAGACCTATGCTTTAACACTAAACTAAAAGACAACATAGCTCATTCAACACTCTTACCATGTGAAGTGTGTGATATCAAGTTCTTTAAGGGGCTTCTATTTAGTTTTGTGATTCAAATTTGTATTCTAGGGTTTTGGACAACGATTTAAGAACTACAAATAACTCCTAGTAAAAAAATTGAGTCAAAATATAATATTACCCTCAATATATTAGAATGGAATATTCCAATAAATAAAGTCCATTACTAAATGATATCAACCATTATAACCATGGGTTGATAACCAAAAGAAATGTAATGATATGCATTGATATGCAACAAGGAAACCATGAGTGTAGTGTTAAGCTTACATTATACACCAATATGTAACAAGGACACCATTTGATACATCGAAAGGTTATTTCTTGAATTCATTAAGAGCCTCTTATAATATAGTTAGGGGCCAGGGTGCCATGGGAACATTTATGGAAGTTAATACAAAGAAGGAGAATGTGCAGCCACATATTGAGCTAGACATTGGACATGTGAATGTAAAAACAAAATACTATCCCATCTTTCTGGTTGCATTTGTATGAGTAATTTTATTGCTTTGAACAAGTGAAAATTACAATTGTGGTGTTGTTGTCCCTGTTGTTCATTTCTCTAGCTACCATGTGAGTGGCAACAAAGCACCACTTATCATAATACCAAATATAATAATCATTACCAATAATACACATTTCTTCAACTTTGAGTTTAATGCCAACATTTACATTTTTATATGAATGCAATTATATAAATTTATAACATACATCAACTTCGTTATGAAACTCATGTTTCAATGTCTTGTAAGGCTAGTTGAGTTGAGTGTAGCGGTTCCATATATTTAATTTTTAAAAAAGTTTTCAAATTAATACTTGGAATAGTTTTATAATGATACATGGTTGAATGAATGGACATTTGATTAAATTAATTAAAATTATTTAGAACTAAAATCATAAATTAGCATGTCAAGTAGTATGTTATATTGATATTGAAATTTAATACATATAACTTCAACATATGTATGTTATGTTGATATTGAAATTTAATACATATAATTTCAACATCTGGAGACTATAGTAAGGTGGCAACTAAAGAGGGCATCATTATGATTCCCCACATTCTTAGGGATTGAGCCATTGAATTTTTTGGAGGGATGGGTCCACTAGGAAAGATTGGTGGATGGGTTAGAGGATAGGTGGAGAGATGTATATGTTTTTGAAAACATACAAGGTGGAGAGTTGAACTAATGTGTAAGGGTGTTTGTGACAAGCTTGGTGTATTTGCACGTGAGAAATGTGAGCCAAGCAAGGAAAATTTTAGGGGAGAAATTTTGCCCAAGAGCTAATTTTGCATGTTTAAAAAAAGATTCCCTAATTTCCATTTTTTCTTAACCCAATTCGCCCAAATTCCATAGGATAATTTTTTTATACTGCAAAAATCTCAAAAAATGTCTCAAAACAATTTAAAATTCTTATAAATTTGAATATATCTACAAAAATATCACCAAACATTTTATAGTTGACATTTTGAGAATTAGTAAAATTAGCCAACCTTTCTACACTTGAAGATAATTATGGACCCTTAACATTTTCCATGAAGCAATGCATCATGCATAGAAACATGAAGATAAGTAAGTAGTAGTGATGATGGAGGAGGAGCTACTAGATTAGGTGGTATAGTGTAGTCCACAATAAATTCCCCCCTATTATATGTCTTTGACTTAAAAATAGTAAAAAATAATCCCTATCAAAATATTTTTGTTACCATTCATAGGAAATAACTTTGGACATGTTGTTAGCTAGAAAGTGAACATATGCTATGTTTGTGTTTGTATATTCCAAATTCCTTAAGCAATCTTGAGTTGTGATAATAAAAAAATAAGTAGCTAACAAATGGCAATACAAATTGAATACAATTTGTCAAATCAACTTCTCAATATCATCATCCTTACCAAAAATGAACTTTTTCAAACATTCTACATGTGACTTTTTCCTAGAGGCCTAGCTTCATGCAAATAAATAAAGCTTTCCCTAAGTGATCTCATAAGTTCTAAATGTTACAAGAAAATTGTTTTTTTTTTATCTTTAACTTTTAAATATGACCTTTCAATTTTAATTCTTTTAATTTAATATACTAAAGATTGGTTAATATGTTTTTTTCTTGGAAGACCATAGGAATGTTTTACATTTGTGAATGTCCTCATCACTCTTTCTATAAAAATTAAAACTTATTATTGACGTTTAACAACATTAAGGTGTACCAATTTTAATAATTTCCTAAATTAAAATAAGAAAAAAATCTTATTCTATATTACCTAATTTAAAAAAAAATACAATTAATTTAGTCAAATAACCTGTCATCATTACCATATCCTAATTCACCACCATCCAACAAATGCTAAATATTTTTGATTGCTTATCACAACCTAAACAAAGTGAACCAAATACAATCCTATAGGATTCCAAGTTGTGCAGTCCATCAAATCTTTCAAAACTAACATGATTAGATCATATAATTCTAACCAAACAAGGAGATAATTTGTCAATTCCAATGTGTGCTTCTGTGTGTACAGACAACTCATTATTCATGATTTAATTACAGTACCACAAAAACCAGCAAACATATTTGTGGAAATGGATGTCTTCGTTCAGATAATGTTTTTCATAATTTCAAAACTAAATAAGGTGTAGTTTAAATATTCTAATTTTTCAATCTTTTCAGAGTATATTTTTGTTTGTTTTGTTCGAGTTTGGTTGGAAATCTGTAAAAAAATTAAATTCACATATATTAACTATGAAATCGCATAATGGCACAGTGGTATTTGAGAGTACTAATTTATCTATGAATTCAAAAACACAATTTGAACATTTCCAAATTTGAATTTTACTAAAAAAAAAAAGAGTTACCCGCTTCCAACCAAATATCGCTGCACAATTCAAAACTTAGAATAAATAAACTACTCCACTAAATAATGCATTGTTCTAGGTTCAACCTACTAAATTTTGGTCACTGTCATAGTAATAAACCCTTAACAAACTGAATCAGATCTTGGCCTACAAGATCAGTACCCTTTTCAGCAAGTTTTGTTACATGCATTCTGTTTGAAACCAACCCTGGAAAACGAAACAGATGTATCTCCTTTACACAGAAGAGGCTATCAATTCCAATGAAATCAAACCTAGACATTACATAAGAAACGCAGATTTCAGAAACTTTGCAACCCAACAATACCAACCAAGAGGCTCTGGCTGGCCGTAATTGAAAATATAGGCATCAAATGACTTTGATAACACGAACGCCCGAGGGCTTTCCAAGTTTGGAGGAACTGGTGGCACTGGCGCTGTTTTCACATTGTTTGCCCTGCCTTTTGGCAAATGCAGCCAAGAATTTGTTATTGGCATGATTGCCATTGGTGGCGCCGCTGCTGCTGCAGGCGTGATCCGAAGGAAATCTGTGCTTCAAACAAGTCTTTACCCCGCAAGATTTGCAAACATTTGAATTCGCAAACGTCAGGGTTTCTTTGCAGCGTTTCACCGGGCAAGAGGGCGGCTTCTTGATCTTGTTGTTGGGGTTACAGTCACCCGATTCGGCGTGTTTGCGGAGGGTGAGGGACGGATCCTCGTTGAATACTTGGAACACAGAAGACGAACAGATGGGGCAGATGTGAACCACTCGGTCGCGCATATTGGCGTTTGGGCACTTGTGATCTCTGTAAGACCGGTGCTCCACGCAGAAGAATTTGTCACAGCCATCGCAGCAGAAAGGCAGGAAATCCAGCTGATTGCATGACTCTTGGCTGCAGTGTTTCCCAAGATCCGGAAACAAAGGCGTCCCTTCCATAATTTTGTGTACCTTACTTTCTTTGTATCGTCGATATCTTCTTCTTCTGATTAATCACTGGACGGATTGATGAATAATTTGAAGGGTGAATTGAATTGAATTGAGAACAGGCAATGAAAGGAAGGGCAAGTACCCAATTTATACATTCCACGGAACCTTGGGGATGAAGTAACGCGTGCCGACACAATACGCGGACCCAATTAACTTTCCTATTTCTAATTGTATTTCTGGACATTACCAGAAGCTTCGTAAGGAGCCATCGCTTGCTCAGTGATCACGAGTTTTGAACTGGTCGTGCACGTAACAACTTCCCATGGCATTTTTTTGGTTTCTTGGAAGCAGGTTTCATAATCCAACTTTCAACATTAATTTTGGTTTTTTCGAAGCACTAAAAATGGTTTTCTGAATCGTCTTTGTAGTTTTCCAGTGTTATAAAACATTATTTATATTAAATAAGAACTCCTTTATTGGGGTTTCGGGGATTATTATTATTATTATTATTAAAATTTGGTCAAATCAATGGATGGAGGGTGTCCTTATCTCTAAATAAGGGGTCTTATATATCAAATTGGTGTTCTTATCTCTAAATAAGGGGTCTCATACATCAAATTGGTGTCCTTAAATAAGGGGTCTTATACATCAAACTGGTGTTTGGCTTGGGTGTGATCTTAAAATTAGTTTGTTATAATGCTACCACCAGTTATCCATGTATCAACTAGTAGTTATTTTTGATATTCTTTATTTTTTATAATCGTTTATGTTGAATTAGAAATCAATCTAAACAATACACTTCTCTCTTCCTTGTGCAATCTAAGAAAAACATAGATGCTAGTCCACCCCAAATTCTAAGATATAAACACCTACTAGTGTAATGAACGCCAGAGAAAACCAGAAAGATATTAACGCTTATCGATGTAAGCAGAGAACTTGACCCTGGAACAATAACACCTCAAACATCGATATTAAAAAAAAAGCTCCATAATGATGATTTACAAACCTGTTTCTCAAAGGAATACAAGATCATGTATCCAACCTTTTTTTATTAGTTTAATTTAACTTTGGATGTTGCATGCAAATATAATTCAATTTGAACATGTTTTATTAGTTTAATTGTAACTTTGGATGTTGCATGCAAATACTTAATTCAATTTGAACCTCATTTTATTAGTTTAATTTTAACTTTGGATGTTGTAGGCAAATAATTATTCAATTTGAACTTGTTTTTATTAGTTAACTTTTAACTTTAGATGTTGCATGCAAATAATTAATTCAATTTTAACATGACTTTTATTAATTTAATTTTAATTTTGGATGTAGTATGTAAATAATTAATTTAATTTGTGAGATCTTATAATGATTAATCTAGAATCAGTTTTACTCCAAAGTATCAAGAGGGATCATCATCACATTGTTTTTACTTATCAATATAGATCCATTTTAAGTCCATATTTATCACCATCAAGAGGGATAATCACACCATATTTACCTACCAGCCTAGATCCATTTTAACCTCAAATTTAGCAAGCATAAGGAGGGATAAAATCTCTGGAGGTGCAAACCATTTTGAAGGTGCAAAATTTGAATGCTTGCATTTCAAATAATTTGTTTGTGTTGACAATTAATAAATCCAAGATTAATTTGAAGCCAACTTATATTTAGCCATGTAAGTTATACATATCTCTCGTATCGGGTTTTAGAATGCACCATTATATTACTAATAGTTTGAATATTAAGTATAAATATTATAATTTTTTCCCATATGAAAAAGTTTACAAATGTTGTCTTTAGCATTATCCATGTTATGCATCTCTCTCACACCGAGTTGTAGAGTGCACCTCTCAATGCAATTAGAACAAGGGAGAAATTGCTTGTTGTGGCACTCCTTTCTATGCTTATTTATGTGCTTATGAGCAATGAAACAAGTCCTATGGCATGGTCAATCACTAGATCTAGGGAATAGGTTAAACCACATTTGCATTGAGCATATGCAGAGACTTAGATCATAGGGAAAGGAGCCACCCCCAATATTCAAGAGCATTTTGAAGATGCCCCAACTTGAGCTCCACCTTGCAAGTGGATATGCAAGTGGAGGTTATCATAGATAATAGCCCCATCCTATTAGGTACACTTGCAATAATGCTAAACATTTAAAAAAACACAATGATTTTGTGTTCCATAGATGAAAAATAAATTTATATTCTAACTAACTACCATGTTCCATGCAACTTGATGGTCCAAGGGAGGTAATCACCAAGAAAGGTAGAGTTCTAAGTGATTGTGATAGAGAATAGTTAGCTACAAAATCCAAAATCCCACTCCCAAGATGATGTAGAGAAAACAAAAAACCAAAAGAAATGTTTCACTCTATCCTCGTTATGACAAATGGGCACTTGGCTTAGGACACTCTCAGATCTTGATGTTATTTTCTGAGAGGAAGGCCACCCAATATCAAATACCATGCAAAGAAATTCTTCTTTGGCATGACATATGGCTTCGAGAGAGTTTGAAGTGAAATCGACCAAGCCTTCTACTTAGATGTTATCTTCAAAGCTTTGTTGCACTGATGCACATCCAAAACAATGTTGTTCTCAATCCACAATAACTATTTGTGGGATGATAATATTTTTAACCTTTGAAACAATTCCATCTCTAGTCTCACCACCAAGGGATCAAGGTTTGTGAAACCAATTTAAGAAACAAGATGTAATGGATAAGCTCCTTCACATGTTCAATAGTTAACTTGTGTGTTGTAGTTAGACTTGAATTTACTCTTCAAGGGATGAAAACTCTTCCAATGAATACCTCAGAGACCAAATATGAACCCAACATTGGTGATACCCTGCATGTGTAAGTGCCTGGACAAAAAATAGGTGGATTATGCAATAGTGTTTTATCATTATATGCATAAGAGGCAACCAACCACTATATGATGTGATAATTGAAAGACAAGCCAATGCACAATGAGTCACCTTTCCATGTAAATAGTTGACTAAAGTTTGATACCCTTCCAATCTTTCCATATACTCTATGCTACAAAAGACCCTATGATCTTCACTTGAACTCATATTAGTAGAAGGGTTTGTAGGTTCACATTGCTCTAGCTTATTTTACCTAATGGTGTACCACAAGAAATACGATTTCTTGTGATGCCTTCCAAATTTTGTTATCTTCCATTGCTTAAACAACCCACATCACACACAAGTATTGATATCGTTAGAATGAATCAATTATACCCATACCTCCCCAATCCTTGGGGCTAAACCAAAGGTTCTAATGGAAACAATGGAACCCTTCCCTTTTCTTTAGGACTTTGAACCATTAAAAGTATTGAAGGGGATTTTGAAGCCTCTAAAATGTTGTACTGGAGGGAACTCAACACGTAGATTAGTAAACATGCATGACAACACATTCATTATAATGTATATGAACACATGCCACCGAAAACATTGCCTTAGTATATAATTTGTGCAACTAAGATATCCTTTGAAGAACCACTTCCCAAATATTTCTTGTTGATCCTTGAAACACAAAGCAAATGCCTAGAAATATTTTGATCTCACTTGGATGCAATTATGACCACCACATGTTCACAAGCCAATATGGGAGTTCTTTTTAACTTAGTATGTAACACCAAGTCTTATACATTTGCAATCTAGAGTCCAAGGAAATGTTGAAAACCACAAGCCATTCTATCATGTTATCCATTTTCTCATCCTCCATAATAGTTAGGAAGGATTCATTCGCAAAGTGATATTTACCAACTGCCTAACCATTAACTCTAGAAAGGGAATGCCTTTAATTAGTCCTTCTGATACATAATGATGAAGCAGATACTGTACGACTTTGATTTCCATCACATATAAAGATGATGCCAATACAAATCCTTTATGAATTGAACTAAACATGCCAATCTCATAATGCTTTAACTTAGTTAATAGAAAGGCAAGAAGCTACATATGAAAACAATAATTACCACCTAAAGAAACAACTAGCTAATTTCCAAGGCTTTGATCATCCTGAATAAGGATTTCAAGCTCATGCACCTATCCCATTCCACGCCCTACCAAACAATAATGACTTTGTAGGTCCCAAACCTAAGGCTCAAACCCTACCTCACTGAATAATTAGCTAAAATTCTCTATTGTTAAGATTTTCATTTTAATAACTTGTTTTAGTTCACTTTTATCTTCAAGATAAATTTCTAGTTTCTAATAACTTCTATTTCACTAAAAAATAACAAAATAAAATCATATCTCAATGCATATATACATAATAGGAGTATTAAGCATGAACAATTAAAAAAAATATTTTTTTATGGATTCCATTGAGTCTTTCAATAAGAATAGCTAGTCCAAGATAAAATGCTAAACATTGATTTACAATTTTAACAACTTAATAACCGTGATAAACAATGTCAATAAACCAATGTAGATCCTTGTTCACTCTAGATCTATCAAGTGTTGAAAGGGACCAAATCCCATGAGGTGTAATTTTTTTAAATGGATTTAGGCCGGTTGGAGTCTCACTCAACTCAATAGAATTCAAAACTCAAACTTATGCATATATGGATATGCAAAATACAATTTTGATTATTGTTAAGGTATTTATATTTGCGTTGAAAAAATATTTCTATGCAATCATTATATCTATAATTTGGTATCTCTCAGGTCTCTCTTTTTATCTCTCTATATAGCAATTTTATATTAGGTGTACATATCAAATAAATCTCGAGATTGCAAATTTTATATTAGGTGTACATATATATATATATATCAAGCATAGTATCAATGTAGTTGATGTAGTTGTATATTATATTATATATACATTAAATACTTAGTCAACTTATAAAATTTAAATATGAGAGAGAGATTTACCTCATGGATCTTGAGATTGACACAAGAAGGATTACAAAGAAACCATATTTTAAGATGAGCACTAGGAAGGATCCATAGATGAAGGAGAAATATGATTTGTCAGGTTGGAATCTCAAGTAGATGATATTTCTAGGAGCATGGCTATTTTTATGGCCTCTCTTAAGTAAAAGGTTTTCCCCTTTTTGGAGCAATCCATATATCATGAAAGCCCAAAATATCATGAGTGTTAGAAAGATGATCGCAGAGCGATAAAAATAAAAATGAATGCGGATATAAAACATAGAAGAGCACAATACAAGAGAGACACCAATATACATGGTTCAACTAATATGGGCTACATTCAATGAGAAATAACTAGTCCTTTCTTTATTCCTTCCATCAAAAGGAAGGGATACAAATTACATCACATACGATGCAACCTCCTCTTCACTCTCTCACCATTTCTCTCACACACATTCTATACACAATCGTAATACAATGCCCTCTTTAAAAGAGGGTTTCCTTTTAGGGAAAAAATACATGAACATAATCTCTACCGTCAAATCTATAATATTATGATCAATGGATCATATTGACTATGAAATTACAATATTTTACAAGGCATTTTCCCAAAAGTTTTCCTTTGAGAGCGGTTCCCTTGAACCCTTTCCATGGGGGGCTCCATTTTGGGGTGGTGAAAATAGGGGGAAAATCCTACCCACACCCCTCTGACAGGAATTGGGATCCAAACACAACTGAAACAAGACCTCTGAATCGGGAAGATAATCGGGCTCCATAACCAACGATATCCCACTTAGGGATTGATCACAACAACTCCATCACTATTGCACCCACTGTACTATGTTCCAACTTTGGACCTGACAAGTTTCTCATCTTCACCATCATGCTTGAAGGCCAACTGAAATTGAGTAGGAACTTAGTTTCTCCCTGGTTACCACCTCACGGGGGGTTCACTCAGTGAAATTGTTACATAGCACGATCGTTCGCATGATATTAAAGAATACCCCTAATTTCACTAAATATTGGAAAATACATCCTGAAATTGTATTGTTGAACCCCCCTCCCAATATGTCTTTCTAATTAATAAAACCCCTAGTTTCACCAGATATTGTACGTATCCATTTTTATCAACCCATTTTTAAAACCCCCTTTATATCAGATTATCAAGTTGTAACAAACAGGATCCCTAACACATCTTAGTATAAGCAAACAATATGCTAAATAAAATAATGGTATAATGCTAATATTGATTCCACTAGGATTGCAGGGCCGACTGATCAATTTGTACCATTGGATAGTGGAACACCCAAATAAATAGTATTGGGGAAGGAAAAATGCGTAAAACACAACCTAGTTAAGAGATCAACATAACAAATAATGTAAAAGACCGATAGTCCAATTATTAGTGCAATGCTTAGAAAAGATGAGAATTTCAAATGTTTCACACCATAACCTGCCAATCTACCAATTTTATATCATGTAAATAATAATAGAGCCATAGAGAAATCGTGTTTTCTATAAGATTAATAAATTAAACTCCATAAAAATGAAAAATTGAAACCCTTTTGTGGTGGATGCCCCTACCTTCCTATCAAAACAAACATCATTGATGTTTGAACTGAAATGAACATAGAAAAAATCCTTTTACTTTTTAATAACACCATATGATCACGTGCATAGCTTGGATTTGGGTCATTCTCAAGATCCAATGAATTGCCTCCACTTCCTCTACATTTATTCTTGCAATCACGGGAATTAACAACATTTGTTACCTTTTCTTGAGTTATATCTAGTTTTTTTGTTTTTTTTTTTTAATCTTTAAAGGATAGGGAAAAGTCTCCATTGTTAGGTTTCAAGCATGCAATAGCTATAAAGATACACATATGGTGAAGCTTATATGATACCATTTCATGGTAACGATAACACATAGGGTATGCAAATAAGGATTTAGATTTTCACCTATGTTCATGTTAATTCCAATACAATATTAAGACATAAGCCTTGCATATAGGAATTGAAATCACAATTATGAATGTGCCAAATATAACTCAATATAACAACTATTCCTAACTCGCAATGTGAAAATATTAAAGAAGAATACAAAAAGTTGAAAGAAATAATTAGTCAAGAAACATTGATCTAACTTTTCTTGGTTCCATTGAGCCAAGAAATATTGATCTCACTTTTCTTGGTTGTCGTGGAGCAAGGTTTAATTGAATCTCAATGCCCACCTAAACCCCAACCTAAAAATGAAGAGTTAAATCTTTTACTTGAATGCCTACAAAAAATACAATACAATTGTTCAAGTTTGAAACTCCCATTTAACTACCTCTCTTAAATTAAAGATGAAAAACAATATAACATCAATTCAAACCAAGCCTAAATAAGCTATTAAATGAGGATTTCTCAAGGCCAATAATACAAAGAGACTTCCATTGATATTATCATTGGTACATTATTATCAAATTTATGCAAAAATTAGGATCATAAGCAATATAAAATAAAAATGGAAGGTCCTTAAGTTTTAGGTGGGTATGAATTGAGCCCGTGATTTGGAAGTATGAATCCATCCCACGATTTGGAGGTTATTCCTCGGCACTCCCAAATAAAATAACCCCCAATATTTATATTGCTATGTCAAATTAAAAATCCCCCTTGACCGCTTAATAAGGGGAAATATATTTTTGAGGTTTTTAAGATTATTCAACCCCCCAATATGAATGGGCGTGATATGATATTTTCTCACTAGTGAACCCCCCATGTACCACCTCTGTTGACAAGTTTGTAGGATTCTAGCTAGTATGCATCTTTTCCAACTTCAACTGTCCATATTCCAAAACAAATAGTATGAAATGGTACTTGAGTTGTATATGTTTAGTATTAGAATGGAAGGTTGATTTCTTTTGAATGACACTTTGGTTGTCACTGTACAACCTTCTATTCTCTTGCTTATTTATTGACTCCATAAACCTCTATAGCCAAATAATCTCTTTACTAGTCTCTGTAGCAACAAAATAATCTGCTTCCGTAGTTCAAAGTGCAACAACCTTTTGCAGTTTCGAAATCCAACTTATTATTGTTCCATCTACAGTAAAAACATACCCTGTGGTAGTCCTCCTACTATGTTTATCATCTACCATATTTGAATCAACATACCCCTATAGAACAATGATTGAACCTCCAAAACATAATGCATGAGTATTAATGCCTCCCAAATACTAGAGAAATTACTTTACTGCCTCCCAATTATCTTTACCTAGATTGTTCGTATACCTACTCACAACTCCCACTGCATGTGCAATATCCGGTCTTGTTCACACCATCTCTTACATCAAGCTACCAATTGTTGATGAGTATGGGACCTTAGACATGTATTCTATCTGCTCTTGTGTCTTGGGACATGGTTTTGTAGGTGTAAGTTTCAAAATAAAATAAAAAAATTATCATATGAACTCAAAAACTCGTAAATTATATGCCAATGGATAGATGATTTGTTGAAGAATCCATTGGAATGAAGTACACCATCTGAGGTGCATCCTAGGATAGGGTTTAGGTTTGGAAAAAAGAGTAGAAAAAATAATGTTTTAGAAAAGGGGGCTAAAAGCCTATTTCAAAGTCCTCAATTGAGCTACTAGCTGATTCGAGGGTTTTAAAACCCTCGATTGAGATTCTACGCGCATTTTTAATTACCTCGATCGAGGGTTTATGTGCAGTTAGGAAGAAGCTTGATTGAGTTTTTAAAAACTTCGATTTAATTTTTTTCGGATGCCCATACTCATGTGAATATGGGCACCCAATTTTTTTTTAATTGAAGTTTTTAAAAACTTGATAATGGTAAATAGTAAATACCTTCTAGGTAATAGTGATACCTTGAAGAAGAACCAAGTAAAAGAATTAAGACAACCACTTCCTCTAGATTTTATATGTATGGATATGGATAGTGAATTAATTGGAGTTACATGTGTGACTTTAATCATGAAAAATGAGTATAAGAGACCCTTCTCCATATTTTCCATGATTTCAACCACATCTATAAACACCAATCACTCATCTATTATATCTATCACCCCTCTCTACTACTCCTTGATTGAATTTCTATGCAACATATGCGGTGAAATATACCATGGGATTTTGCTATTTTATATATATAATTGTTGCAAATGCTTGATCGAGCTTTCTAAAACCCTCGATCAATTTTAATAGCTTGATTGAGATTGTGAAATTAAATGTCTCAATTGAGGTATTAATGCTCAATCGAGGGTTAGGAAAACCCTCGATCGGACTATGGAACTCGATTGAGGGTTTTATTAACCCTTGATCGAGCATTTTAAAATAGCTTCATCGAGCGCTTATTTAATCCCTTGATTGAGTTTTTAAAAGCTCGATTGAGGTCAGTTTTTAGCATAGTTGTTCCCTCCACTTGCCAAAAAGTGTTACCCATCTTCATGGGCACACCCAATGTCAATTTGTAATAATTCCTATCTCTTATTATTCTCATACCAAGGAATTGCTTTGCAGCACCAAATCATTCATTGCAAATAAATTAGCTAATTTTCTTTTGAGTGCATTTATCTCCTGCATGTTAGACTATGAAACAAGCATGCCATCTACATGCAATGACAAGATAATATAACTTCCATTATCTAGGATCTTAAAATAAACACAGAGGTTAGAATGGATTCTACTATAACCTTGTTCTGTCATAAACTTGTCAAATTTCAAATACCCTACCTTGGAGCTTGATTTAGGCCATGCAATCTCTTCTTCAACCTGTATACTTAATTCTCCTTCCCTTTGACCTTATACCCCTATGGTTGTTGTCTATAAATCTCTTCCTTCAAATACCTATAGATAAACACTGTTTTTACATCTAACTATTCAAGATGCAAATCTTCTACTACCACTAGAATTAAAATGATCCTAATTGAAGTCATTTTAATAGCAGGAAAAAATATGTCATCAAAATCTATACCTTTCTTCTGTGCAAACCCATTTACAACAAATTTGGCCTTGTACCTCTTTTTGCCTCCATCTTCTTCTTTCAACCTGTAAACCCATTTATTCTGTAATGTTGTTTTTCTTGTAGGAAATCGAATCAAGTCCTAAGTTTGGTTTCTTACGAAGGAGTCCATCTCCTCTTTCATGCCTTGCTCCCACCTTTTTCTAGTTTCTACCTGCATTGCCTCTTCATAACTTTCTTGTTCACCAAAATCAATGAACAATAAACAATACAAGAAGGAGAGTATCGTCCAGGGGGTCTACTTAACTTGGAATATATTCTAACAAGACTTATAGAAGTTTGAGGGACCTGTTGTTGTTGTTATTGTACATTTTGATTTTTTAGCACCTTTGTAATTTCATCTTCTTTGATTTCATCAAGCACTGTGTATTCGATGTTTGCTTTTTCCTATTTATTTCCTTGCAATTGATCTTTGTACATGACATTTTCATTGAATACCACATCTCTACTCCTAATGATTTTGTGATTTTCATAACCCCATAAGAAATAACCAAAATCATTAACTCTGTATCCAATAAAAGTACACTTCTTGGATTTTGCCTCAAGCTTTGTTCTATTTTCTC
Source organism: Larix kaempferi (assembly GCA_027924585.1). Taxonomy (NCBI): domain Eukaryota; kingdom Viridiplantae; phylum Streptophyta; class Pinopsida; order Pinales; family Pinaceae; genus Larix; species Larix kaempferi. Next base: position 2,759,865 of record BSBM01001669.1, on the reverse strand, counting down.
TATCAATATGGACAAATTCTTCACATCCAAAAGTCTTCAGAAATGAATAGTTTACCATTTTAATTGTCCATGGTTCCTCTGGAATGCCACCATCCAAGGAGCTTGAAGGCCCTTTATTTATTAAGTAAATATTAGTATGTACAAAATCTTCCCAAAACTGTAAGGGAAATCCCGCATGCAATCTCATAATCCTTGCATGCTCCATGGTTGTCCTATTCATCCTTTCTAACACACCATTTCCTTATGGTGTTCCTGGAACCGTCTTCTCTCTACCAATCCCATGGTATGAACAATAACTATCAAATTCCTTGCTGCAATATTCACCTCCATTATCTGATCTGAGATATTTTAACCTTTTTCATGTCTCATTCTCAAGCAAATATTTTCATTTCTTAAAAATATAAAAAACATCATATTTTTGTTGAATGAAATAAACCCTAGTTTTCCTAGTTGCATCATCAATAAAAGTAACATAGTAATTGGAGCCGCTAAGAGATGATATTGAGCTGATCTGCATAAATCTATATGCATAAGCTCTAACTTTTCAGTCTTGTTTTTCTTACCAACTTTGAGAAATATGTCTCTCTTTTGTTTTCCATAAATACAGTGCTCACAGAAATCCAAAGCAACCTGCTTTAAATATGACAATAATTTCCTTGAGTGGAGAATATGCATCCCCTTCTCACTCATGTTCCAAAGCTTATGATTCCACATTGTTGTACCAGCTAAATAAATAGAAGAGTCAACATTACCAACACACAAATACAATGTACGTACCTTCTCTCATTTCACCATTACGAGTGATCCTTTAGTGACCTTCCACGAATTTTTTGTAAATGTTGATGTACAACCTTCAATTCCCAACTGCCTTGCTGAAACTATATTTCCTCTCAAATAAGGAACGTTCCTTAACTCTTTTAGAAACCATTGGTTTCCATTCTTTATCTTTAACTCTTTCTTACCATTTCCGACAATTTTACATGGTTCATCATCACCCAAATAAACCTATCCAAAATCACCTTGAGCATAGTCTTGAAAATATTTCCTATGGGGTGTGGCATGAAATGAAACCCCTAAATCTAACACCCAATAATTGGTAATAGTATCTAATGAAAATATTAAATAATCTTGTAACACATCACCTGCTACATTTGCTTCCTGATTATTCTCTTATTGTCCAACTCCTTATTTTCCTTTTAGATACCTACAATATTTCTTCACGCATCCTTTCTTCCCACAATGCTATCACTCGAGATTCCCTAGTCTAGATTTGGATCTTCCCTTATTATAATTCCCACGATTACTTGCGCGTTTTCCTGTCTCCCTTTGTCTTCCCCTATTCTCCACAATTAAAGCATTACTTGATGTCTCAACTGTGCTTTTCTGTCACAATTCTTCACTAAGTATAACTCCAGCAACATCATCAAACTTTAATGTGATTGAACCATAGACAAAATTACTCATAACCATGATCAAGCCATTCCATCTTTTTGGTAATGAGCACAAAATAAAAAAAAATCCCTAACCTAATTATCAAAGTTTACTCCTACAGAACTTAACTTATTGGTGACCATATTAAACTCAATTAAATGATCAACAATAGACCCACCTTTCGACATATTCATATTAAATAATCAGTCCATAAGAAATACCTTATTGGAGGCCAAGGATTTTTCATATAGTTTAGACAATGCCTTCATCAAATCCTCCGTTGTCTTTTATTTTGAAATGTTGAAATCCACTGATGTTGACAAGCACAACCTTATTGTTCATAGTGCCTTTCTGTCAAGAACCTCCCATTCTTCATCCTTCATAGTTGATGTTTTCTTTCCTTTTCTACCCAATGGTATAAAAATATCATTTTGAGATAGATAGTCCTCTATTTTCTTCTTCCATAGTTGGTATTTTTGGTCCTTGGCCATTAAATTTATCAACCCTAAACTTTTCTTCTTTTCCCATTGCTCCCACTCGAACCAGGAAACATCCTTTCTTGTGAGTGTATCAACCAAATAGACCTTAGGATCTGAAACCAGTGTTAGGAATGTGATAAAAATAAAAATTAATGAGGAAATAATACACATAAGAGCACAATACAAGAGAGACAACAATATACGTGGTTCATCCTATATGGGCTACATCCATAGAGAAACAATTGGTCCTTTCTTTATTCCATCCAACAAAATGAAGGGATACAACCTACATCACACCCACTGCAACCTCCTTTTCACTCTCTCATAGTCTCTCTCTCATGTTGATGTATATGTAACTTCGGAATGTATTTCATATATATTTATTGTACTCTTATTAGAGATGTGTTATTCCTCTATAAGGAAGTGTCGTCATGTGGATTGACAAGTGTCGCAAGTGTGTGTACTTGCCGATGGCTTATTAGACCACCATGTGTGGGGTCGGCCCTGAAATATATATATTATATTGTGAATGTACCTAGCTAGACAAGTTGGCCCCATAAGGTCACTGGACAAACAGGTTAGTATAAATAGAGATCAGGAGATCTCTATTTAGATCATTCGGAAAGTCGTATCTCTCTCACTCAGAAAGTGGTGCATTAGTGAGGAGGAGGATCATCTGCTACTAGGAGACTATCTCAGTGTATTTTGGTTGTACTTTGGTTGAGCCATTGCTCTCTCTATCTTTGAGGAAGTTGTGGGGTTTTTCACCTTATGGTTTTCCCCACGGAAACTCTGTGTCTCTTGTCTCTCATGCTTTTGATTCTTGTGATGCTTGTCATGCTTATTGTGATTGCTATGCATTGATATACTGTATATGTCATTCTCTCAGTGAATATCCTAGAGTATTGTGAATTAATGCTCAAAATTTAACATCTCACACATTCTATACACAACCATAATACACTATCCTCTTTAAAAGAGGGTTTCCTTCTAGGGAAAAAAAGACACGAACATAATCTCTACCATCATATTTATAATCTAATGATGAATGGTCCAAATTCATTATGAAATTATAATATTTTACAAGGAATTTTCCCAAAAAATTCTCTTCAGGGGTGCCTCCCTCGAACTTGGGGGGATCCAATAATGTTGTCTCCCCCCCCACCTTTAATACCCCATGGAAATATTAGTATGGGGGTGATCCCCCTCACACCTCCTTGCTAGGAAATAAGATCCAAACATGGATAAAACAAGATCTCCGAATTAGGAAAATAATTAGGCTCCACAACCAACAATGAGGAACCAAGGAAAGAGACAAAAGAACATAATCTTGAAAAATGGAACTCCAGTAACCAATCTTCTTAGCACATGATACATCAATTACACGATTCTCCTTTACCAAAAAAAAGGTCATATAGATAATCCATATTAATGTTTGACAATGTGAATGTGATGGGAACAAGCCGTTTTAATATGAATTGTTGGAACAAGGAGTCATAATACCAAGGACCTAACCATGCATTTACGTCGTCATTTTAGTACCAAAGAAGGATGAGAATTGGAGAATGCACATTGACTAGAAGGATCTAAACAAGATCTCTCTCAAGAATGGGTACCCTTTTCACTAGATTGATGGCTTGTAAGATCAACTACAACATTCAAGATGCTTCAAGAAGTTGGATTTGAAATGTGTATATCATCAAGTCTAGGTCAAGGAATAATACACTTGAAAAACTATCTTCAAGATGAAGTAAGGTCTATAGGAGTGGTTTTGCAAAGCCTTTTATTTTGAGTAATGCACCAAATACGTTTATATGTTTAATGAGTGATTTGTTGTGCCCATTCATGTATTCATTTGTTATAGCCTACTTGGATTCCATTTTGGTGTTTAGTTCTACTTGGGAGGAGAATGGGTTACAATTGAATCAAGTGTTAGAGACACAAATGAAACATCAACTACTTGCAAACATAAAGTCATGAATTTTCTAAGCAGTCCTTGGTGTACTTGGGGAATTTGATTAGTGGAGGTGAGATGAATATTGGCCCTATAATTATAGAGGGAATATTAAATTATCCCTCTCATAATTAGGAGTTTTGTGGGAGGTAAGAAATTTCATAATATCATTCTTGGAAATGGAAACACCACTTCATGAAATAAAAACTTGCTTAGAGTTTCTAGTGGGATACAAATAATCATAAATCATTTGAAGAAGATGAGTCAAGATACAGCCCTATCACTACCCATCTTGCATAAGTATTTTGAAGAATAAATTGATGCTAGTGGGTATGCTATGGGAGAAGTTTTAATGCAAGGGGGAATTTCAATATGCTACCATTTAGTGCTATTCCATGTATAATTATTAGATTTCCATGCATGACAATTAAGGAAATTTTCAACTTGGTTCAAGTAGTGAAGAAGTGGAAGCACTATCTATTGTGTACATATACCATAATACATATTGATCACTAGCCTCTACATTATTTGTGGATTGAGAGCAATCTCTGAATAGCAAGACACTTTAAATGGATGGTATTTTTGCAGCAATTTCATTTAGTGATTAAATATAAGGGTACTTCCTATAAGTTGAATGATTTTCTATCAACAATAACAACGCAAAAAATCATATCTTTCAAAGCCATTCACCCATAAATAATACAAAGAAGAGTATGTAGAACACAAAGACTTTAGGGAGTATATTGATAAATGCAAGGTCAATAGGTAAAAATAACTTTTGATTACCATATACAAGATGGATTACGCTACAAGATGGGGAGGCTGTATGTTCCAAAAGGAGAAAAATAAAAAATTATAAAAGAGGCTCATACCCCTAAGGTTGTTGGTAATTTTAGTGTCAAGAAGATAGTGGCTAACTTGAATATATTTATTTTTTGGCCCAAAATGTAGAAATTATTAGATAGATTTATCCAACCAAGGTGTATTTTATGTCGTACTAGAAAGGCTAGTAACATGTAATAAGGACTATATAGTCATGTACCTGGTCCCTACAAGGTAATGATAAAGAATGTCCATGGAATTTTTTCGAGGTTTATTGAGGGAAAAAAGAGGGCATGACTTCTTCTATGTGATAATAGATAGGTTTAGTAATATGTGTTCTCTGATAGCTTGTAAAAATACCGTCAAAGGACAAGAAGTTGGAAGATTATTCTTTGAATGGGTGTAGGTACACTTTGGGATTCCAAGAATAACCATTTACATTTTTTATTTTATACCATGATAATTTGGATAGTAAATTGAAGAGATCCATTTCCCTTCACCCATATACTAATGGGAAGACAAATGTTATAAATAAGACTTTGGTTCAATGTTTGAGAGACTAAAATCAAAAGGACCCAAGGAAATCGAATGAAATTTGGTTTACAGACATCATTATTATAATATGGATGTCAACACTTCCACTAATAAGTCCCTTTTTGAAATATGTGTTGGATATTTTCCACCATTACCCTTGGACATTATATATGAAAATATTAAAGTAGGGGGAACAACCTCAAGTAATGCATTGAAGGCATGAACATCCATATGTATGGTTAGGCATATATAATTACATGTTCATGAGAAATTGAAGAAATTTCAAGAGAAATATAAGGTCAACATGACCACCATAGGGTTGAAAATACCTTTTGAGTAGCATATTAGGTTTGGTTGCACCTTAACAAGTAAAGTTTATTCATCTGAAATGAACCCTCCTACAAAATTTGTAAAAAGGAATATTGTTATAGATTGAAGTCAATGGTCCTTGAAGACCAAATGAAAAAATCCACAAGAATATGAAATAAATCATTTAATGGATGACATCACAAGGAATTCTTATAATATAGTACGCCTTGATTAATGCAAATACAACCCAAGAGAGATGCAAACAAATTCAGCTTGGGATCAAAATATTGAGTACTGGAATGAAGTCTACTCAAATATTAAAGGCAAAATAGTAGTTTGAGATTGTCCATGAGGAGCAAAGACTATCTCCAAGCAAAAACAATCTACAAAATATCATTAGTGAGGAAGAATACACAAAATATTCGATTAAGAGTGTATAGCTCTATTTGATGAGCATAAACATAACCCATGTTTGTTGGTTTTCCCATTTGGGTTTATAGGGTAATATTTTCTATGTCAATGGCGTGTTCAATGGCTTGTGATTGAATATTTTTTTCTTGTAATTAACTGAAAACACCACATCAACAATTAATTTGTGACTAACCATGTCACTAAAATCCACTTGCAAAAGACATTGATTTGTAGCCACAACATTAATTTCCTGCTTGTTAAGATCATTGGGTAGAATTCATTGCCTAATTGCTAGTTTATTCATTTGTTGGCTTCAATTAAATACTTGTTGGATTTTTTGAAATGAATACATGTTGGTGCAATGTGTTAGTGATTAAATACATCACTATTATTAATGTGTTGGTTTGATGGTTGGTGTCCTTATCCAATTATCTATTAGATTGATCGCTGGGTTGATTTAATTGATGGTGATGATGAGATGATTATTAACATCCACTAAGACGAAATTTGGCCTATTAGACCTTAAAAAAGGTAAGGAATTAGTTGTTTTTCTTTAGAATATTATTTCTATAATCAAATATTTAAGAGAATCATTCCTAAGTCACCATAGTTTTGATGAGTTAAAAGTTTGGGAAGGTTAGTATTGTAACAAAAAAATTCAAATTACAATATAATTTGGGAGTGCGCATGAAATTATAATAAAAAGTGTTTTTCATATTCAACCCTCTTATTTTTGTTTTAATGTGGTTCAAGGCCCTAGATATTTCTATGTCCAGGGATCCAAACCAAGGGGTCCCACCCGAAAAGGCCTCACCCTTTTCAAGATTACTTCGACGCCTAACCTTGAAGGACCTAGAGAATCGAACCCCTGACCTTGACCTTGTGCCGTCTTGGTCCTGGAAGATCCAACCAAGTGAGATACCCCTCGGGGATATATTCAACCCTCTTAGTGTCACAAATATGACAAATTAATTTTCCCTACGATGTTTTAGGATTTTTCTGACATCCTATTTCACTATAGAGCTCATGAGAGTTTGCTCTTATTTGAGTAATGCTGGTTTTCATCTTTATACTAGTTCAAAGAGAGATAATTTTGATCTTATATATTAGGGTTGATCATGTCCTTATGGTACCTTGATTTTATCTTATCCTCTAATTCTTTACCACACCTCAATTTCTCCTTCATTTAGATGTAATCACTATTTTTAATATTTTTTTATATTCTGCACATTGATCTCTTCCTTGATTCCCAAATGATTTAGCCAAGACTTGACATCTTTATGCTAGGGCCACTTGAGATGTAGGTGTTTTTTACTAGAGTTTGAAGTAATCTTAGGAAGCCTCTTGTCTACCATTTTGTTTATGTTGATATTGTACAGTAGGTGCCTAGTCATTTCCACATGCTCTCAACGACAGATTGAATTGATTCTATGAGGAGGATAGGATAGGGTGTGTTTCCTTTAATTTTGAGATTATAAATTATAAAACACTTTTGGATTCGCTCTATATTTATCCATAATTCTACAGAGGTGTTGCAGCTCCAAAATTCACAAACATATAAGATAAAAAGAATTAAGAGAGTCTCAAAGAAGAGTTTCTTCTTTCCCTAGAGCCAACGATCCACTAATTTACAACTATTTTCAAGTCCATGAAAGTTGTTCACCATCCATTTATACTTTTCTCAATGTTGAACTTTGGTTTTCATTGATGTAAAATGATGTCAACGAGGACTCAGTATCCTTGTGCCAGTTTGAAGAAATATATATGAAATCCAGTTTGATGAAGTACATCCAATTTGTATAAGCACATCCAGTTTGAAGAAGTATATCAAATCCAGTTTGAAGAAGTACATAAGAGGAAGTTTGAAGTGGTACATAAGGCATGTGCGCAATTTCCATCCTTATGGTTTTGATACTTCAAAGGTGATGTCAAAGTAGTGGTGTTGGTTTCTTTTCTCTTTTACTGCTTGACTTGGGGCTCACCTGGGTTCTGCAAGGTTTCTTCTATCTTTAGTCCAACAAAATCCCCTTCACCGGCCCTTTCGGCATCAACCTGCGAGCAGGATGAAGTCTCACCTGAAGCGAAGATGGGTTGTTACAAAATTAGGTTTCTATAACCTAGTGACGCGCGGTTATGTTATGCGAGGTGAATATGTGCAACTTACTCAAAATATACTTCGCAGATCACTCCTTAACATGTATCTGCGCACTTTTGCGATTATCAACAACCTACAGGCTCTGCTGACTTGTTGTTACTGCACATTTACTATGATTATGCATTTACCATATTTAACACAACTTCACAAAGTTCATTCATACATGTTCCTATACTTAACATATCATTTCCATCCTTATTCATATGAAAACACATATATAAGAATAACATTCATGAAAATTCAACATAATAGGGATTCAATCACACAACACAAGTATTTACGTGGTTCACCCCCCAGATGGGAGCTATGTCCATGGGATTTGTTCTTATATTTCCTGGAAGGGGTTAACAGTTCCAGTCTATGCACTCAGCTGCAGACTCTTCTCTACAATAGATCTCTGCGCACACAAATGCAGTCTTTTTCCTCTCTTAGATCTCTCAGCACATATCTACAATAATTCTTACAATATTCTATATCATCTATGAAATCTCTCTAACAAGATATAACCCTTCCTTATACAAAATTTCTCCTTTTATAGATTGTGCCCGAAGGTCACATCTTTACAATAACTATGGCTTGAAACCCCACAGTACCCTTAAACCCAAAATAACATGGTTCTCCTATTGACCATGCTTTGTCTTTACTTCGCTGGAGCTCTACTGTCCTTTTGCGCCGCTTCCTCTAGCTCTAACCACGCTCTAACACTTCTCTGACAATCACAGTTCTGACCGCGCGGCTCTGACGCTACAGTGGCACGTCCTTTGCACCATCTTGCTTCTTTACTTCTTACTCCTGTATCTTGATAGTCCACCGCTTCATTCATAACTTCTCCAACTACTTCGTTGGTCCTTAGTACTTCGCATTTACTAAGGGGACATATCCTTATCTGCCGCTTCGCTGCGCTCCACTCCCTGCTCCCGGGAATTGCAGAGTTGTTTCTCCCAAAACTGGCTGATGTTAGGCCTCGCCTAACTTGTACTTCTTCCATAAAAAATGTCATTTGACTTGGACTGCGCCATCAAAACTTATCCCACTTTGGATGCGCTCAACAGGACCCTAACACTTACTCGTGGCTCGTCCCTGAGCCACTCTAACTAGGTTGTTCCATCTGCGCATCCTCTGAGATGTTTGATTTTACAGTGAACTCTTGGAAAGTTGCACTTAGCTTCGTAACTGTATCCTTGGCCTCTTCCTCAAACTCGTTAATTGTTTTGAGCATATCCTTTGAGATGGGTTCCATAAGTTGATCCTTCACAATATCCTCTGTTGTCCGGATTTCTTGCAACTTCTGCTCAATTTATTCCGAAATCGAAAGCGCTTCTTCCTGTAGTGGTTGCAACTTCTATGAATTTTAAGCTTCCTTTTCCCTCAATGCTTCCAACTCTTTCTGAAGCTCCTTATTTTCTCCGAACTTCTGGATTCTTTGCCTTGGTGGAAAATCCTTCATAGCCATATTCACAGAATCAAGATCTTTTTGCCTTTGCTGTACCTCGTCCTAGATTTTCTGCAACTCTGGTTCTTCCTGTAGCATAACCCATACCTTAGAAATTTCATCAAGCAAAATTTGACATCGCACCACTTTTGTGGAATCCTTTAATGCTTCGGCTCTTTCTTCTTTATCCTGCTGCGAGGTTTGAGATTGTTGTCGAGCTTCTAATTTAGCAATATTCTCGTTATATCCAATCTACATAGTTTCCATTTTGATTTTGAGGTTGTCCGTAGTGGCACCAATCCTCAAAATGGTGGCTTCTACCTTAGGTTACTCTGGGAAGTCTGGGATCTTTTCACAGACTTCGGTGACTGCTTTCTTCAGTTTCTTCTGCTTCTCTCGTGCATATGCAAGCTCCTTAGTTTTCAGTGCGCATTCATCCTTTAGGTCCTTGTAAATTTCCTCCAGCTTCAAATGCTGGTTATAAGAGACTAAGTCTCTATCTCAGAATTATTCCACAACCTGCATATGCATATTATGCATTCCCTCTATAGGAAACATCCCAACATTGATGTATAGATGTGCGAGCTTCTTTGCACTTTTAGTGAGGTCATTAGTTGGAAATATGACGTTCATCGGCTCAATTCGGACTAGCCGAGGTCTCATGGTTAAGGTAGGGGCCTTTCTCTTCCTTTGGCTTAATTCTCCTGACCGATCATCATAATCCAGTTCTTTCACCAAGTCTTGCTGGACTTGTTTGACTCTTGAGACCAAACTCTTCAATTCTACGAGGCTCTCCATCATGCCTGTTTGCACTGCCTCTTGCTTGCTTTCTTTCAACGCAAGTGTTTCTTCAATATGTGCTGATACTCTGACTGTGATGCGATCATAGTCATCATCATGCAGCTGTGCATTTAGTGGAGGATTAATGGATTTCATATTCTTCCTTTGTGTTCCCTCTGGTACGACTGTGTCGGGTTCCTTTCGTTTCTCGCCTGCGGTCGAACCAACAGCTTGTTGCTGTTCTGTGCCTTGGCTAGGTTCTGTGTTCTGTGATTGTTGTCTCATCACCTCCGACTTGTGTATCTCCTGCTTCAATTTCTTCAGAAGTGGTGATTAGTGTGGTTGGTGCATCAACCTTCCATTCTGGTGGCTAGTCTTCCATGATCAAGTCAATTTTCTGCGCGTCTAGCTGATATAACCCTTCAAACAATTTAGGAGGCGTGATTATCACTCGCGACTGTATGTAAATGAAATGCAGTCCAGCCTTGAAAGTCATCTTCTAGATATAGCGAGCCGTCACTTCCTTAGTGATACACAGAGTCTTCTGAATGACTTCGCATAACTGCTCATAGTCAGGTAAGCAACTGTATGTTGTTTACCCTTTGTCAATCTGGCTTCGATTTTTCCCACATGTTAGCAAACCTCTGTCCTCAGCAGTCTCCAACAAATACTGGGACATTCTGATCGTATTGAGGCTCCTTCCACCCTACAAAGGTGACCAATACCAATAACCAACTGTAGTGGAACTGACCTCAATTTTCCTGTGTGTCGCAGGTGTCTTCTAAAAATTCGTTCAATAGTTGGATTCCCCAATTGAACTGAAATCCATCCTTAGCCTCCATAGCTAAGGATACTGCAGCAGTTGATACTTCATTTGGTCTGCACTTCCTTAGGATCTTTCCTGCGAGGAGCTGAACTTTAAATTGCGTGGCTTGATCTTTGATTCCGACAGTTATGTAACCATGGATTTCTTTTGATTTTTTGAATTCACTCTTCATTCGCACAACCAACTCTTTATCCTTGTTTTTCCAAATGAGCTCAACGACAGGATCAACACCCCTTTTGCATAGGTTTGTGATCCCGACAATGAGGTCGATGTTAATGTCCACCTCGCGATCCAACCATAAATATCCCTGGTGTGTGCATGGAAATAGTGTGCGCACCACAACTGTAAGCTCTGGACTTCTATCAATATGTGGCATGTGCAGTAGATTAAACAATCCTAATGGATGTAATGGCGCAACCCATTCCTGCGGGTGAATTGTCCCCTGCTTTGTAAATTCATCATATTTTATGTACATATACTGATCTGGCTGGAATTGTGAGAATTTTGTTTCCTTGAGAAGATCATGGTCAACGAATTTGCAGTCAGGAATTCTAACTAGCAAATTCTCTTTAAGCCACACAAGGCTTGACATTGGAGGCATGGGAATATCATACACAACATTCTTCATGAGAAGCATATCTGGCGCATTGCTTCTCCTCGGAGGGATGTAGTATGGAATAATCCATATTGGTCTCTCCTGTGTTTCTGTTGGTGGAAATGGTTTCTGACCACTCGCGGCCTTTGAATTTCCCTATTCAGTGGCCTTCTGCTTGTCTTTCTTTTGCTGTGGTTGATTCCTCGGTGATTTCCTAGATGAACCACAATGCGAGCCTTCTCTTACTTCGCAAGTCAGCTTGTTATGTGTGCTTTGTAGCACAACTTCTATTTTTGTGAAAACTTCGCATTTTACCAAAACTGTGTGCAGACTCTTTATTCTGTTATTCTTAGTGTCCAATTTCAACTGCACATGACACTTAGAAATTTTATTTTTGTTGTTCAACTGATGTCTGGAGGGGTAGGAATATCCCTGTAAGGATTTAGTCTATTCCCATTGACAAGTCCTTTCAAATTTTCTCCAAGTAGTGTGGCTAACTGAACTGCGCCACCACTAGTGACATGCTTAACAATATATGGTCCTAACCAATGCATTTTGAATTTTCCAAGAAATTTCATAAAATTTCTATCATAGAGGAGTACAAGATCTCCTACCTGGAAGAATTGATACTTAATGTGCCTATAATTCCATGCTTTTTCTGTCTTTCTGCACTTGTTGGTGAAAACCTGCAATGAAGCGATCTTCCTCTAGTCCAACTAGGTGTAGTAGTATTTCATCCATTGTCTCTTCATCAGCCATATATGTGAATGCTGCAATTCTCAGGCTCAGGACTATATATTCCATGGGCATGACAACTTCCTGTCCATATGCTAATATGAAAGGTGCATAACCTGTCAACTTCTTACAAGTTGTTCTATATGCCCATAATACTGTTGATATTTTGAGATCCCAATCATCCCTGTTTGTGTTGCATACCTTGGTCAACGCATTTTCCAATACTTTGTTAAAGGATTCAACAATTCCATTAGATTATGGAGGATATGGTGTGCTATTCTTCTCTTCTGATGGTAGATCTGAAATTCTTCAGTTAAGGCTGCAATAATTCTGTTCAGGAAATGAGTTCCCTGATCGCTCATTAAAATCTTCGGACATCCAAATCTTGTCAAAATATTCTCGAAGATGAACTGCGCGACAGTAACTGCACTACAGTCCTTTACTGGTTTTGCTTCATCCCATCTCCTTAGATAATCTGTAGTTGTGATGATATACCTTGAGCCAGTTCGCTTCCCTGGTGGGTTAATAGGTCCCACAAAGTCAATAGCCCATTTATAGAATGCTTGCAAGGTCAGTTGTGGAATCAATGGAATCTCATATCGACGAGATGGATTTCATGTTCTTTGGCATACATTGCATTTCCGACAATGTTATTTTGAATCCTTGTGTATTGTAGGCCACCATAGTCCTGATCTCAAAATTTTCTGCGCAGTATCCCTTCCTGCGTAGTATCCTCCCGATACTCCTGAGTGTGCTTCAACAAGTATCGTGGGTTTTTCATGTTCCAATACACATCTTTGCAATACTTCATCTGGTTCTAGCTTGTATAATTGTCCTACAATTAGAGTAAAATTAGCTGCTTTTACCACTAACTATTTCTTCTGCTGCGTAGTAAACTCTTTAGGTGCTATACCTGTAGCCAGGAATTCTATAATGTCCTTGTAGTAGTCATCTTCTATGTGAAACGAAAACAATTGTGCATTTGGTAGACTATCCTCCAGATTACTAGGTTATTCACCTGACTCAATGCGTGAAAGATGGTTAGGTCATGAATTCAATCTTCCTGGTCTCACAATGATTTCAAAATCATATTCCTGAAATAGCAACAACCATATGCATATTCTCCCCCCTAACACTAGTTTGTTGACCAAGTATTTCAAATCTAAATGGTCAGTAAACATGTAGAAATGCAAACCTAGTAGATAGTGTCTAAACTTCTGCAATGCATATACCATCTCTAAGCCTTCCCTTTATGTCGTGGTATAGTTCTTTTCTGTTGAAGATAGATTTCTACTTGAAAATGCAATGGGATGATTGATACCTCCCTCACCTGGTTGAGCTAGTACAATACCAAGTGCTATGGATGAAGCATCCACGTGCACATGAAATGGTTTGTTCCAGTCCGGAAAGACTAGAATAGGCGCAGTGACCATTTTCTCTTTCAGTGTGTCCAATCCTCTTTGGAAATATTCTATCCAACTATACTTCACATCTTTCTTTAATAATTTCTCCATCGGCACAGTGATTTGCGCATATGCTTTGATAAACTTTCTATAGTATCCTGTATGTCCCAATGTAATGCGTAGCTGTTTCACTGAGTTAGGCGCTAGTAGGTTCACTATAACTGCGATCTTCACTGGATCAACCATCAGTCCTTGCTTACATACAATGTGTCCCAATAGAATTCCATAAGGAACACAAAATATGCTTTTCTTTAGATTCAAGGAAATCTGATGCTGTCTACACTTCTCTAACATCATTCTTAAGTTCGCATAATGATTCTTCAGTAGACCAAATACTGTCCAGTCATCAAAATAGACTTCTAAGAACTTATGAAGATACTTTTTAAATGCAACAACAACAACTCTTGAAAAAATAGTAGGTGCATTTTTGAACCCTAAGGGCATAACTGTATACTGATATGATCCCCATTTAGTAGCAAATGTTGTCTTATTTTTGTCTCCTGTAGCAATTCTGATTTGATGATATCCAGAGAATCCATCAGTGAATGATTATGCTTCATTTCCTCCAACATTATTTAGCACTTCATCTTTAAATGGAGTACGAAATTGGTCATGCAACGAGGCATCATTTAAATTTCTGAGGTCCACACAGATTCTGGTTTCACCTTTAGCTTTCTTGTCCTGAATGACCATAGGACTTATCCACTCAGATTCCTCTACTGGTTCAATAATTCCTGCGTCAAGCATCTTATCGGTTTCTGCTTTAACCCTTTATTTATATCTGGGATTCAATCTGTAAGGTCTCTGCTTAATAGGCTTCACATCTAGCTTAAGAGGTATTTTCATAACTCCCAAGTCACCTAAAATGCCTTTCATTTCATAAAACTTGGTAGAGAATAAATATTGATATTCGCGCAGTAGGTCTGCAATCTGTCCTATTGTTTCTTCATTCCAGTAATCCCCAACAGAAGCAAACTTTGGTTCATTCTCAGTACCAATGTTGATCTTTCTGGTCTTCGCAGGACTACTTAGTTCTAGAATTTCTAAGTCAGGTCCTTCAACATCGCGTTCTCCTTCGGACTCAGGTATATGCACATCGCGAGGATCTTCATCTCCATCTTCATCTAATGCGAGGTTATACCATTCAAGGGCATGCTCAAGCTATATAGCCTAATCTGGTTGTCTATATATTGGTAATGAGGTATCATTGAATATCTTGGTTTTAATGACCTGTAGAGCCTCACTGATACGAGACAATCATCCTCAAAACTGAAAGTGGATTGAAAGTCAGTTATCGGTATGTTCCAATCTTCTTTGCCGCTGTGAAGTTCAACTTGTGTATACCAATTCTTTGGTATTTGATCCAGTGTGTGTATAAACATGTGCACCCATTCTTGCATAGGTGTGCGTATCCAAGCTTTCAAGCAAAGTTCTATATGATCTCTAGGATAAGTCTGTCCATTATATTTTTCTTGTGTTATCTCATCATGTTCTGCAAATATGAGTTCCATCTAGTACTTACATTCTTCCCATGTATTCAGGTTCTGTTTATGCGCAACACACCATCTTGCAGGTGTAGCGCACAGTGCTTTATCTAGAGCAACTAACTTATGTTCTATTGGAACTGAAACTAGATATTCATGAAGGAATGCATGTATATTTCCTAGACCATCATAAGTAGGAATCGGACTTACCTCTGTTCCAATCCATCGTAGTGACTTTGTGATCTGTGCACATCGTCTTACTGATACTTTGTACATTCTGCTCTTCCAGTTCTCCAGTCTTGCATCTGATTTTGATATGCAAGAACTATTGCATCTCCAGCTTAATGTTCCATCATCCGTAGGATTAGTGTAATCTGCCTGATTCACTGCCATCTTGTAGATATTATCCAGATCTTGAGTTCTGCATTCTTCTCGTACTGGTTCAATATATCTGGGTCCTTGTGTAGGGTCCAAAGGTGAGATGACCCTAATATCCGGTCCTTCAAATATCATTTATTTTTTCTTGAGATTGATGAATGCGAGGTTGTCTATTGCCCAGTCAATACCTAACAATGAAGGATAAGGATTGTTGTCATCTATAATCTCAATAACCTTGAAGTATGCTTTACTTCGCACTCCATCAATGTCAACAAGGACATTTGATGATATCCCAAAAGGTATAACCTTTTGCTGATTGGCTAATCTTAATTGTATAGGTGACTAGGATAACTTTGGATTTCCCATATGTTCCCATGTTTGCTTTGTCATGATATTCACTTCTGAGCCTAAGTTGAGAATGATCTGGTCCATTTCAAAATCTCCAATCTGCACACTTAATCTCATTTCTCTTCTCGTCCTTCTATGGATTTTTATATGATGAACTGCTATGTGTGTATCATTCACTGTATTACACTGTTTGTAATTTCCCAATAAGTTCTGTAATTCCCCTAAGGAATTTTCATGTCTTAGCAGCTTCATACAACTCTGTAGGAATTGTGTAATAGGGCTAGTCTGTTTTGGTGAAGTACGCGATCCATCATACGAGATCGGCATATCCAGTATCGGTGTCTGAGCACTTCACAATTGGCTTCTTGTGTTTGAAGGTTCCACATCCTGAAAGATTTTCCTTGCTTTCGTGAATGTCTTCTTTTCTTGGTCAGGTTTAAATGAAAGAATTTTCCCTGTTTCTTTTCTTATCCAAGCCCACGGGGGCTTCACTCAATAAACCACTATCATAGCACGTTCGTTCATGGAATATGAAACAATACCCCTAATTTCACTAAATATTGGAAAATACCTTCCAAAATCATTTTTTTAACCCCCTCCCAATATGCCTTCCCAATTTAAAAAAACCCCTGTTTTCACTAGATATTGTATGTATCAATTTTTTCATTAACATTTTTTATACCCCTTTATAGTTCTACCTATTATATTGATATGATACCCCTCTTATGACCCCACATGCATTCTACAATGCACCTTGCTTCTTTCGATGTATATTGTGGATGCACATTAATTCACCCACAATGCAATTACTCAACCACATATCATTATGATTTGCAACATCTAATGGTCTAATGAAGAGATAGGAGATCATTTCTTGTATGTCATTAGAGCCAATGCACATAGTACAACATTTAGATTGCATGTTGCAGTTCCCCAATCGTTGACTAAGCCTATTGTGGGATAGGTATCCAAGCCCCCAGGGCCTGTAACAAGCTCTAGGAGGGTGACTAAACCTCCCAAGGCCTATAATAGGCATGAGTGGTTGGATATTCAAGCCCCTAAGGCCTATTGAGGACCTATAACAGGCCTTGAAGGCTTAGAGCCTCCCAAGGCTATTGGTAACAACTGACTGAGTGTTATTGGTAACAATTGGTTGTCAATGAGCACTGTCTCTCGACTATGATCGACTGGAAAACCACTTCACCATGAAACCCCTGTCCTTAAGCATGCCTCAAGATGCATTTCCCTGCGTACTGGTAAGCCTGAGCCTTGCCTCAACGCGATTTTTCATCTGACCGTGATCCCTCCATCTCCATTTGGCGGATATTTATCAACCTGCCCATATAAAAAAGACCCCAAAGTATTTTTGTATTGTTAGATTAAATAAAAAAACCCTTTGCCCCTTAATATATAAGCAATATATTTTTTAGATTTTCATGAATATTTAATACCGCAATATGAATGAACGTGATATTATATTGCCTTCTAGTGAAGCCCCCGTGTCCAAGCCCCTTCAGTAGGATTTGCTCTGTTTAAGTGATCTTCATAAGTCAAAGCTTCGTTTGTTCTATCATATCCTGTTATGTCTCCACTTCGCGTCACAACATGAATGTTTCGATCCTTGTTTCTCTTTTTAGCTGTGATCATCTGTATGTTCCAGTTTTTTCCTTCTAGTCTTTTCGATTACATTTTTCCTTGCAAAATTGGACATGCTTCAATGACATGGTCGAATGAATTACTGTATTTACATGTAGTACATGGATTCTGACAGTCTCTGGCTAAGTGTCCTAGCTGAGTGCAGTTATAACATACAATCTGACCTCTTCCTCTTCCTTGTTGGCCAGTGTTTCGTCCTCTTCCTCTATATCCACCATGTACTCTATATGCGCCTTGGTCATACTGCGCATTTTCAGTATTATGCGATGTTTCTCCTTGTACTATGTAAATATCATGCTTTCTCTCGATCATGAGATCATAAGCTCTGCAGTTGGTATCATCATGTCCAGCTGACTTACAGAATGTACAGTACAAATTCTTAGGTGTCTGTACATATTTTTAAAGCAGGTAACAGTATTTTGGGCGATGTCGTCTACATCGAAAAATTTCACACCATGGTCCTTGCTGTTGATTCAATGGGTTTGGTGCTCCACTATTAATGTAGTATCTGAATACAGGACAATTTTCCTTAGAATGACATTCTCCTTTACATTTTGTACACCAAACATCTTCTCTGGTTTCTTTTCCTTTCTTTATATATTGTAGCTATAATGTCAAATTAACTAAATGTGTCTATATTTATACCATACATGTGCTAGTTTCTCCAATAGGTGAATCTTCTAGCTTCATCACAATCTCTAATGCCTCAGTCTGCGATGCTACTTTCTGTTGCATCAACGACAATCTAATATGGGGCAACAACACAGATATGAACCATTCTTGATGCTGTTACGGTGCTATATCAAATCTAACTTGATATAATAATGCTTTTAATTTTTGATCAAACTCCCATACAGTCTTTGTAATGTCCCTGGTTAGGAATTTTATTAAAATGGCAATTTTTCACTTTTTTCCCTAGTTAGACCTTTGACTAGTTTTGAGCTCTAGGTCCACAAATTGCTCCAATTGCTCCCAAATATTCTGATAATGTATATGGATGATGTTAGAACATAAATATGTGTTTCAGGGATGCTTTTGGACCTTTAAAATACTTCTGCAAATCCTCTTTCAATTCTGGCCAATGTAGGGAACTTTTCTAGTAATTTCCCTTTGACTAGTATTGGTCTCTAGGTCTCAATTTGACTCCAAATGCCTTCAAATCTTAAAGGAATGTGTATGAATGATATTAGGACTTGAATATGATGTTCAGGGATGAGATATGGCCACCAAAATACCTCTGCAAACTCTCTTAAGATTCTGGACCAAGTATGCAATTTTACTAGTAATTTGGGGTTCAAATCCCTCTGGGGTAAGTACTGAAAATGGCTTCCCAAATGCCTCCAAACCCACTCAAATTTATGAAAAGATGTAGGTAATGTATTAAGGATGTTATTAATGTCTCATGTGCACCATTAATTGATTATTATATCTGTTCCAACCCTCTCCCATTCAGCTGCAAAAATCACCCATTCGACCCTTGGGGAAATGACACTATTTCTTCTCCCAATGCAATTAAACTGAGTAAAAATACTTCAAATGCTCAAGTACAGTACATGAAAATTGTAAAATACATCCATGTTAGTATATTAATCACAAATGTATCAGATAATCATCCATTCATTCTAAATCATCATCATTACATTGGTTCGCAACATGGTAGTGGGGAAATGGCACTGTTCTTTCATTAAAAATGAGATTTACACATTTCTACTTGGAATTTAGACCTGAAACTTTTTGTATATCAAGAAAAGAGTATTTAATTCATATTAGAAAAGAAATGGGGCATTATAAGCTCCCCCAAAGAGTACAATATCTCACCAAAAACGCCCTCCCTCAAGGATCAAGAATATGCCATCAAAACTGGAAATGGTTGAGGGAGTGAGCTGCAATAGAAGAAACCATGAGCTGAACTGTATCTTACACCTACAAATAAAGACTCCATTAACGATCCAAATGAAATTTCTGAATGGCCTTTCCAATTACCAACTTGGATGGGAATCTTTCACCCTCAAAATTGGCTAAGGCAAGAAACTAGTCATCCACGAGCTCTCCCTCTACACAAATGCAATTGCAAATTCTACAAATGATCAAAATATGGTTTCATTCTTTGTTATTGACATTTATAAAGTTATAATGTCCTCCATGGGTCGAATTCCTTCCAAGAGACTCATGCCAACTCACGTTGGGAAGAGATTCCAAAGGATGCCACTTGTACAACAATTCCTAGTCTCCCACTTCCACCAAATCACATGTGGAAGCATCTTAGCTGCCCTAACACCCTTGAGCGCCCTCTTGGTGTCTATTTTTAGCCTTGAAATATCATATATGTCATATGCCAGCCTTCAGGTTTGATTTTTTTCATAGGTGTCATAGCATCTTCATCATTGTTGTCATAGAGTTAGGGAATCTAGCCCAAGTGTCTCACTAGCTCCAAATTGCCTCTTCCTCTTCCATGGGAGTTACTCTTCCTCTATATTTCGACCTCATTGACTCATGCCAAGTATTATTGACCTTATAAATCATCCCAAGAACATTAGTCTTCCCATGGATTCGAAATTTCAAGAAGAGGATGCCATGTGGCACATAAATTCTAGCTTGTGTGGGTCCCACTTCCTCCATGTGTCTTCATGATCAAATGCCATTTTGATTTTCACTTGTATATATTTATTTATCTCATTTATTAAATATTTATGCCATCCTAATGTTCCAACATCATTTATTATCCCCATTATTCCAAATCCCAAAGCTTCCACCCCAAACCTAGGAAACTAGTAATTTTCCTCCTTGGCAATTATTTGACCTTTAGCATCAATTTGACAAACTCTAATGAATAGGGCCAATTTGCTTAGGCCATTGTGAACCAATGCCAAATTTGGGACATGACAGTCTCATTAGGTTTCTGTTTGATTTCTTTTAATTATGTGATGCACTGATCAAATTCTGCCTTAGGTTTCTTGAATTCTCTAATAAACACAGTTCTGATATCAACTAACGATCTGTTCTGTCCAATAGTATAATTCATGAACCATGTTAGGGTCTGTCTCTAAATGTGGTAACTATCTAAGCTTGTCTTATAGAATCATCCTAAATTTGCTTAACATTCCACACGACTTCACAGAGAAACCAATGTTGCTCTAGGTCTTCTAGACTAGTTCCTTTAAAAATGGGTAGCTTAATGTTGTCCACCATTCTTCTTATAGGAGGTGTAGTGTTATGAGATGATGAAGGTGTACCACCACTTGACTGATTCTGGGTATTTTCTTTGGAAATATTACTACTACTAGTGTTCTGCGGACTAGTAAGATTTCTCCCCTCAACTAGGGGTTTCTGTGGAGTAATAAGATGATCACCAGTGCGTCTAGGTTCTGTTTCAGTATCAGACTCAACCTGATATGAGTCTCTATCACTTCCTAACTTAGATTCTAGGAAAGTGCGAGGTTCGGCTTCATGAGACCTCTTTCGAGTACTAGTTTTATATCTTTTCCCACTTCTTAAAATACCGATATATTTGTCTGCGTCACTATCTGTGTTACTGAACATTACAGACTCAAACCCTAGGAATCTGATTTCATTCTTAAGACTTATTTTTCAGCTAGTAGCATTTTAATGTATAAACTGATATTTTTCAAGTACTTACCTCTAAATCCTTTAAATAAATCTCCTTATTCGGTGCTGTAATAATTCAACGTGTCCATAACAAACTCTGTAACGTATCTCTCTAGCACGCTATCGAACCAAAAGTTGATTGCTCTTGAAATTGGGTTATCAACCTCTTTAAGCCTCTGAATCAACTCTGGAGTCCAAACTGTAGCTGCTCCACCCTGGAAACAATTTTTGCATTCTGCGAGTCTTGATATCCAGTCGTGTAGCTCGTTAGCGAAGAAAACTTCGTGCAAGTTAGAAAATATATATTTCTACAACCATTCTTCCGTAGATAAATGCGAATGTTTGTTCTCTTTCTTCACAAACTCCTTTTCTTTTTGAATCACCCAGTTCTCTATATCTGTTCACTCGGGATTCCAATTATCAGAGCACATCACCAGTTCAAGCGCGACAATGGGACTATTTCATTGCACTTCCCTCTTCATATGTTCATAACATAACAACATCGCATATCGCCATTCTTTTAGCACGAAAACAGAACCATTTGTTGGTTTCTTTTCTCTTTTACTACTTGACTTGGGGCTGACCCGGGTTCTGCGAGGTTTCTTCTATATTTATTCCAACAAAATCCCCTTCACTAGCCCTTTCGGCATCAACCTGTGAGCAGGCTGAATTTTCACCCGAAGTGAAGATGGGTGGTTACATAATTAGGTTTCTGTAACCTGATGACGCATGGTTATGTTATGAGAGGTGAATATGCGCATCTTACTCAACATCTACTTTGCAGATCACTTCTTAACATGTATCTACTCACTTTTGCGATTCTCAACAACCTACAGGGTCCACTGACTCGTTGTTACTGCACATTTACTATGACTATGCATTTACCATATTTAACGCAACTTCATAATGTTTAGTCATAAATGCACCTATACTTAACATATCATTTCCATCCTTATTCATATTAAAACACATATATAAGAATAACATTCATAAACATTCAACATAATAGGGATTCAATCACAAAACAAAAGTATTTACGTGGTTCACCCCCCAGATGGGAGGTACGTCCACGGGAACTGTCCTTATATTTCTTGGAAGGGGTTAACAGTTCCAGTCTGCTCACTCAGCTGCAGAATCTTCTCTACAATAGATCTCTGCGTACACAGGTGCAGAGTCTTTTTCCTCTCTTAGATCTCTCAGCACAGATCTACAATAATTCTTACAATCTTCTATATCATCTATGAAATCTATCTAACAAGATCTAACCCTTCCTTATGCAAAATTTATCCTTTTATAGATTATGCTCGAAGGTCACATATTTACAATAACTATGGGTTGAAACCCCATAGTACCCTTAAACCCAAAATAACACGGTTCTCCTATTGACCATGCTTTGTCTTTACTTTGCTGGAGCTCTGCTGTCTTTTTGCGCCACTTCCTATGGATTTGACGCTTCTCTGATAGTCACAGTTCTGACCGTGTGGCTCTGACACTACAATGGCGCGTCCTTTGCACCATCCTGCTTCTTTACTTCTTTCTCCTGTAGCTTGAAAATCTGCCGCTTCATTCATAACTGCTCCAACTACTTCGCTTGTCCTTAGTACTTCACATTTACTAAGGGGACAGATCCTTATTTTCCACTTTGTTGTGCTCCACGCCCTGCTCCCGGGAATTGCGGAGTTGTTTTGTTAGAACAATATCACCATCATATTCATGCCATGGAACTTCATGTTGTTATACCTAGTGTGGTTTGGCTTCATAGTGCCTAGTCTAGGGAGTTTGTCCACATATTAGACTAGTGGTTTACCACAAATGCCAAGTTTGTCCACAAGTGTGCCTATTTCCTTATTCTGGGGTTGTTAGAAGTTAGTTAGGGTTAAATGATGACTTATCCACTAATTATGGGCCAAAATATAGTCAAACTAGCTATTGGGTGCCCTATTGGAACACCGAGGATAATGTTATTATAAGGGGAGGGGAATTATAATACCCCCATTTTGACCCTTAGGATATTTTGGCTGTAATGTAAATATTGTATGCATGTGATGTATGATTCCTAACATGGAGATCAAGGCCAAGGCCCCGCTAGTGAACTCTCAGCCTTGAAGAGGAAATTATTTGGTATTAGGGTAACCATGTGCTAGTAAGCCATGGAAAATGTAAATGATGTAAATGATACCATGTAAATAAAAATACCAAGGATATGGCTATGGATGCAACTAAATGAGGGGGATATGTGTATCCACTAAGGAGAGGTGAGGGGGTGTGGGATTGAAACCTAGACTGCCATATGTCACTATGAGAACCCCTTTGACTTGTCCTAGCTGCCATTTATTTTCTGTTGTAAGGTAGTACTGCAGGAGGACGGTTCGTGAGGTCGATGGAGTGGGGGAAACCCAAAATTCGGATGGCAGGGTATGGAGCTCTATTGCCTTGATCCACACGTTACTCTACCCTGGCGGTTCGTATTCCTGGATCTCCATTCCATTAGGGATGAGAAACCGGAGTTATCACGGATGACAAAAAGAGCAGTGAAAAAAAGAAAAGAAAAGAAATGGTGATTTGGGAAAAGCCACAATTTTCCGAGTGCAGATCGCTTAGAAATTGTGTGGGAAGGGAAAATTGTGGATAGGATCCACATACCCGAACCCTAGTGTGATTTGGAGTGTGTGAGATGCTGCTGAAAATCGTGAGAAACCTAACTAGCCAAAATCAGAAGCGCAGGACAGATCCATTCAACCACAACGTGAAGGAAGATCCAAGTGTGGATCACAGTGGGAAGAGACCAAAAGGTTTTTAGACTGCATGGTAGAGTCAGAGAGGGCTCAATTACCTTGATCTAACAGTTAGGAACAACCACACGTACTAGGTCAGTGGTAAGGGAAGGGGATCCCTAGGGACTAAGCAGCAGAGAAGGGGACCTTACTTAGGATGAGAGTGGAGGTGATGGGGATGCCTGAACTGTCTGAGGGCATTGGGATATGCCTATAGCTATGTGGATGAGTTTATTGACCTAGAAAACCCTCACCTGACTCCCCACTTGCTTAAAAAATCAACTGTGTGTTGGATGACCCTGATTGAATATGAACCAAGGATGTGAGTGAAATTTCCTAGTCCCTCCTTAGTGGATACATAGCTCTAGCTCAGGGGCGGTATATGAGTGTTGAAATAATACAGGCTGGGCATAGATCTATGGTTGGGTTGGAACGTTTCATTCTATAGCCAATTTCTTGGAGATTCATGATACATGCATGATACATTGTGTGTGGATGATGCTTCCTTTGTGTTCATTGAGTATGCTCTTGCACATTTACATTCTTATCCTTATGTTGGTACTCATATGTATTTATTCTTGAGGAATAGGGATAGGTATTTGAACGTTTCTTTGATGAATAAGGCTAAGTGCAAGCCCAGGAGGTGCATAATACTTCAGTCATGACTATGGGGAAAGAATAGACACCCCCCTGCGGTGTTCATGACCCCTGTGGAACAGTTTAAGGAGTGAGGACATGGCAGAGTGGTAAATAGGAATAGATGGGGTTTAAGGCCATATTTTGTAGTGGAAGAAGGATAAGATCAATGTTCTCAGGTGTGGATGAAGACTTTGCATATGCACAATGCTCACCAAGAGATTTTTGACGGTATCGGAGTTTACCAAATTGGACTTACGATGAATAAGTTAAGGGCTGGAGAAGTTGTGCAGTTGGGCTTCCAACTTTCCGAACCCCCACGTGGATTGTGGATTGTGGAGGTCGGAAGGGAATTCTATAAGGGGTTTCAAAATGGTGGTTCTGACTTCCGAGTCCCGCATGCGGATTGCGGAGGTCAGAAGGGAATTATCTACGGGGTTGTGAAATGGCGGTTCCGACTTTTGAGTCCCGCATGTGGATTGCAGATTATGAAGGTCGGAAGGGAATTCTCTACGGGGTCATGAAATGGTGGTTCCAAATTCCGAGTCCCGCATGCGGATTGCAGATTGCGGGATTTGGGGAGGTAATTTTCCTAGGTTGGCGAAGTTGGGGTTCCGACTTCCAAGTTTTGTATTGCGGATTGCGGAATTCGGAAAGGTAATTTGTTGAAGTTGAGAAGTTGAGGTTTCCGATTTCTGACTTCCGCAACGTGGGTTGCGGATTGCGGAAGTTGGGTTAGCCATTCGGCAAGGTGGTGAATTTGATGTCCCGATTTCTGATTTTCGCACTGCGGATTGCGGAAGTCAGAGACGTGGTTTTCAGCGTTGTGTAATTGGGCACTCCGATTTCTGATTTACTCACTGCGGATTGCAAGTTGAAAATCTCGTAGTTGCATTTCTTCGGTGACATGCGATTGGGGATTCCGTCTTCCGATTCCCGCAAGGAAGATTGCGGATTGCAGAAGTCAGAGAGAATATTTTCATCGGAGTTGTAATTTGTAGTCCGAATTACGACTTTTGATTGCGGATTGCGGACTGAAGATAAATGCGGGTGCAGAGTTGCGGAACCTTTGGACTGCTTGGAAAAAGAAGAAAAAAAATTAGCAGGTAGATCCAAGGGTTGTCTCCCATCACCTCTAAAGGACATTGAGGTGACCAGGGACATGACAGCAATAGTCCCAGAAGCAAGAAGTGGGTTGACGAGTCAAGTGCGCAAGACTAACCAAGCGATGGTACTTCAAGGGCCCAAGAGCCAACATGTAGTTGGTCCCATGTGCGCAAGTCCCACTATGCTAAGGACCAAGTATGCGCAAGACCCACAAGGCATAATACCTCAGCCGTGCAGATCATGACAAGTGGCGGATACATGAGAAAGCTTGACTATGAAGAAAACAAGAAGGGATTCTATGACCAAATTGTGGACACATCATCTGACCAATTCAAGTATAAATAAGAAGCCAAGTTGGTGAGAAAAAATAAGCTTGAAGATGAGAAAGTTGTAGTATTATGATTTGGAAAGCTTCAAATTATTTTGGTAATATAAATGGCTCATTGAACCAAATCAAAATATTATAGAAGATAAACATATGCACAAGAACAGAAATGCATCACAGTATATGATGCACAGAGTGATGTGATTTATCTAATACAGATGCACAAAGACAGACGAGCAACACAACATATGATGTGCATTATGATGAGGTTTATTTGATACAAGTTCACAAGAATAGAAAGTCAGTATTGCAAATGGTGCATAGAAGGTTATAGTTTATCTGATACAGATGCGCAAGAGCAGAAATGTAGAACAATGGAGGATGCATAGTATCAGTTGAGTTTGCAGACGCGCTTAAACATAACAGTATGCTGAAATATCACGCAGATTTCAAAAGGTTATGAAATACAAGAACTAGTGTGTAATACTGAAGAGATTGAGGAAATATATGAAGGTTGAGAACCAATGAGCAAAACTATTGCAGTGACGTGATGTGTGTGATGAACTGATGATAAAGAACAAAAGTTACGAAGAATAAAGCATATAGTAGGTGCACACAAAGGAATGTATTGTAGTAAATACGAAGAGTGTGCATATTAGCAGAAAGTAAGAAGATATAATATAGTCATATTAGGGTGGAAGGACGGGGAAATGAATAGGGAGTTAGTGCTTCCTTCAAGTCAGAGCCTGTAAATTCAGGGGGTCGGTTCCTCCTTCCAGTTTGTGTTGGTAAATCAGGGAGTTCGTGATTCCTTTAGGTTGTAGCATGCAAATCAAGGGGCTGGATCCTCCTTCTAGTCGGTGCTAGAGAATATTAGAAGTTGGTGCTTCCCGTGAATGTAATATTTATTATATAATAAAACATTCTCTGGTTTTCCCCCGTTTGGGTTTCCATGTTAAATATTTGTGTTCTGTGTGTTGCGCATATGTTCATGAATGACATTGTTTATGTTGAATGCATAATATAATTTCTCTTTATATTTGGTAAGAGTGAAAATTGTTCATAACTGCGCTTAATACCGATTCACCCCCACTCTCAGTATTAATAAGTTTTCCAACAATTGGTATTAGAGATGGTGTCTTTAGTAACAATTTAGCAACTGGAATATAGATCTTTGTGCAAAAATGGAAAAGCAGGAAGGTCTTTCCACTAACAAAGAACCTAGATTTGATGGCTCCAACTACACCTTGTGGAGGATACGAATGGAGGTATATCTGCAGTCCCTCGATGTTGATGTATGGTAGTCTATTGAAAATGGCTATAATGTTCCCATAATTGTACTAGTTGATCTAGTTGAGAGAAGGAAATATGAGTATAATGCAAGAGTTAGGAATGCGTTAATGTGTGGATTAGCAAATTCTGAATTCACCAAGGTCATGCATTCTTCCTCAACAAAGGAAGTATGGTACAAACTCAAAAATATCTATGAAGGAGACTGGAAATTCAAGAAGGAAAAACTGTAGTCATATTTTGGACTATTTGAGTCTTTGAAAATGAAAGAATAAGAAAATATTGATTCATACTTTCTTCGAGTTGATGAGATATTCAATGCCGTCAAAGGTCTTGGAGTTTCACTAACTGAAGAATCAATTGTGCAGAAAATACTGAGAACTATTCCATCAAGATTTGACTCAAAGGTGTCAGTGTTAGAAGATAGAACTGATCTTGAAAATTTAACAAAATATGAGCTTCTTGGGATCCTCACTGCACATGAGATGAGAATTGAAAAGGAAAATCACACTATGAAAGAAGAAACCTTCAAATCCACCAAGAAAGTAAAGCACAATCATGACAAAATATCTTTTGATGAATCAGATGAACAAGATGAAAACTTTGTAACAAAGTTAAAAAGAGGGTGTGACAAGTACAAGGGTAAGTTACCCTTCAAATGTTTAAAATGTGGTAGAGTAGGCCATTTTGCTTCAAAATGTCCTTACAAAGAAGACATAGATTGCAATAGTGAAGAAGATGTCAATTATAAAGAACAAAGGATGACACAGGGAAAATATGAGAACAAGAAGAAGTTCCCTAAACAAAGGAATATTTTTTACTCCAGGGAAGACAACAGTTCATCTAAAAAAGGTGATTGCGAGGACAACCCAAGAGAAGTTCTTTTTATGGAATTTCTATAAGATGAAGGCACATAAGAAAATAAAAAGTGTTGTTCCTCTATCAAGAAAGAAACATCAAAAACACATGAGAGACAATCATGAATACTTGATAATTACTTCTTTAGTGGAACCTTTAATTTACCTCCAAAACCTGTCGCAAAATTTGGATCAGACAATCAGTCTGAAGAGGATTGAAGAGGAAGAAGTTACATAAGTCGACTGGGAGGGTGAACTAGTTAGTTCCGAATTAAATAAGTAAAGAAAGAAGAACAAAATTTTGTAGGATCAATTGTCAAAATTTGAATAACAGGTCAAGAATGCTAATTCCATTCAAGAATCACTTGAAAAGAAAGTGAGTGAAAAAGAAATGGATCTTGAGAAACAGTTAGATTGCGCAGTATGCAAAATCAAGAAGCTATAATAAGAGGGATCTGTATTGAAGATATCACTAGAAGAGTCAAAGAAGGAATATGAGTAGATGAAAATCAACTCGAGCAAAGGAATATAGAAATTTCCCACTTAAAAGAAGAACTGGCTAAGATAAAAAGGGAGGAACAGGCTCAAGGAAACATCATGAATGATACTTTGGACTGCGCAAATCCATGAAAAGCAAGACTTGTCTTAAAGTGGAAATGGAGAACAAATTCAATAACAACTCATTAATCCTGGACAAGACATTGAATGATTAGCGATCAACATCATATAAATCAAGACTTGGATATGATAGAACAACTGAGAAGATTTGAGATAGCAAGTACAGTTCAAACCAAATGAATCCATTTCAATCTAGGTATGATAGTTCCTTCAATGATTATAATTTTTTTTGTTACACTGATAGAAGAAGGTTCAATACATTGAAGTGCGCGAGGTGCAACTACAATGGACATATTGCTAAATATTGTCATACTGTGAGATGTTATACTTGTGATGGTTTTGGACACAAGACTCAATATTGTCGAAGAACAATAAATCGTCCATATATAAATACTTTACATGACATCAACAACAACATACGTAGAAAAAATGAAAGCAGTTAGGCGCAGTATCAAAAAGGTGTGTGCACATGAAGAAGTGGGTAAAAAAAATTCCTCAAGCATGTGCAGTTGAAGCAAATAATCCAAGTACGTCTCAAGCAACAAGTGATTGCAGCTTCCTATCTTGCTAATCTCTAAAAGGTTAAGTAAGATCCTTGAATTCATCATGTTATTCATTAGGAATTCAAGGAATGCATTGGTATCTATTGCAGTTAGAAAACATATGAAGTTTTTTTATATAAAGTTGCATTGATGAAATGCGTATATATCCGTAAATGAAAGGTAACAAATACTACCATAGTAAATTATTTGTGAATATGTGTTGAAGCAAAATTGTCGCACAAAGAATTCATACATGTGACTATTGAAAGAATGGTACAAATGAGTATTTATTTTAAACAAACAAAAGTTCCACATAGATACAACATTCTTACATAATCGGAGTTTGTATTATATTCAAAAGTTGCTATTACATGAATAAAAAATTACATGAGACCTCCGTCGCATAAATTCGAGTTGAAGTATCAAAAGGAAGCATTATAAGGCCTAATAATGACTGAAGTACATTACAAACTATAGAAGCTATGTTTAACAAAATTAACAATTACAAAATCGATTTAGAGTCAAAGCTCAAGGTCCAACTCTGCAACATGTCTGGTTGGTTGCTCAGACAAGAGAAGTTCAAGATCCAATGGAGTTTTCTCAACGAATTCAGAAGTCTGCAGAAGTTTACAAAGTTATAGGTTTGAAGAAGATATGCTTGCGCTACATTGCTCCATCTGAATCAAATTCAACAAGTCAAGAGTATGTTTTTATTGGTTCTCTAGGACACATTCATTTCTCTTCTTCAGACTTGACAATTCCTCTGAATTACTCTAGTTAACTTGAGATTGTGAGTACCAGAGCATGGAGTCGGATTCCTTCATTTGGGATTTCCAAATCCCCATGTCTATTCCCAGAATCACAAATTTAGCTTTCTATGACTGAACTAGTGAATAAAGACTGTTGAACGAATTGTTAAATATTTGAAAGTAAGAAGACATGGCAGATGAAGACAAGACACTTAGAAGTTGCGACACTCAGAACAAGCTTGAAAAGGAATGAACCAGGATGAAGAACCAGGCCATAATAAGATCATATATAGAGTTGGAATTTGTTTCCCCATGTGCATGAAAATAAATTGAAGAGATGTTGAGGTTAATTTCATTCATGACCACGCAATTTGAAGCTGATTGGGAAGACACCAAAATTTATTGCATGAATTAATAAGATGAGGAAAGAGGACAAAAAGTAGAGATCCAACTCATTGTTCCATGTGAACGAAATGATGTCATCTAAAAAGCTCAAGTACAACAACAACATGTTAGATTTTTCACATGAGTTATCAATCACTTCGACTTGTTACTGAGTTGGCTGACGTATGGAAATATGTGTCATTTGAAGAAAGAATTTTTCAGACGTTGTGGCAAGATGTACGAAGTTAGGAAAAAGGTGTATGCCATTAATATAAATATTAATAATATGTGATGAAGACTTTTCACAGTGCAATAGATGCGACAAAAGGAAAAATTGAATGCTGGAAGATAATGCAAAAAATGGAAGCATAAGGAATTTGCAATTGCGCAATTAGAACATGTTGTTGCTACAGGAAGATGAATAAAGAAGCATGAAAGAGTGAAATGTGACAGGAACAGAAGATCAAGATGAAAGGAAGTTGGAAACCATACAGGGGGAGCATATTCGAGACATATACATAGATAGTGTTAGATGTACAAGTTGCAAGGCGATTGAGCTCTACAAACAAGCAACAACAAAAGGTAAGAGAATGAAGCACGAAGTCATGGGGAGTAATAAAAGAAAACAATGGAATCAACATGAAATCCAGTAGTATAATAAAAAAAGAACCTAAAGTTGTCCATAGAAATCACCTCTTTTCCATTGATGTCAAAGGGGGATAAATACCATGAAGCATGCATCCGTGACAACGAACTGCGCAAAAAAGAAAAACAACAAAGAAGTATTGATGGAAGGTTGCGCAGAAGAGAAAAGGTTCAAACTAGAAAGAACACAGGTGGAGCACTGTGCTATGTGCAAACAGAACAGAGGAACAAATGACCAGGAAGAGAACAACTAAATAAGGTGTTGACGTCAATGCCAAAGGGGGAGATTGTTGAAATTTGGTTGTCATTGATGTCAAATGATGTCAAAGAGGACTTCGTATCCTTGTGCTAGTTTGAAGAAATATATATGAAATCCAGTTTGATGAAGTACATTTAGTTTGTAGAAGCACATCAGTTTGAAGAAGTATATCAAATTTAGTTTGAAGAAGTACACAACAACAAGTTTGAAGTGGTACATAAGGCATGTGTTCAAGACCCACCCATCTAGTTGTGATACTTCAAAGGTAATGTAAAATTAGTGGCTGGAAAACTATCGGGAGTGCGCAAGAGGCTCATAAGAAATTAATGGTTGGACATGTGGAAAAATCTCGAAAGTGCACAAGACCTACCAAGTAGTAGAAGTATACAAGTCTCAGAAGTGCACAAGAGTCCTAGAAGCAAGAAGTGGTTGGAAAAGTCAAGTGTGAAAGACCCACCAAGCGATGGCACTTCAAGGGAACAATACCCAACATGTAGTTGGTACCATGTGCGCAAGTCCCACTGTGCTAAGGACTAAGTATACGCAATACGCACAAGGCATAGTACCTCAGCCGCGTAGATCATGACAAGTGGAAGATGCATGGACAAGCTTGACTATGAAGAAAGGAAGAAGGGATGCTACAACCAACTTGTAGACACATCGTCTAACCAATTCGAGTATAAATAAGAAGCCAAGTCGGTGAGCAAAAATAAGCTTGAAGATTTGAAAGTTGTAGTATTATGATTTGGCAAGCTTCAAATTATTAGAGTATTAATGGCGTTTTGAACTAGAACAACATATTCTAGCAGAGAGCCAGATGCGCAAGAACAGAAATGTAGCCCAACAAATGATGTGCAGAGTCATGTGATTTATCTAAGACAGATGTGCAAAGACAGAAGAGAATCACAACAGATTATGCGCAGTATGATGAGGTTTATTTGCGACAGGTTCGCAAGAACATAAAGGAAATATCGCAGATAGTGCATAGGAGGTTAGAGTTTGTATGATATAGATGCACAAGAATGGAACTGCAGAACAATGGAGGATGCAAAGTATCAATTGAGTTTGCAGATGCATAGAAACAAAACAATATGCTGAAACAACATGCAAATTGCAAAAGGTTACGAAATAAAAGAACCAATATGTAATACTAAAGACATTGTGGAAATATATGAAGGTTGAGAACTAGTGAGAAACACTATTGCAGTGACATGATGTGTGTGATGAACTAATGATAAAGAAAAAAAGTTACGAAGAACAAGCATATAGCATGTGCGCATGAAGGAATGTATTGCAGGGAAGGATGGGAAAAGGAACAGGGAGTCGATGCTTCCTTTAGGTTGGAGCTTGTAAATTTAGGGAGTTGGTGCCTCCTTCCAGTTGGTGCTGGTAAATGAGAGAGTTGGTGCTTCATTCAGGTTGTAGCCTATAAATCAGTGGGTTGGAGCCTCCTTCCAGTTGGTCCTAGATAATATTGGAAGTTAGTGCTTCCCATGAATGCAATATTTATTATATAAGAAATCAGTTCGTGGTTTTCTCCTGTTTGGGTTTACACGTTAAATATTTGTGTTCTGTGCATTGCGCATATGTTGATGAATAACATTGTTTATGGTGAATGCATAATAAAATACTGTTTATGTTGTTCATAATTGCGCTTAATACTGATTCACCCCCCCAATATTAATAATATTTCCAACACTCAATGCTATATTTTAGGTTAATATTGTGATGAAGATTGATTCCAAGATATTTGTATGAGTCACTTCATCCAAGTTGTTGTTGTCATACACAGAATTAGCGTAATTGATATTTTTGGATTTGATTATGAGAACATTTTTTTCCTAACGTTAACAATCACACCTATACTATAGAAAAATCCTTGAGAATTCTTAGTTGCTTGTTAATATCAGAGGGATACCTTTCCATAAGAATAATATCATCAACATAAATAAGAAGGATGATGACTATACTAGCTAACGTTGTGGTGACACACCTTATTCTTCCAAACGACCCTCTAACTTGTTGATGTATATGCCAAAAAATGTAGTTGACATGGACCAACCTTGTTTAAATCCTATATTACAATTAATTTCTTTCTACCATCCCTTAGCGTCCCTGAACTTGTCAATAATGTTCTTGTACAACTTGATCACAACATCTCCCAAATTGATTTTGTTTTTAGCTCTTGTAGTCTATTCCAAAGGCTATTTTCAAGTATTGTGTCAAATATTTTTCTAAAGTCAATAAAGCAACGGTGAATATTGGTTTTATTATTGAAGCACTCCTCCACAATGATCCTAAGCGTAGGAAGGTGTTCCATAATTGAATAATATACCCTAAATTTGTCCTATCCATTAGTTATTTTTCTATGGATTTCTGGCCATACATTGATGATTATTCTTTTCTAGAATAATTCCATATAACTTGGCTAAAATGGGGTTAATCATAAAAACCATATAACTAAAGGGATGTATTTATCCCTACTTTTGAAAAATAGGAACAATGAGTCTTTGTGTCCAGGGTTTATAGAAACCTTACTTTACTACTAAATTGAAGAGCTCATGGAGTTGAGGGATGAGGATATGCTCTCCAATTTTTAAGATTTCTACTTGGTATCCTTCGATGCCCTTAGATTTCCCTTTTTCAACACACTTAACTGCAAACTCTATGCATTTAAATAAAAATGTTCTTACTCTGTAGAAAAGGTTTGAATGTTTTCCATGGCATGATGAGATCCATAAATCTTTTTAAGCTAGAAATTCTATTTGATAATGGGAATCATATTATTTTCTTTAGTTTTATGAGTTATAATTTGCCTGTAGAGTTTATTAGGATCTAGATTAGGGAGGTGCAAATGGTTCTCTTGATTTCTATTTATACAGTACTTTCTCCCTCTTTTAAGGCTTTGTACCTATTTATCTTGTTGTATTTTAAGGACTCGTTAGAAGCATCCCTAATGGCCTTTTTAACAATCTTTCACACTTTATTATACCAAGGGTTAGTAATTATTTTTTCCTTTTTACACAACACCTTGATAGAGAAATTGTTAATGGAAGTCGATAGGGTTTCCATAAAATCATAATATACGCCTTCAATATTGTCATTATTCGATATGAGATTTAATTCCTTTAACAAACGATCAACTTTATTTTTTTCAAAGATCAAGTGATTTTGGTTATCATACATCTCTTCTATGGGGATTTTGTACATGATAGAGTTTAGATTTTAGGGTTAATGGTATATGATTGTTATCTCTTGTAGCTCAAAGGTACTCCTACATTTGGTGCCTAGGTGCAGGGGTCCGAGATGATGGGGTCTCATTAAATGTCATAAAGTGACTTTATTATGTGTATTTATTAAAGTACTTTATGATAGAGTTTGTTAGTTTTTCAGAAATTTCAATATGATCTAGGATCTTAACTAAGAGAATAACATGTACAGCATATCAATCATGGACACAATATTGCAAGCACACAAGAGACATGGAGTTTCACCGGGGAAAACCAAGAAGGTGAAAAACCCCACAACTTCCTGAGAGATAGATAGAGCAATGATACAACCCAAGTACAAGAGATAGTCTTCTCCTAGCAGCAGCTTCTCCTCCTCCACAAGTGTGCCACTCTCCGATGAGAGTATGAGTGAGAAAGTGAATGATCAAATAGAGTGCCTCCCGCACTCTATTTATACTTGACTTGACTTTCCTAATAACCTTTACTAGGTCGGCCTTAACTTAACCACATAACATAATGATGACTGGGCCGACCCCCAATAGGGTGGTCTAATAACCCTTTGACCCACACGACTTATATAGGGCCGACCCCACCAAGGTGGTCTAATAACCCATCAAGTATAAGTTATGACACTTACAATATAAATGACGACACTTCCGCATAGAGGAATAATAACATCTCTATAGGAATACAATATACATGTAGGAAATACATTCCGATGTTACAAATACATCAATACTCCCTCTTAACTAGGAAGGTATTTCTCGACACAGGTCTTCTAGCACAAGTCTTCTTCTCTGGATCATCGTCACTGGATCATCGACATCGAATCATTGTCGTCATCACTGTTGCTGCTATCTCAATCAATCTCTGAACTACTCGTCATAGGAAGTTCTACAGAGCCAGTCCTTTTTCATATTGGATGTAGGCCCACCACCTACAGGTCTTCATCACTGACCATACTGTGGAATCCTTAGGACTTATTACGTGCGTCACAAAACCTTGAAAGAGCATCCCAGGCCTTTTACAAGCACATAGATCAACCTATCGGATCTCCAAGGATCTTTTACATGTGACTGTCACAAAACCTTAAAAGAGTGTCTTGCCAAGCAAGATCTCTAAAGAGCATTTGAGGCATTTTTCATCCTGTCCATATCTCCAGGACTTATTACATGTGACCCCTACCACAAAACCTTATTGTTATAGTATATCAATGCATAACAATCACAATAAGCATGACAAGCATCACAAGAATCAAAAGCATGAGAGACAAGAGACACAGAGTTTCCGTGGGGAAAACCCTAAGGTGAAAAACCCCACAAATTCCTCAGAGATAGAGAGAGAAATGGCTCAACCAAAGTACAACAAAAATACATTTGAGATAGTCTCCTAGAGCAGATGATCCTCCTCCTCACTAGTGTGCCACTTTTTGAGTGAGAGAAGTGTGTCTTTTCAAATTATCCAAATAGAGATCTCCCGATCTCTATTTATATTTAACCTGTTTTCCCAGTTACACTATGGGGCCGACTTGTCTATCTAGATACATCCATAATATAATATATATTTCAGGGCCGACCCCACACATGGTGGTCTAATAACCCATCGGAAAGTACACACACTTGCGACACTTGTCAATCCACATGACGACACTTCCTTATAGAGGAATAACACATCTCTAATAAGGGTACAATAAATATATATAAAATATATAGATGAAATACATTCCGAAGTTACATATACATTAATAATCCCTCTTAACTAGGAAGGTATTTCTCGACACAGATCTTCAAGACAAGTCTTCTTCTCGGGATCATCGTCATCGATGCATCATCATCATCATAGTCACTGCTACTGCTATCTCAACCAATCTCTGACTCTACTCATCATAGGAAGTTCTACAGAGCCAGTCCTTTTCAATACTGGATGTAGGCCCACCACCTGCAGGTCTTCATCATCTGTGCGAACGATCTGATAGAGGTGGTCTGTCAGGACTAATTTTATGTGCGGATGCAACACCGGAAAGAGTATCCCAGGAACATTTATGTGCCTAAGCATGACCAGCAAGATCTCCCAGGATTGATTACATGCATCTCCTCCACAATACCTTTAAAGAGAATCCCAGGAACATTTATGTGCCGCAGCACAACCGGCAAGATCTCTAAAGAGCATCCCAGGACTTATTACGAGCACACAGCTCAACCTCTCGGATCTCTAGGATTGATTACATGTGGATAGACAAAACCTTTAAAGAGCATCCCAGGAACATTTATGTGCCGCAGCACGACCGACAAGATCTCTAAAGAGCATCCCAAGATTAATTACGAGCACACAGCTCAACCTCTTGGATCTCCAGGACTGATTACATGTCTCTGTAGTAATACCTCATCCCAGGACTGATTACGAGCACACAGATCAACCTATCGGATACATGAGGACTGATTACATACTACATAGCAAATTATACCGGAAAGAGTACCCTAGGAACATTTATGTGCCGCAGCATGATCGAAAAGATCTCCCAGGAATGATTACATGCTATTTGCACAACCTGCCACATATCATCTCTGACCTCCAAGTATCAACCTGATACTCATGATCCCACGGATCATCATCGCACAAAGCATCATCCTGATGCTCATGATCACACTGATCATCATCACTATACCATCCTGATACATATCATTTGGAG
The DNA here is from genome assembly GCA_027924585.1 of Larix kaempferi. Taxonomy (NCBI): domain Eukaryota; kingdom Viridiplantae; phylum Streptophyta; class Pinopsida; order Pinales; family Pinaceae; genus Larix; species Larix kaempferi. Next base: position 2,722,362 of record BSBM01001669.1, on the reverse strand, counting down.
CAACATCCTGAAGCTCGTCATCATGATCATCCTGATCATACAATGCATCCACCTGATGCATACCAAGTATCTACCTGATACATATCATCATACATGATCCACCTAATCATACAATGTATCCACCTAATACAAATACAAATACATGATCCACCTGATCATACCTGATACATATCAACATACATGATCTACCTGATCATACAATGTATCCACCTGATACATATACAGATACATGGTCCAAGCATCCAACATGATGCATATACAAAATACATACAAATGATCCAACTGATCATATCCAACATCCAACATGATGCATACATACATAAATGATCCAACTGATCATATCTAGCATCAACACGATGCGTACATACATACAAATATAAATGATCCAACTGATCATATCCAGCATCAACATGATGCGTACATACATACAAATATAAATGATCCAACTGATCATATCCAGCATCCAACATGATGCATATTCAGAGCAGTAACTGGAGCATCGTCCTGATACTCATCATCCAACGCTTACATCCACATCCATGTGAAGGATCCTCCTTCCAACATGCTTGGAATGGCTTTAGCAAATGTGTCCATCACTTCTTCCTCGAAGTGTCGTCGATCTGAAGAACACCAAGCCTCTCCCTAAAGTACTTGAACTTAACCCTGGCTAGTGGCTTCGTCAGCACATCTGCAATCTGCTCGTCCGTCGCAACATACAGGAGCTTCACAGCTCCTCTCTGCACCATATCCTTGATATAGTGATATTTGATCTCTATGTGTTTTGACCTGTCATGAAACACTGGGTTCTCAGACAACTTCACACAACTCTGGTTATCGCAGAATATACCAGTAGCATCCAATGGGAGATCAAATAACTTAGACAGTAGCTTCCGTAGCCATACTGCCTAACAACTAGTTGAACAGGATACAACATACTCTGCCTCAGCTGTACTCAGTGCTACGTAGGACTGCTTCCTGTTGAACCAAGAGATCACACCTGATCCCATACTAAAGCAGCACCCAGATGTGCTCTTCCTATCTGCAGCACTGCTAGCCCAATCTGAATTAACATAACCCTGCAGGTTAAACTTTTGATTCGCTTCATACTTGAGCCCATAATCCACTGTACCCTTCAGGTACCTCAGGACATGCTTTACAGCAACCAGGTGAACACTCCTCAGATCTGTCAGGAACTGGCTCAATGTGTTCACAGCAAAGCAAATATTTGGTCTCGTGTTTGTCAGGTACATCAAGGACCCAATCATCTGACGATACATAGAAACATCAACCGGCTCAGATGAAGCATCAAATAGAAGCTTTAGATTTGATGCCATGGGTGTGGCCATGGCCTTGCAATCCATCATCCCAAAGCTCTTCAGGATATCTACTGTGTACTTCCCTTTTCCAAGGAAGATTCCATCTGCACTCTGCCACACCTCCATGCCAAAAACAAATAGTGCATCATCCCCAAGTTCTTCAACTTGAACTCGGCAACAAGCTTCCGCTGCATGTCAGCAATCAATCTATCTTCACCTGTTACAAACAGGTCATCCATATACAAAAGTAGTATCACTGGATTGCCTTCCTCAACCTTGTAGTAAAGGTTGGAATCCGCTTTACTCTTGGTAAAGCCCAAACTAGATAGAAAGCTATCTATCCTACCATACCAAGTTCTGCACATATATGAGTCCCTTTCATGTGTCTCAGAACCAAGTAGTTGCACCACATACACTTCTTCTTCAACTACACCATTCAAGAAAGCAGTCTTGAAATCCATCTGGTGTATCTTCTATTTCATCACTCTTATATTTCTCTATGCTGCCATCTGCAGCATGCTTGATCTGATAGATCCATATGGAAGTCATTACAGACTCCGCTTCAGGTCTTGGTACTGCATCCCAAACATCATTCTTCATGATCGACGGATCATGGCATTCTTCCATTTCTTCATCCCAGATCTTGGGAACTTCAATATATTCAATATCTTCAATAGATATCTTTGTTGCTGGAACAAATGTTGTAGTCCTTCTTTTGTAGGTGAAGGTATACGGTCTTTCCTACAAAACAAGTTAAATTGCATGATTAGAAACATCTCATAATTTTCAGAACAAATTCTTACACATAAGGAAATATGTCATACAGTCATGCAATTATCTTAGCCAATGCTTCAATACAACATTTATCCATATCCCGTAACTTTCTAGATGCCTTCCAATCTCTACCAGAACATTGTTAAGAGTGTGCACAACTCCCAACATGTCAGCAAAGAGGTTTCATTCTAGATAAGTAGAAATGGAATGTTGTACAGTGCCATAGGCCACTTACCCATGAATATTAGTAGTATACTGTTCATCAATGAAACTATTCTAATATGCATAATACACATCCTAAATCTAGGAACATAAGCATATACATCATTGAACAACATTATTTAAACAATTAAATATACAAGAAATGATAATTCAAATACTTATCTTTGTTTGGTTGTTGGGTGGACTCCCTCTGAGGCTTTGTTTCCTTGCAGGAGCTGTTGAAGTAGCTTCTTCTACACCTTTCTATTGTGGAATGCAGAAAGATGGCCAACTCCCTCTGAATATCTGCATCCTTGCAGAAACTATTGGAGTGTGCTTCTTCTTGATCTTTGCTTCCTTGCAGGGGCAATTGGAGAGTGCTCCCTCTTGGTCTTTGCTTCCTGGATTACCTGTCCTTGAACTCATATTCATCCTTGGTCCCTATGCATGCTTATTAGTATCATGATTGTGTTATCCTTGTGATCTCATACAAAATCATACATTCATTAGTATATTCTCAATACTATCAAAACACAATAATCTCAAGCATGTATAGTCATGATCATTTCAAACAGAAATAATAAGCATTAGCATTCAAGGTTTATATAGGACTCTTATGGTTAGTCAAATCATAAGAAACATAACATGTCTAAACCTGTGATAACTCAAACCTATGACTCTTTTGGTTAGTCATATCATTAATTAAGGTAAGACACATAATATGCATATACCCATGATTATTCAAACCTATGACTTCATTAATAATCATCATCAATCATTCCATGCATACTTATATAAGAGATCCTATGATATAAGGAAAACATACCTGTTCACCATATTTGCTAGTTATGTCTAGCAATGTTTTCTTGTTCTCTTCAATGACCTGCATAAATCATAAGTTAACCTTTTCAAAACCAAATCATACATACCTCCATGTGATCCATGACTATGGATGAATCTTTGTCTTCATGTCACCATAGCAAGTTCAGGTTGTCCCTTTAATTTGTACAAACCTCCCTCTTGCTCTCCAATCACTACTGCATCATCTATGGTCTTTCCCTTTGGCCACATTAAGACTTGGCCATCCACAAATGCAACCCTCATACCTTTTGCATCCAATGCAGAGATGGAGAGTAAGTTCTTCTTGAGCCCAGGTACATAAAGGACTTCTTTCATCTTCAAATATTTTCCAGAGTCTAGGTTGTAGGAGGCTTCACCACTTCCTTTGATTGGGTATTGATAATCATCCCCTAAAGATTCATGTTCAGATAGATTCACAAAAGATTCCTTAAACCCAGTCATGTGTTTGGAAGCCCCAATATCAATCAACCAATCATTACAACCATGGGAGATAGTACCTGTGAGAGCAGAGATTAGAACATACTCTTCTTTGTGAAAATGATGAGAAGATTTCTTCTTGTGATGGGATGGCTCCCTCTTGAACTTGCCCTTCTTAGTGTGAGCTGTGAGAGCTTGATCTTCATTTCCCATCTTCTCTTCTCTTGCCACAAGCCTTGCTTCTTCTTGAGAACATTCCTCCCATAATATGCTGAAGGAGATTAACTTCTTTCTGGCACAGATCCCCTGGATTAAAGAGTCCCATGACCTAGGTAGGCCATTCAAAGTAGTCATAACAATTTCACCATTCTCCACCATTTCATCTACAGCTTCAAGTTGTTCCTTGATCTTAGAGACTTTGGAGAAATAGGATTGAATGGTTTCTCCATTCGACATCTTGACCCCTTTCAATTGATTCCGCAGGGTCATCTTCCGATTTATGTTCTTTCCTTCAAATAGCTTGGTCAAAGAGTCAAACATAGCCTTGGGTGTCTTTAGAGAAGACACATGGGGTATGAGATGGTCTTTGATAGAATCAACAATGATTCTCTTTTCCTTGACCAATTTCTTCTTATGTAAAACCTTAGCCTCTTCATCCTCTGGGATAGGGATGTCTTCTTTTATATATGAGTCCGACTCATTCTCTTCCAGGATTAACCCAATCCTATACTTCCAAGCTCGAAAGTTATCAGCCCCTTCAAGCTTATCCTCAAGCTTGGTGTGGTGAGACATATTAAAGAGTAATTCAAATGAAAATAGAAAAGATTTAGGTCTTACCACTTGAAATGCTGAAAACTGGATCTGGTCCCGGATTAGGGTTTGTCGAAAAAACACTAAAAATTCAAAATGTGAATTTCAAATTTCTGAAAGGATAGAAAGATGCGCCTTGATGAGCTGATCAGCCTGGTGTATTCATAATTTGAGATCAGCAAAGCTTTACCCTTCAGATTTGCCTTTTTGTCCTCCCGGGTTCACTAGGGAGAGCCCTAAATTAGGGTTTGAGTTTCCCGGAGATCTACCCAGCCAAAAATCTCCATCCAAAGCTCTAAACTTCGATTTTTGCAAGGAGCTTCCAGCTATGTCTTCAGATTTCAGAAATTCCTATTTTTGTGGAAACCCTAATTTTTAGGGCCAAATCTGAAAATGCTCATAATTGAATTCTGATTGGACAGATAGATTCTCCTTGATGAGTAGAATCAATCTACTATACTGCTTTTCCAAAAACTATGGAGAGAAACCCAATAAACAAGAAACTCAAGTTTCTGTCACTGCAAAATGTCTTCTTCTCAGGTTAGCTCTGATACCATGTTAAATTTGAGCATTAATTCACAATACTCTTGGATCTTTACTGAGAGAATAACATATACAGTATATCAATGCATAACAATCACAATAAGCATTACAAGCATCACAAGAATCAAAAGCATGAGAGACAAGAGACACAGAGTTTCTGTGGGGAAAACCCTACGGTGAAAAACCCCACAACTTCCTCAGAGATAGAGAGAGAAATGGCTCAACCAAAGCACAACCAAAATACACTTGAGACAGTCTCCTAGAGCAGATGATCCTCCTTCTCAATAGTGCGCCACTTTCTGAGTGAGAGAAGTGTGTCTTTCCGAATTATCCAAATAGAGATCTCCCGATCTCTATTTATACTTAACCTGTTTTCCCAGTTACACTATGGGGCCGACTTGTCTATCTAGATACATCCATAGTATAATATATATTTCAGGGCCGACCCCACACATGGTGGTCTAATAACCCATCAGCAAGTACACACACTTGCGACACTTGTCAATCCACATGACGACACTTCCTTATAGAGGAATAACACATCTCTAATAAGGGTACAATAAATATATATAAAATACATAGATGAAATATATTCCGAAGTTACATATACATTAACACTTATAAGAGTGTCTTTCCAAGCAAGATCTCTAAAGAGCATTTGAGGCCTTTTTCATCGTGTCCAGATCTCCAGGACTTATTTCATGTGGTCCCCACAAAACTTTAAAAGAGTGTCTTGCCAAGCAAGATCTCTAAAGAGCATCTGAGGCCTTTTTCATCCTGTCCAGATCTCCAGGACTTATTACATGTGGTCTAGCAAAACCTTAAAAGAGTGTCTTGCCAAGCAAGATCTCTAAAGAGCATATGAGGCCTTTTTCATCCTGTCCAGATCTCTAGGACTTATTACATGATACCCTTGCACAACCTGTCCACGACCACAGAGTATCAACCTGATACTCACCATACATCGTCTTGATGTACATGATCATCCTGATCATCATCACTGCATCGTACTGATGCATGTCATCTGGAGCAACATCCTGAAGCTCGTCATCTATGATCATCCTGATCATACAATGCATCCACCTGATGCATACCAAGTATCTACCTGATACATATCATCATACATGATCCACTTGATCATACAATGTATCCACCTGATACATACATAGATACATGATCCACTTGATCATACAATGTATCCACCTGATATATATCAACATACATGATCTACCTAATCATACAATCGTATTCACCTGATACATATACAGATACATGATCCAAGCATCCAACTTGATGCATATACATATACATGATCCAACTGATCATAACAAGCATCCAACATGATGCATATACATATACATGATCCAACTGATCATAACAAGCATCCAACATGATGCATATACAGAGCAGTAACTGGAGCATTGTCCTAATGCAAATCATCCAATGCTTACATCCACAGCCATGGGAAGGATCCTCCTCTCACCATACTTGGAATGGCTCCTGCAAATGTGTCCATAAATTCTTCCTCGAAGTGTTGTCAATCTGAAGAACACCAAGAATCTCTCTGAAGTACTTGAACTTCACTCTGGCTAGTGGTTTCGTCAACACATCCGCAACCTTCTCAACCGTCGCAACATACAGGAGCTTCACTGCTCCTCTCTGCACCATATCCCTGATATAGTGATATTTGATCTCAATGTGCTTCGACCTGTCGTGGAACACTGGGTTATCAGACAGCTTCACACAACTCTGGTTGTCACAAAAGATACCAGTAGCCTCCAACGGGAGATAAAATAGATCAGATAGTAGATTCCAGAGTTATACTGCCTCACAACTAGCAGAACAAGTTGCAACATACTCTGCTTCGACTGTACGCAGTGCTACATAGGACTGCTTCCTGCTAAACCAAGAGATCACACCTGATCCCATACTGAAGTAGCACCCAGAAGTGCTCCTCCTATCTACACACTGCCTTCCCAATTTGAATCAACATAACCCTGCAGGTTAAACTTTTGATTCACATCATACTTGATCCCATAATCATTCGTACCCTTTAGGTACCTCAGAATATGATTTACAGCAAACAGGTGAACACCTCTCGGATCCGTCAGGAACTGGCTCAATGTGTTCACTGCAAAGCAAATATCTGGTCTTGTGTTCGTCAGGTACATAAAGGACCCAATCATCTCACGATACATAGTGACATCAACCAGCTCAGATGAAGCAACACACAGAAGCTTCAGGTTCGATGCTATAGGTGTGGCCATGGCCTTGCAGTCCATCATCTCGAATCTCTTCAGGATCTCTACTGCATACTTCCCTTTTCCAAGGAAGATCCCATCTGCACTCTGCCACACCTCCATGCCTAGAAAATAGTGCATCATCCCCAATTCTTTCAGCTTGAACTTGGTAGCAAGCTTCCTCTTCGTGTCGGCAATCAATCTATCCTCACCTGTTACAAACAGGTCATCCACATACAATAGTAGTATCACTGGATTGCCTTCCTCAACCTTGTAGTAAAGGTTGGAATCCACTTTACTCTTGGTAAATCCCAAACTGGATAGAAAGCTATCTATTCTACCATACCAAGTCCTAGGAGCTTGCTTCAAGCCATACAAGGATTTCTTCAACTTGCACACATATGACTCTCTGTCATGTGTCTCAAAACCAAGTGGCAGCACCACATACACTTCCTCCTCGACTACACCATTCAAGAAAGATGTCATGACATATCTAGTGTATATTCCATTTGATCACTGCAGCCAGAGCAAGTATTGCTCTAATGGAAGTGTATCTGGCTATAGGAGCAAAAGTCTCTTCATAATCAATTCCTCTTTCTGGGAGAAGCCACGAGCTACAACCTCGCTTTGTATTTCTCCATGCTTCCATCTGCAGCATGCTTGATCTTATAGATCCACTTGGAAGTCATGAAAGACTTCCCTTCTGGTCTGGGACCACATCCCAACCATAATTCTTCATGATCGACGGATAATGGCATTCTTCCATTACTTCATCCCGGATCCTGGGAACTTCAATATCTTCAATAGATAGATTTGTTACTGGAACAAATGTTGTAGTCCTTCTTTTGTAGGTGATGGTATATGATCTTTCCTACAAGACAAGTTAAATTGCATGATTAGAAACATCTCATAGTTTTTAGAACAATTTCTTACACATAAAGAAATATGTCATGCAGTCATGCAATTGTTTTATCCAATGCTTCAATACAACATTTATCCATATCTCGTAACTTTCTAGATGCCTTCCAATCTCTACCAGAACATTGTTAAGAGTGTGCACAACTCCCAACATGTCAGCAAAGAGGTTTCATTCTAGATAAGTAGCAATGGAATGTTGTACAGTGCCATAGGCCACTTACCCATTACATGCATATTAGTAGTATACTGTTCATTAATGTAATTATTTTAATATGCATAATACACAACCTAAGTCTAGGAACATAAGTATATACATTATTGAACAATATTATTTAAACAATCAAATATACAAGAAATGACAATTCAAATACTTATCTTTATTTGTTTGTAGGGCGGACTCCCTCTCAATATTTGCTTCCTTGCAGGAGCTACTGGAGTGTGCTCCCTCTTGATCTTTGCTTCCTCAATTACCCATCCTTGAACTTATATCCATCCTCGATCACTTATGCATACTTACTAGTATCATCATTGTGTTATCCTCGAGGTCTCATGCATACATACATTCATTAGTATAATCGCAATAATCTTAAACATGTATAGTCATGATCAATTCAAACATAGATAATAAACATTAGTATTCAAGGTTTCAGGGAATACTTCTTTTACTCATGCATATTCTTATTTGACCAAAGGAATTTTCTGGTTAGCCATATGATCAATCAAGGTAAGAGACATAATATGCATAAACCCTTGATTACTTACATTTCTAACTTCATGAATAATCATTATCAACCATACAACAGTATAAGATCCCAACACAAGGTAGGATTCTAACTTGATATAGGAAAAACATACCTGGTTATCATATTTGCTAGTTATGTCTAGTAATGTCTTCTTGTTCTCTTCAATGACTTGTGCTAGTAACCTGCATATCTCATAGGTTAAGCATTGTAGAACCAAATTATACATACCTCGTAAGTAGATCTTCTATGTGATCCATGACAATGGATGAATCTTTGTCTTCATGTCACCATGGTCATATGTTCTTGAAATAGAACATGATTTGTCTTTCTTGATGTACCTTTCATGTTAGTGGACAACATCAACCTCATACAACACCACAATGCATTAGTACAATCATAAGTGTCAAAACCCTAATCAATGAATATCTGCATTCATAATTTTATTAAGGTGATACAACAAGTCTAAAGTTAATCAAGATTGTATGAACCTTAATGAAGACAAACATACCTTAGACTTAATCATGAACAGATCTCGAAACATACCTGGATAAGTCATACCTGTCGAGATTGCTTGTAATCTTCTTATGTAAGGCCTTAGCCTCAACTCCCTCTGAAACAGGAACTTCTTCACTTATGCAATGACTAATCCATTCTCTTCTAGGATTAACCCAATCCACTTTGATTTGTAGAAACTGGATCTGGCGCTGGATTAGGGTTTGTCAGAGAAACCCTAAAAATTCAAACTTTGAATTTCAAACTTCTAAAAGGATAGAAAGATGCGCCTTTCTGAGTTGGTCAAGCTGGTATACTCAGAATTTGAAAACTGCAAAGTTTCACCCCTCAAAATTGCCTTTTAGATTTCTGGATTCACTGGGGAGGACCCTGAATTAGGGTTTGAGTTTCCCGGAGCTTCACCCAACCAAATAGTTTGATCCAAAGCTCTAAAATTCGATTTTTCCAAGGAGCTTCCAGCTATGGTCACATATTTCAAAAATTCCCATTTTTGTAGAAGCCCTAATTTTTCACTTTTCTGATCAATGTCCCGAACTAGGGTTTGATCAAGCCCGACCTTCTACCCAACCAAAAAAATTGATCTTGGTCTCTAAATTTTGATTTTGATGAGTATCATTCAGCCGTGTTCTCCGATTACAAAAATACCAACTTTCTTCGAAACCCTAATTCGTGGAGCCATGAATGAAGGTGCTCAAAATCCAATTTTGTTTTGACAGAAATATGCACCTGATTGGTTCTGGTGTAACTCCGAAATTATGAATCCACAGGGTTTGAAACTTCGACGTGTGGTATCCCGACATGTCATCTTTCCAAATCCACAGGTATGACCTCAATTGGATTCTCTGAGACAGAGTTATGCCAAGTGTTGCAATGTGACCTGTTTATGAGATAAAACAGGAGAGCGAACTTGTACGTCGTGCCACATCTCACTGGTTCAACTTCGGCCTCTAAAAACCTTACCTGAGAAACTAGAGTCCATGCCCTACCTGTCACTTTTTATGAAATTCCATTTGGAGCTTCCTAGCCCAAGTTGTGACCTTTTTTCCTAGGTCACCTGTTTATGACTGAGATCTGGAAGAGGAAGAAACCCTAGATTGTACAGATCATAAAACACAAAGTTCAACGAATTAGAAGTTGTGCTTTGGACACAAGGTACATGGGGATCTTACATTCAACCTATAAGAGTTTCATATCCTGAAACCTCTTTGATACGATGATTGGTTTTTGCTATATCAAGCCCTAGCTTCGCAAGTGCAACAAGTGTCATAAATGCCATACCATGCCTTCTTTCAGGCTAGCTCTGATACCATGTTAGTTTTTCAGAAATTTCAATCTGATCTAGGATCTTAACTAAGAGAATAACATGTAAATAATATCTACAACATATCAATCGTGGACACAATAATGCAAGCACACAAGAGACACAGAGTTTCACCGGGGAAAACCAAGAAGGTGAAAAACCCCGCAACTTCCTCAGAGATAGATAGAGAAATGATACAACCCAAGTACAAGAGATAGTCTTCTCCTAGAAGTAGCTTCTCCTCCTCCACAAGTGTGCCACTCTCTGATGAGAGTATGAGTGAGAAAGTGAATGATCAAATAGAGTGTCTCCCGCACTCTATTTATACTTGACTTGACTTGCCTAATAACCTTTGCTAGGTCGGCCTTAACTTAACCTCATAACATAATGCTGACTGGGACGACCCCCAATAGGGTGGTCTAATAAACCTTTGACCCACATGACTTATACAGGGCTGAGCCCACCAAGGTGGTCTAATAACTCATCAAGTATAAGTTACGACACTTACAATATAAATGACGACACCTCCGTATAGAGGAATAATGACATCTCTATAGGAATACAATATACATATAGGAAATACATTCCGAAGTTACAAATACATCAACATAGTTTAGTATTTATTAAAGTACTTTATGATTTTGTACAAGATAGAGTTTAGAGTTTAGGGTTAATGGTCTATGATTGTTAGTTCTTGCAGCTTGAAGGCATGCCTGCATCTGGTGCCTAGGTGCAGGGGTCTGAGATGATGGGTTCTCATTAAATGTCATAAAGTGACTTTATTATGTGTATTTATTAAAGTACTTTATGATGTGGCTTTATGATTTTAAAGTGAGATGTACTTTATTAAAGTGTCTTTCACTTTATAAAGTGACTTGAAGTTATAAAGTCTACTTTTCATTAAATTAGAGTAAAAGTGACTTTTTGAAATGTAAAGTGTTTTTTTATAAAGTTCACTTAAGTGATTTAAGTGAACTTGGGATTAAAAAATAGCCATTGATCTTGTGACCAAGATCAAATATCAGTCATAGAAGACAAAGATACATGAGGAGCTACCCTAAGTTATTGATAAAAGGACACCAAAGGCACACATTCCAAAGCACCCAAGAAGAGCATTTTGAACCACTCTCCAAAAATGCTCCTATGGGTGGCTCCAATTCCAAGGAGTAGCTTGGAGAGAGGAGCTCGAATTTCAAGAGTGATGGTTTTTGTTGAGCAACATAGATAAGAGAAGAGGTAGAAGATGGATTGGGCATGAATCCCAAGGTGTGGGAACATTTACAAAGGAAAGTACAACCATTAATGATCAATTCGTACTATACATTCTGGTGGGGGTTGTACTATAGAGTTGGTGGACATAAAAAATGAGCAAGAGGAATTGTTTTTGAGGCAAGTGACAACATTTATTGCTACAGAACCGTACAATAGAAAAGTGGCCTTACAATTGATGTGATTGGGAACATAAATTGAGGTGAATATAATTGCATGTACACTATCATGGGCTATATAGTATGCACATTTTCCTAGGAAGCATATTGCATAGTTTACGAGGTGATTTTATGTGCTCATATTTCGATAAATTGTTGTACTGTATTGAATATTTGATGTTGTACCTTACTTCTATTGTAATTCTGAATTTAACTACTACTCAATAATAAACATCTATTGGACTTGTTTTCCCCAAGGGTGGGGTTTTTCCATGGTCATTTTTGACCAAAATCATTATGTCAAAGTGTTGCTACAGTCTAATGATTTTTTTTAATTATTTCCATTGTTATATGTACTTAGCTTGCAGTACATTAGCTTACAATATATGTGAATTTAATTATTGTAAACCGTGTTATGGTTTACTTCATGTAGAAGTATGATGTCACTGGAAAGTTAAGTGTTTGACGAAAATTCACAGTGACTGTGTGTGAACAAGTGTTTGATTTTTCTACATGGTATCAGAGCCAGGTGTGCTTTGAGTGTGGCAATGGTCTATAGGTAGCTGTGTATGCAAGTGACTTATTCATTGATACAATTGTGAGGTGTGATTTGGCACAAGTGGGAGGAGATTTCCTTGTCTTGTAGATTGGAAAAGAGCAGAGAGGGGGATGATGGCTAGAATTCAGTATGAAGACCGATTGGAGGGGATCTCCAACTATTTATAGTGGAAGGATCCTATGGGTGTATTTCTCAAGGAGAACAAACTTTGGTTGTTCATCAGTACAATTGTAGTACCTCTTACTATTGATCCCATATCCCTTGACATACATGAGGTGAAGGAGGCTAGAACGTAGAGATTGCTTCTAGATGGTGTTAGAGATCATCTCATCCTGCATTTGGTAGAGAAACAAACCACCAATGAGACGTGGGACACTTTGAAAAGTTTATATGAGAACAAGAACGAGAATCACAAGATGGATTTGAAAGATAAGCTCCACAACATGAATATGGAAAAAGGTGAGAATGCAGCCTCTTATCTCACTAGGATTATATAGGTGAAATATGAGATGAGCGTAGTTGGTGAGGTCATTCCCCATACCAAGCTGGTGCAGATAACATTGAAGGGATTCACTAAGGATTGGGATGTGTTCATGAAATGTGTGGTTGGTAGGGAGAACTTTTCCTCTTGGGAAATATTATGCGACGAATTTACTTAGGAGGAGATTTGAGAAGGGTCTCAGGAGAAGACATGAAATGATATTGATGAACAAAATGTGGCCCTTTATGCAAAGGGAAATAAGAAGAAAGGATCAAGCAATGAAGCCTCATCAAAAAATAAATACATGAGAAAAGTGAGATGATTTTCTTGTTAGGCATATGGTCACTATGATAGGTAGTGTCCTAATAAGAAGAAGGGCAAGAAGAAAGAAGAGTCCAAGACTATCACTTCAGCTGAAGTGGAAGAGTATGCAAGGAAATATGAGAAGAAATTTTCCTTGGTGAGTACTGTCTCGGGGAGTATTTTTCCAAGAGCGTGGACACTAGAGCGTGGTACATAGATGGCGGAATAACATGACATATGACATGAATAAGAACCATGTTCATGGAGTTAATATATATAGACAAATTTATACTTATGGAGGATGGGTATGCCGACACCCATGTCGTAGAAGGAGTTGGAAGTGTTCTATTCCAAGTCAAGTCTTGAGGTTATCTGGAGGTTGGTGGAGTGCTGCTTGTTCTAGAGATGAAAAATCAATTGCTCTAAGTTTCATCTCTAGAAGATGACGGGTATGCGATCCTTCACTTGGAAGGACATGTTATTATGTATCTAGTGAGATAGGGCATGGGTACATTTTTGAGATTGCTAGGCATCAGATATGGCAGGACTTAACGAGTAGTGGGTCATCCTGTGGATGCTGAGTATGGTAGGAGGTCAGACTTAATGGAATCAATGGTAGTATCTAGTGGGGAATATTCTTCTAGCTCTATGAGGAGACCGAGCTGGTATGAGATGACTCTTGAGGATAAGCAGGAGAGTGAGTAGAAATATCAGTTCAGAGTGGATAGCCATATATATCCAACACATGATCTAGAGAAGGTGGCTAAGGGACCTCCATTTTCAGAGGGAGCAACTTTAGCTATTGGAGAGTAGAGGTTAGAGATAGATCCAGGGGGAGGAGATGCATGCAGTACCTCCCTCGCTAAGAGGGAGTGTTAGTTTTTGTATCTCGGAGGTAATCCCGCATTTGGTTCCTAGGTGTAGGGGTCTGAGATGATGGGGTCTCATTAAATGTTAGAAAGTGACTTTATTGTGTGTATTTATTAAAGTACTTTATGATGTGACTTTATGATTTTAAAGTGAGATGTACTTTATTAAAGTGACTTTAAGTTATAAAGTTTACTTTCCATTAAATTAGGGTAAAAGTGACTTTTCGAAATGTGAAGTTTTTTTTAATATAGTTCACTTAAGTGATTTAAGTGAACTTGAGATTAAAACATAGCCATTGATCTTGTGGACAAGATCAAATCTCAGCTGTAGAAGATGAAGAGACATGAGGAGTTACCCTAAGTTATTGATAAAAGAAGACCAAAGGCACACATTCCAAAGCACCCAAGAAGAGCATTTTTGGAGAGTGGTTCAAGTTCCAAAGTGAGGAGTTCTTGTGTGGCTTGAATCCCAAGGAGTAGCTTGGAGAGAGTGAGGGATTTTTTTGAGAAGCAAGGATAAGAGAAGAGGCATCAACTAGAGTAGGAACGAATCCCAAGGTGTATGTACATTTTTCCAAGGAAAGTAAAACCATTAATGAGCAATCCATATTGTACATTCTGGTGGGGGTCGTATTGCTGAGCTGGTGGGAATAGAAAATGAACAAGAGGCACTATTTTCGAGGCAAGTGACATCATTTATTGTTGTAGAACCGTACAACATAAGAGTGGCCTTACATTTGATGTGAATGGGCACCGAATCAAGGTGAACATAATTGCATGGAGACTTTCCTAGGTCATATAGTATGCATGTTTTCCTAGGAAGCATATTACACAGTTTACAAGGTGATTTTATGTGCTCAAATTTTGAGAAATTGTTGTACGGTACTGAATATTTGATGTTGTATCTTACTGCTATTGTAATTCTAAATTTAACTGCTGCTCAATAATAAACATCTCTTGGACAGGTTTTCCCCAGGGGTGGGGTTTTTCCAGGGTCCTTTTTGGCCAAAATCACTATGTCAAAGTGTTGTTATAGTATGATGATTTTTTTAAATTATTTTTGTTGTTATATGTACTTAGCTTGTAGTACATTAGCTTACACTATATGTGAATTTAATTCTTGTAATCTATGTTATGGTTTACTTCCTGTAGAAGTATGATGTAAGTGACAAGTTAAGTGTTTGACAAAAGTTCACAGTGACTATGTGTAAACAAGGTCTGATTTTTCTACAATGATTAGGCTCAAGTTCATGGTCATTTATCTTGTCAAAATTTATTATTTGATTGTATGCATGGATATCATATATTGTTAATTACCTTATTATAAAATAATTTATTCATAGTGGAAATATAAACTATAGAAATATTTGGAATGAAATGACATAATTACCACAACAAAAAGAAAATGTAGAAGAACCAAAATAACAAAAATAGAAATACCTTTATTGATAAAAACAATATTCACTTTCTACTTTGAGGGAGAAACCTCCAACTAAGAAGATCTCCAATTACAATATGCTTTGCATGACATCTCATACATTATTTCTTCTTCTTATATAGTTTGTACCTAACCTCCTACGAACTTTCTAGTAGGTGGAACCTTCAAGTAAGACTTCTTTATGATAGTTTCTATCTAACCTTCTAGGAAATTTCTAGTGAATGAGTGTTTTATTAGGTGGAAAATTCTAGCTAGCCTTCTTATAATTATTGTTTTCACACTATATCTACTTCATGGGCCTTATCTAATAGAGACAACCTCAATACATAAAAACCTATATATATACACAATGGGTTAGGGTAGGACCCTAACATGCCCTCTCCCTTAGAAATAAGAATTGTCCCTCATGTTGGAAATGAGGAAATTGCTGAAGTATTCCTGGTAGTTCCCATATAGAATCCTTAGGTTGTGTGTCTTTCCACTGTATCATGACCTCTTTGATAGTGATTTAGTGGAGATGATGTTTTCATTTTTCTAGGATAGCCTTAGGATGCAACCATATGGATCCTTATTTATCCAATTTTGGAAGGCTAGTTTGAATACAACAATAAGAGATGATCAATTTCTTTAAGAAGAAGACATGAAATATTGGATGAATCTTACAATGGATAGGTAGCTCCAATTTGTAAGCCACTAACCCCACATGTTTTAGGACCTTGTAGAGGCCATAAAACTTGGGAGTAAGATTTAGGTGGTGGTTGTGCTTAAGTGAAGTCTGCTTATAAGGTTGTAGGTGGAGGAATACTTGTTCCCTTGATTCAAAATGAGTTCGAAATGATGCTGATTAGCTTCTTGCTTCATCACATTTTGAATAATTACTAGATTATCCTTGAAAGTGAGGAGAATGTTGACTCAAGCTGTGAGGGTTTTTTCGACCTCCTTCACATTAGAGACTCTTGGTAAGTAGGATAGTACTAATGGAGGATTTTGGCCATAGATGACCTCAAAGGGAATCATTCAAGTGGCACATGATAAGTTGTATTATACCACCATTTTGCTAGAGATAACCACTAATTATATTTGGATTGTATCTATGAAATAAAGCATTGAAAATACACTTCCAAGCACTTGTTCACATATTTATTGCGACTATTAGTTTGGGGGATAGCCTGTGCTAACACTCAATTGAGTTTCTTCAAGACAAAACAACTCTTGCAAGAAATTGCTAGTGAAAGTGGGGCCACAATTCATGACAATAGTCTGCAACATATGTAATATACCTAGGGAGGATAATATGGACTACCTAGGTAGGTACTCAAGGGGATAATGATTATAAAGTAGGGATAAGGAATGCAATATGAATAGGCCCACTCGGTAGCTGTTGGGTAATAAATATGCCCACTAGGTAGTTAGAAGAAACAATATAATAATGAGGGGTATTTAGCAAAGGAATACTCATGCTATAGTATAAATACACATGAGTATCATTGTATTGGGAAAGTTGGAAGCTAGATGTTGATTATTATAGAAAACATGGATTGTGGAGTGACTCTTTCCATAATGAAGAGTTAATGGTGTTAGCCTACCTCAAGGGTCTTCTCTACATTTTTGTGTAGATTATCTTGTTTATCATTGTGTGGATTTACTAGGTTATTCTAAAGCTATTTTCTATATTCTATCTTTAGATTATTAAGGATTACAACATTTAGTATCAAATCCCTTTCTTGGGAAAACAAGTGGGGATTTTTTTCTTCGTTTTTCATATTTCTTGGAAAAAAAATAGGACGATAATATTCAAATCAACTTTTGATTCTTTGTTTTTTGTAGAATCTAAGGAAACCAATTGTAGATATGAGTTCCAATCTAAAAAATGCTTGATTTTAAAAAAATAATCCAAATTAGAGTCCAATAAGTGACATTAGCATTGATTTTAAGTTAGCTATTTTAGGGTTTTTCCATTGATTGCCACTTCAATTATAGGTCAAATATTTTATGATTGAGCACCAATTTATTTGGAAAACCACCTCTAGTAGATGAAGAATGACCATGGCATTTCATAATTGTGGTAATAATAGATTTAAGCAATATTGATGAATTTATAATCATTTTAAATTTGTCACCTCGAACTACATTGAAAAGTAAGTTATAGTTTTGGTTGTGTTTTATTCCAAGAAAATGCAATGGTCCTAGTATCTAAGAATACATTTCATACTATAAACAAAATGTGTCTCTTTGGAAAAGTTACCTATACTCTCATCTAACAAATGAAGCATCCATATGGGGTCAAGCACTTTTATTTAAGGAGCTATTAATTTTTTTTGATGAAGCATCATGACAAGTATTTTTACAGGTGGTCTCATGATGTGAAGAATGATTAAAAAAGTAAAAAGGTTTATTTTCATGTGATAAATTCCTATTACATGTTCATGGATGTATTTAGCAAGTTAAAGTCATCCTATAAAATCTAGTAGCAAGCCTAATTTTATCAATGTTAATTTGTCTAAAAGGTTGCAAATCCACACACAACGTAAGAAAATCACACAGATTGAGGGTGTAAATGTCAATTTTTCTAAATATTTGAAGATAACTATGGAAAAATATGTGTTGCATTCATATTTTCATGCTATACATATGAATGGCATGGATATTGATTTTGGATATCCTTGGATGGGTTTAGTTGGTACAATTAATATTAATGCACAAAATAAGTTTTTGAAGCTTTGGTACAAGAAAAAGAGACTCACATTGCATGTTATTTTTGTTGTTGAAGGTCTGAAAGTGGTACATGAAGAAGTTTTTACAACACCTACTGAGATATCAAATGAAGAGTTTGAGGTTGAATCCAATGAAGAAAAATATATATAATCACATGAAGAAAATCCTAGGAAGGGCATCAAAATAAATATGAATATGTAGAGATGTAGGTTGCATAGTGAGAGAAAGAAGAACTAATAGCTAAGCTTGTGGTATTTTTCCACCACACACCACCATGAGAAACAACAATCATCAAGGCATGGTTGGGAGCATCAACAAACAAGGAACACAAAATTCAACCAATATGGAGGCACAATGAGGATGAAAAGAAATGCATGGATATTTCAAAGTAGCACAATGACAGCGTGGCACTGAAGGAGCAAAAATAATAAAAATCAAGGTGACAAGGAAACAATTGGAACCCATTTTCGCATTTCACTAGGATGGATGGATGCCCATGCTTGGTGCCGGTTGGATACACTTCTTAGTAGATCATATTGACTGTATTCCTTCGATGTTTTGAGGATGAAACATGTAGAGGGGGATGGAATGTATTATACCCAGGGAGGTACCCAAGGGGATGCTGAATGTAATGTGGGGATAATGAATATAATGTGAATATACCAATTTGTATTTGGTGGATACAAAATATGCCTACTAGGTAGTTAAAAGAAATAATGTAATAATAAGGGGAAGTTGGAATAAGAAACACATGAGTATCATTGTATTTGGAAACTTGGATGTTGATTATTGTAGCAAGCATGGATTATGGGGTGGTTCCTTCCATAAGGAATAGTTAATGGTGTTACGCTAACTCGAGCATCCTCTAAATTATTGTGTTAATTATCTTGTTGATTATTGTGTTATTTGTAAGTTAATTTCTATCTTCTATATTTATATTTATTAAGGTACAAAACAACATATCACATAGTTTAAAGATATTATCCAAGAATATTTGAGCTACCATAGAGCATTGAAGGGGTATTGTAGAGCACAAAAATGATTTTATTTGGAAAGGTGACTAACCACAACCATGCTTATAGATTTCTTTCTATATTTTGGTAACCCTATAATGAATTCCATAGAAAAATTAAGCCATACAATTGGAAAAATGGGCAAAGGTTGAAGTTTTCCTGGAGGTTTCACTATCTCTCCCTTATGTCATTGAAAAATGTCACAATTTTCCACAAAGGTCTGTATGCCCTTCTTCATGCCTTCAATAGAAAAAATGATGGTTTGATCCTTTCATATGTTTTATGAAATCATTAATAACCTATTGTGGGAGATGAATATAGCTCATATAACACTGATTTCTTGTTCAAATATAGACATCTTTTGTAAAGAAGATATTAATTTATCCAAGTGTAGCTAAAATATTCATGGGGTACCCTTTGAAGTTGTTGGATCATGCTAGCGATGTTGGGATTTATTAACCATTCGTTACAAATGTCATTCAACCAATATGCTATAATAAAAGAGATTGAAAAGAGGGAACCTTCCTATTCATACTTATGAGAGAGAGCATCTGCTACGACATTATTGTTTCCCTTATAATTATCTCATAGTCACATACCAACATTTTGGTGACCCATTTTTCTTGCTCTAAGGAAAAAATCCTTTGCTCCAATAGTTATTTCAAGCAGTGATCAATTTTGATATGGAAATTTTGGCCAAGTAGGGATGGACGTAAAATATGCATAACATGCAATATGACCAACATTTTTCTTTCATTATTAAGCTAATTTTCCCAAGTGCCTCTCATAGAGTTGTTTGATAGTAAAAGCTAATGGTCATCCCTCTTGCACAAGTATTGCTCCAATGCCTTTATTTGAGGCATCATATTCTAGGACAAAGGTCTTAGTGAAGTTGAGAAAAGTGAGTACTGGGGTTCTGCACAGAACATCCTTTAAGTCCTAGAAATCCCTTTCTACAACACCATTCCAACTGAAAGCATTTTTTTAATCAAAGCTATGAACGGAGTTGCAATATTACCATAGTTTTTAATGAAATTTATACAATAAATAGTAAGATCAAGGAACCCTATTAAGATTTTAAGAGTTCCACGGTGAGGCTGATCCTTCATTGCTTCAATTTTATTTGGGTCCACAAGAACACCATTGTGAGTAACAATATGGCCCAAATAATCCACTTCAAAGACACCGAAGGAACATTTGAACCTATTAAGAAATATTTGATGATCAATAGGTAGTTGTAAGACTTGATCCACATGGTCCAACATGGGATTTCCAAGTTTTACTATAGATTAAGATGTCATAAAAAAAGACAAGGATAAAATTACATAGAAATGATGGTTTAAATATTTTGTTCATGAGACTTTGGAAGGTGGAAGGTAAATTAAAAAGGACAAAGGGCATGAACAAGGGCTCGTAATGGTATTTATGAGTATGAAAATAACTTTTAGGAATATCCACCTAATTCACATGAATTTGATGCTACTTGAGTACATATTGATTTTTTAAAGAATTGAGCACCTTTGAGATCATCTAAAAGGTCACCAATGACGCGAGTGAGAAACTTATCTTTAACTGTCAATTTGTTCAGAGCTTGAAAATCAAGACACATGACTTATTTCTTGAAGATAATGACAATTAGTGAAGAATAAACAATTTTACTTGTGCATATGACATTGGTAGCTAGTACATCTTGAACAATTTTTTCTATTTCATGTTTTTGGGAAAATGGATGGAAATACTTGTGTACATTGGGTGGGAGGCTATCGAATATGAACAAAATAGAATGATCATGCTCACCTCAATTCCTTTGGGAGGTTCAAAGATACATTAGTTTTGGTTAAGACTAATTGCATGTTAGAATGAATGGGCTGATAAGAGTTATCAAAATTTTGAATGGCATGGAATTGAGTCACAATGCCTAAATGGTCCTTTTAAGAGTATTTTCCATATGGTGTGAGCTAATGATCTCTATAGAGTTGACTACAATTCCTTTCAATGTGTATCTATGCCCCCCCTACTAGAAACTCATGTATAAGTCACATAAATCCATAGTGATGGGGACTAATGTCTGTAACCATTCAACACTCAAGAAAATATCACAACCACCCATTTAAATCGAAAACATGTAAGCTTTTAGGGAATAATCACCCATTTTAAGTCTCATATTTTCAAAATGACTACCACATTTCATAGTCCTCCATTAACAATCACGATGTGGAAGTTTTTGACAATTGTGGATTTAACAACATGTTTCTTGGTGTACACAATGATTAATGAAGTTATGGATGCACACTATCAATTAAGACAATGGATTTACGATGCTTTATATAGACAATCAATTTAAGGGTTTGGAAAGGGAAAATTGCAGTCAATGCACACAAGGAGATATGAGGTTCCACCTTCTGTGAATGGAGTGGGGGAATGTATTCCATTGATGGATGGGGGACCTATGGGGTATATATTGAACTTCATCATTATAAATGTCATCTTAAACACCATAAAGGGTTTTTGTTCCTTACATATATGCTTTGGGGAATATTTCTCATCATAGTTATAGAAAAGGTGTTTAAGTTGACATTCGACAATTTCAACTCGATGAAGTTGTGGATATTGAGAGGTGGAGAAGATGGTTAGGGATTAGTGGGAGGGTAACTAATATGATGGGGATGGGGAAAAATGGGAACTTTTTTATTTGAGCATTCATCACCTTTTTGAATTCCTTATCTCTTTGAGCCGTTTCCAACTAAGTAGTGTAATGAGCCATTAATACATATGCACATATCTCTTCTTTCATACCACTAATAAACTATTCCTTAAAAACTATTTTATATGCATTTGTTGTGGATGGATAGATACTCAAAAGTGGATATTAGATATTTGATTTTTCTAAATTGTTTAAGCTTGGTCAATCTTCCCAAATAATGAGTGTCTATTTCATAGAGTTACGGGACAAATTGTGTCCAAGCAATATAATATTGGAAGGATTTCTTATGCCACTTCCACTGCTTCCAATGTTCAAGATGCAAATATAAGGTACCCATCCCACCTGCTCTATCTGAATGACCCATCCCATGGGATCATACCCATTAATATTTGTTTAGATCAACTTTAGGAAGTCTGTACCACATGTGAGTCATCTGATCATGGATAGGTTGACTTGGTGGATGCCCACTGGGATTGGATGATTCAACATCTTCCTTTTGGGTAGATGGGTCCTTCCATTGGTAACCCAAATATTGTGAAGTGAGGATTTGATTCTAAATTTCCATGAGTTTGGTCGTTTGTTTAGGTAGAAACTCCAAGCTGTCTAGATTGGTACAAAAACCAGTACAAAATGACAAATTTGTGACTAATAGAAAACCTAAAATTTGCATATAAACTATTTTTTTAGGCAGTGTCTAATGGTAGTATATTTCCAGTCTCTTTTCCCTCAACTAACTTTTAGTCATATATCACTTAGTCATTAATTGGTTTAATTGATTCATCATCTTGTAATATATTTACTCACTTATTTGGTCATTAATTGTCACCATGTTTCAGTACATTTACTTGTTTATTTGGTTATTAATTGTCACCATTTTGTAGTACATTTGCTGGTTTAATTAGCCATTAATTGTTGTCATGTTGTATCATATTTATTAGTTTATTTAGTCATTATTTTTTATAATTTTTACTCGTATATTTAGTCGCTTAATAAAGCACTATGCAAGTAGTATAATCATAGTCCCTTATAACACGACTAAAATAATAGTAGTACATATAATTATTATTGTTACACATTAATGTATTATTATTGTTATCTTTGGTTTAGTATAAGTATATATAATTATTATTGTTATATATTAATGCATTACTATTGTTATCTCTGCTTTGGTAGTTTCATATTCATTATATTTATTACTAATTTTGTAGTTTTATATTCATTTTATTTTTTTCATCATTATTATTCAATATAAATTAATATGATGTGAATAATTTAAAAAAATGTCATATAAAATGGATGCTGATCTAATATCAATAAAACAAATTATATATAAAATTATATACTTAAACAATAAAAACATTTCATATATGCATTTGAATCAATGGAAGAAATTAAATTTATATAAACATGTTAACTTGCAACATTAATTAACAATACTATAAATAAGTTCAAGTATTAACATATATATTTGAACCACATAAATATTATATATAAAAAAATACGAAAAGTCAAGTACTACTACAATATATTTGAGTTTACAACTAAATATACACTAATACAAGATGATCATTGATCCAATAGGTCATGAAAAATGTCCCCATACTCTCAACAACATCAAGCTTTGGGACAAGTACATGAAAATCATCTACATCAATGACTTTTCCAAATATTTCAGTGACTAATCACGAGTTAAACTTACTTCCTTCAGACCTCCCCATGATGGTTACCATATATTGTGAAATTCTATGCCACAACAGATCTAAAGAGCCGAGGATACCTCACAAAGAAAGAATGAGCAGAAAATTTAAAGAAGAGTGAAAACTGCAGTAAAAAAGAGCAGAAGAATAATAATGCAACAGAACTGAGATAGGAGCAGAATAATATCACATGTTCCAATTATAAATATAATAAAAAATGATGTTAGAATGGAGAGAATTTCAATCATGCAGGAGAATTCGAACCTCAGTTGGTCTAGCATAGGGATTATCACCACTGGAGTGCTCCGGAAGACTCAAAGTCAACTGAACTGAACCTAAAATCAGCTAACTAAAGTCACAATCAATTAAATGAATAAGGAGGGCGCAATAGTCATGCATGCCAGTTAGAAAAGGGCGCATGAGGCCACAATCATTGGCATCTAGAGCTCTAACCACCCACAAGAGTCAGATAACTCAGGTGGACTGCACTGGAACACTTAGTAGGTTCCTATAAAATAGAGAACCGACTGAAGTGGTCCTAAAATGATGCATGCAGGGCTTAGAAGGTGGCAGATGGATCCTGGATGGCATCTGCACACAACTAGTGGTAAAATGACATCATCAACAACTAGGAAAAATAAATAATGCTAGGTAGGACAAGGACGGAGTATTGAAATATCCTAACACCCCCCCTTAATCCATACTATGCATCCTGGGCCCTAGTTACTAAGAGAAAAGGTCACCCATACAATCAAATAAATGATAAAAAATAAATAATTGTCCATGAACAAAGGAAATGGGGAAAAAATCATGGGAAAAATACCCCCCTTAAAAAAGAACAACAATAAAGAACTCAAAGAAACTTCATGCTAAGCAAAGAAGGAAAAAAATTTCCTAAGTGAAAGCCTTTGCAAAAATATTGGCAAGCTGCTCCTCTGTAGGATAGCAATGCAGGTGCTAGATCTGGATCTACTCCTCTGATGTGCCTCCCACTATGTAGAATTTGTATTTTCCAAAACAAGTCTTTCAGGAACCCTTCTTGCTACTGGAGCAAATGGATCATTGTGGTCCAAATCATGAACCTTTGAGTACCTTTTTTCAGACAACTGAGATTTTTTCCTGGTTGTATATTCCCCATGACAAGTCTCTCCAAGAGATTGTGGACTAAACCCCACCATCATGAAACACTTGTCTAAGAGAAGTGGATCTGCATGACATAGTGCAAGTTTTGCATGATACTGAGATCTGGTGGTTCTATGGTCAAATGGATCCCCAACTGTGTTCCCAGTAGCTTTAAGGACTTTGTGAGCCCATATTGGCCTTGGCCATGGATTGGGAGCATGTGTTGGATATGGATCTGAATCTGAATCTCCTTGAACTTTATTCTCAACATCAAGATCTTGATCATCATCTTCATTAGAAGAGGTATCACTCCGATCTTCATCAGATTTCGATGGGGTACATAGAGAGTATGGAAAAAAATGTGAGAATTCATATGCCTTGGAGGCATGGTTTGCAAACCCTTTCACTATAATCTTCCCAATGGTTATCTCTGCAATCTCAACTGTGTCAGGACCAAAGACCACTTTCTTCGATGAACTTGTGTGAGTCATCTAATACAAAGACAACAATTTTTCTGACAAAGATGGAACAAATAGAACATTCTTGAACTTTTCATGCTCCATATGTACTGTGCCCTTCCCTTTAGCAGAGATATGAGAGTTGTCTCCCATGTGAATAATCAGACCATATTTGATATCTAGAGAAGAAAATGATTCCCTGGAGGCAACCATGTGTTTGGAGGCTTCTGAATCAATGAGGAGGGCTTGTGATTTCGAAAATCCATCCTTTAGTGCATGGAAACTCTCATGACCATCAGAATCACTTCCATAATCAGTCTCTCTTGCACCTTTTGGGAGGGCAATGTTGTGTTGTTCAAGAATCTTGGTCAATTGATCTATCTTCTTCTGCATGTAAGATCTCTCTGGGTGGTTTCCTTTCTTGCAATAGGAACACTTGGATTTCTCAAATCTCTTCTAATTGTCCTTCTTAGAGATGGAGGCTCCTTCTGATGGAATTTACTTGGCATTCAACTTGGGTTCAAATGACCTCTTATCCTTTCCCTTGTGCCACCCTTCCCACTTTCACTTTTTGCTTCTCCAACCATAAGAGCTTGATATTTGGAGGCCTGCAAGGCACCCATATGTATCAGCTTATCTTGTTGTTGGATGAGAGATTCAGTGAAAACATCTAAGGAGGGCATCTTCCAACCAGGGATTGACATTCACCCAGAATGGAAGGTAGAGACAAATATAGAGAATTCTGGACCTAGCTTGCTTAGAATGGATAGCACCAACTGTTCATCCTTCTTCTCAATGCCACACTGCTTGCATTGCATAACCAGATATTTGAATTTTGAAAAGAACTGTTGAATGGTCTCAAAACTTCTCTATTGTAGAGAAATCAACTCATTTTCCAGAATATGGCCTCTTAGCTCATCTTGTTTTCCGAAGAGGGTCTCTAAATTCAACCATAACTCTCTTGGAGTCTTCAATCCTTCGATGTGGAATATTATATCTCTGGAAATTTGAATACACATTAAACCAAATGCTTCATCCAATCTATTTAGATACTTGTTTTTCTCCACAACTGATGTTGGTTCAGGATCCTTTTCCATTGTCACCTTGTACAATGATTTGTTTCGCAAACCATCTGCATATCATCCCTCCAATCAAGATAATTGAAGGGTGTCATAATCCTGGGAGAGAGAGGAGAGGTCAAATTGTCCATTACAACTACTGGAGCAAATACAAGGTGAAACTGCAGCTACTGCAGAAAAAATTGTTGCAACTACTGAAAACTGCTATAATTGCAGAAAACTGTTGTCACTGCTGCTGCATTAAAAAAATTTGAATAACATGCAAAAAAATATCAATAAAGAGGTAGACTACTACTAAGCACTGCTTTAGGACAATAGGAACATTTATCTGGATCCTTCAAACTTGGCTATACCTCATTGGATTTCTCCAATGAATTCAATGCAATGGCACCGGGATTTGCTGTGGAAATCCAGAGGATTCTGGTGCACTAACGAAATCATATGCTCAACATATTCGCTCAAATGGATCTGATACCATGTGAAATTCTATGTCACAACATATCTAAAGATATGAGGATACCTCTAAGAAAGGATGAGCAAAAAATGTGAAGAAGAGTGAAAACTGCAGTTAAAAAGCGCAAAAGAATAATAATGCAGCAGAACTCAGATAGGAGAAGAATAATATCACATGTTCCAATTATCAGTATAATAAACAATGATTTTACAATGGAGAGAATTCGAATCATGCAGGAGAATTTGAACCTCAATTTGTCTAGCATAGGGATTATCACCACTGGAGTGCTCTAAAAGACTCAAAGTCAACTGAAATGAAACTAAACTCAGCTAATTGAAGTCACAATCAGTTAACTGACTAAGGAGGGTGCAATAGTGTGTTTGTCATACATGCCAGTTAGAAAAGGGCACATGAGGCCACAATCAGTGGCATCTGGAGCTCTAACCCCCCACAAGAGTCAGATAACTCAGGTGGAATACATTGGAACACTCAGTAGGTTCCTATAAAATAGGGAACTGCCTAAATGGTCCAAAAATAATGCATGCAGGGATCAGAAGGTGGTAGATGGATCCTGGATGACATCTGCACACCACTAGGGGAAAATGACATCATCGACAACTAGGAAAAATAAATAATGCTAGGTACGACAAGGATGGAGTATTGAAATATCCTAACATAAATAGGGGGGTTTCAATAGGTGGATTATCCTTCTCCATTGTTGTATACATAGCCTTGTGGGAAAGGTTGTGGACTATATACCTACAAAACAATATGGTATCTATTACTTCTTCTAAAGTGAGACTTCTTGAAATATAGCCTCATGGAGGATCAAACCCGATAGCATGTTATACAAAATATAGAAATTAATAAATTGTTAGAACATTATTGTTGTAGGGAAATACTTCCTAATGACTAGGGAGAGGTCACCAACATACTAGGATAGATGGAAATTGATCCTAAGGATATATTTACAGACGAAATGGGCTCAATAAAGAATACTTTCAGCACTCTGCAATGCTTAAGAAAACAAGCAAACATAAAAGAAAGAAAAATAAATAGAAGGGAGGAACCTATTTTGACGGTTTATCCTTGCTACTTCAACTTTACTCCTTCCAGTTACTCCTTATCAACAACATGAAACCTACAAAACATGCCAAGTACTCTTCCTCACAAGCTTTTGACTTCAATGAAATATTGAATTAAAATAATAACATGTATGCCACATTCATGAACTTTAACAATGTTCCTACAAACCATGAACAAATTTCAAATAGTCAATAATTGAATGTATTACACTTTCATACGCACGAGGGAAAGATAACAAATTTCCATTAATGCAATAGAATGAGACAAATAGTTACCTTTATTGATGTTCGATACCTTTCAAATCCAACGATCATGTTCCTTTTCTCTTATAACACCTACAATCTCGCATCCAATACTCCAAATGTGTATAAGATGAGAGTCATATAAGGGGATGGATCCGACATGTAAGAAAATGATACAAAGAGATAGGGATCAATGGGGGAATGATAGGATTAATGAGTGTAATAATATGTCAATATTCCTCTAGTGTAACAATGGAATGGGTGTGCCCCTTGACTTGGCCCATCCTATCCATTTTTAATGAGTTTTTAGGATAGTTAGAGAGGTTACCAAGCAATTTTGTGAGTTATAAGTGAGACCAACTACCAACATCTACCTTAACTTCCACAATATTTATTTTTTTACATTTTTTAGCTTTTTTTAGGGCTCATGCACTCTGCTCAAAGGAAATGTGCATATCACACTTGTTGCAAGAAGAAATTGTGTGTGGTGTTTCAAAATATGGTCAAACTTCAATATTTTCAGGGAAAAAGAGATGGACTCTTCTCTAGGGTATTCAGAAAATTATATAGGGTCAAAATAAGGGCTCTTCCATGCTTGATAGGTTCATATATATGAATGATCATGCACACTTAAGTGCCATCTAGGCACATATTATTGTCAAAAAATGATGAAGTTCCAATTTGCGCTATAACAGATGCCCCCTAATGTGTGAGGTTAGAAGGGGATATGTTGGAAAAAATACATTATAATTTCCAATGGAGGGGAGTGAGGTGATATCATGGACGAGGTTTCCGATCATTGGTACTAAGAGGTACCTGAAATAGAGATAACGGTGTCAGAAATTGACCTTCCTAGAGGAGGGTATATCCATGCTCAAATGTGATAGAACGAGGATGCCAAATCAAGTACAATGATGATCCCTGACATATAGAATATGTAACACCATGGCCACAAAAGAAGTACACAGTGGATCCATGTAGTATATATAATTGTGGATCATGGCCATGAAAATGATACCCGATGGATCCATGTTAATCAAGAGATCATAGCAAAAAATAGATACACATTGGATCTATGTCTCACCATATATCAAGAGAACAACTATAACCAAAGTGAGTGAAATTTGTCCTCCAAGTGATACCAATGTAAGATAATGCATGGTATAGTATTTCACAACTTAGGAAATACAAAAATATGGGAATGCTACAATTGGCCCAAGGTATTCCATTTAAACCAAGGAAAGGTATGAATTCTATCCATGTGAATAGATGATATGAAGTCAAACATGTAGGATACCATTTGATTACTGGTCATTGGTGTATACTGCTAACAAACACAAGAAAATTCACAGATAATGAGAATCGGTGCCCAGGTGCCTAGTACATTCTAACAAGTGCAAATATATGTATTGAAGTCGAGCACTTGTAGAATCCATCAAGTAGGAGACATTGATGTATTCCCACTGCCCAATAGCAAGGAAACTTGTCATTGATGACTACAATTCCCAATATACCATCTAGACTCTGAATCCCATTCCCAGAGAAAGATACATTGAAGTCTATGGGAAGAGATCCATTGGAAGGGAGGTATTAAGGCATCCTCCATTAGCCAACATTAGAAAATATTAGGAACTTATTTGACTTGTTAATGGACTTAGACAAAGTTTATGGGATGGACCACTGAGTACATCTCTCACATGCACCATATGTGAATAGCGCATGAAAGAGACCCTCAGAGAAACAACTGATAATGGAAGCTATTGACATAGGTGAAAAATGCTAGCAATGATGAAAATGGAATCCAAGATACAAAATGAATCCCAAAATTTGAATAAAGGTATTGACGTAATTTTTTTGGGAAACCATTCAATTAGTGACCAATGATGTATGTAATTTTCTAAGTGCAAGGTATGTTGATGTATTTGTAACTTCGGAAGATATTATTCTATGTATTACATTTGTACTTTATTGTATATCCAACATAGATGTATTATTCCTCTGATTGGAAGTGTCATCATTTGTATTTGTAAGTGTCGTCATTTGTATTGATGGGTTATTAGACCACCAGTGTGGGGTCGGCCCTATTTAGGTCATGTGGTTGGGTTATTAGGTTTCATTGAGAAGTCGACCCCAGTGAATTATTGGCAGGCCAAGTCAGTGTATAAATAGAGAGGTTGTGTCTCTGTTTTGATTCATTGACTCACTTTTCAAGCTCGCATAGCTAAGAGAGACAATGGCGCACATGTGGAGGAGGAGGAGGATCATCTGCTAGAGACATCTTATTGGGTTTGATCCTTGTGATATTGTATCGGGGTTTATCTTATCTCTGAGGAAGTTGCAGTGTTTTTCACCTTCTTGGTTTTCCCCGATGAAACTCTGTGTCTCTTGTGTGATTGATTTTGTGTCTATGATTGATATGCTATAGATATGCTGTACATGTTATTCTCTTAGAGATCCTAATGATAATGGAATGAAATTATCGAAAATCTAACATGGTATCAGAGCATACCTAAGAAGAAGGCACTGTGTAGCTGCGAAAGCTAGGGCTTCTTAATATTTGGGTTTCTCTCCATAGATCATCAAAGGTAGGAGGCTAGATTGACTCTCCTTGGAAGGACGCATCTTTCTGTCGAGACAGAATTCAATTATGAGCTGTGTCAGTTTTTGACCTAAAAATTAGGGTTTCTGCAAAAAATGGAATTTCTGAAATCCGAGACCACGGCTGGAAGCTCCTCTGAAAAATCAAAGTTTAGAGCTTTGGATCGAACTTTTTGGTTGGGTGAAACTCTGTGTCTCTTGTGTGATTTATTTTGTGTCTATGATTGATATGCTGTAGATATGCTATACATGTTATTCTTGTAGAGATCCTAATGATAATGGAATGAAATTATCGAAAATTTAACATGGTATCAGAGCAGACCTAAGAAGAAGGCACTGTGCAACTGCGTAAGCTAGGGATTCTTAATATTTGGGTTTCTTTCGACAGATCATCAAAGGAAGGAGGCTAGATTGACTCTATTTGGAAGGGCGCATCTTTCTATCGAGACAGAATTCAATTCTGAGTTGTTTCGGTTTTTGGCCTAAAAATTAGGGTTTCTGCAAAAATTGGAATTTCTGAAATCCGAGACCATGGTTGGAAACTCCTCTAAAAAATCGAAGTTTAGAGCTTTGGATCGAACTTATTGGTTGGGTGAAGCTCCGGGAAAATCAAACCCTAGTTTGGGGTCCTGTCTAGTGAATCCGGAAATCTCAAAAGCAATTTTGAGGGGTGAAAATTTGCAGATTTCAAATTCTGAGTATACCAGCTTGACCAGCTCAGTAAGGTACATCTTTCTATCCTTTCAGAAGTTTGAAATTCAAATTTTGAATTTTTAGGGTTTCTCTGACAAACCCTAATCCAGCTCCAGATCCAGTTTTTAACAAATCAAGTGGTAAGACCTAAAACTTTCTATTTCCATTTGAAGTACTCTTTAAGATGTCTCACCACACCAAGCTTTAGGATAAGCTTGATGGAGCTGATAAATTCCGAGCATGGAAGTATAGGATTGGGTTAATCCTAGAAGAAAATGATTTGGACACCTACATAAAAGAAGAGGTTCTAGTTCTAGAAGGAGATGAGGCTAAGGCCTTACACAAGAAGGACTTGGTCAAGGCTAAGAGAATCATTGTTGATAAAATAAAAGACCATCTCATACCCCATGTGTCTTCCCTAAAGACACCTAAGGAGATGTTTGACTCTTTGACCAAGTTGTTTGAAGGAAATAACATAAATCCAAAGATGACTCTGCGGAACCAATTGAAAGGGGTAAAGATCTATAATGGAGAGACCATCCAATCCTATTTCTCTAAGGTCTCTCAAATCAAGGAACAACTTGAGGATGAAGTAGTGGAGAATGGAGAAATTGTCATGACCACCTTGAATGGCCTACCTAGGTCATGGGACTCCTTCATCTAAGGAATCTGTGTAAGAAGGAAATTGATCTCCTTCAGTAGACTGTGGGAAGAATGTTCACAAGAAGAAGCTAGGCTTGTGGTCCGAGAAGAAAATATGGGGAATGAATATCAAGCCCTCATAGTACACACTAAGGGAAGTAAGTTTAAGAGGGAGAAATATCACAACAAGAAACACTCTCACTTCCATAAAAAAAAGAAAGATCTCTCTCATGTTTGATGCTTCAATTGTGATGAGAAAGGAAACTTTGCTTCAGAACGTCCCAAGAAAAGAAAAGAATTCAAGAAGAAGAAGAAGAACAACAGCAACAAGAAGAGATATCATGCTCATGCTGTTGAAGATGATGAACCTCCTAAGAAGAAGACTAGAGCAAAAAGTGATGACTCATCAAGTGAAGATGAATATGTTCTAATCTCTGCTCTCACAGGTACTATATCTCATGGATGTGATGATTGGATTATTGATAGTGGGGCTTCTAAACATATGACGGGATTCAAAGAATCTCTTATGGACCTATCTGAACATGAGTCACCTCACAAGGTGAAACTTGGGGATGACTATCAATATCCTATAAAAGGAAGTGGTGAAGCCTCCTACAAATTAGACTCTGGGAAGTCTTTAAAGATGCAAGTTGTCCTATATGTACCTGGACTCAAGAAGAATCTTATCTCCATATCATCTTTGGATGAAAAGGGAATGAGAGTTGCATTTGTGGATGGCCAAGTACTCATGTGGCCAAAAGGTAAGACCATAGATGATGCAGTAGTGATTGGAGAGCAAGAGGGAGGATTGTACAAATTGAAGGGAAAAACTGAACATGCCATGGTACATGAATCCATCGAGCCAAGTGAAATTTGGAATAGAAGGCTTGCTCATGTACACTATAGGGCACTACCAATTGCAAGCAAAGCAGTAGAAGGTCTTCCTGAAATTCAGTCAAAGTATGAAGATGTTTGCAAAGGATTTGCAAAAGGAAAGAACACAAAGAAGGCATTTACAAGCAAGTAAGGAAAAAGGAATTATCCACTCCGATGTATGGAGTCCGATGTCATCCAGTTCTTTGACTGGGTATGTATACTATGGTTCTTTCATTAGGAAGACTTGGATTTATTTCTTGAAGAACAAAGATGAAGTATTTAGCAAATTCAAGGAATTCAAATCCTTGATGGAAAACCACACAGAAAAAAAGATCAAGATCATATCTAACAATGGTGGAGAATTCACTTCAATAGAAACTACTCCAGAAGACAAATAATCTATGGATGAACCTCTCATCCATTTTTCAGCATTGGTTAAGGTGCACACTATCAGGGACTCTAGTGGTTCCTGCAAGAAATCAAAGATTGAGAGGGAGTCCACCCAACAACCTAACAAAGATAAGTATTTAAATTGTTATTTCCTATATATATGATTATTTAAATGATGTTGTTAATTCATGTACATACTTATGTTCCTATATTTAGGATGTATATTATGCATGGTAGAATAGTTACATTAATGAACAAGATACTACTAATATGCATGTAATGGGTAAGTGGCCTATGGTACTGTACAACATTCCATTGCTAATTATCTCGAATGAAACCTCTTTGTTGACATGTTGGGAGTTGTGCACACTCTTAATAAAGTTTTGGTAGAAATGGAAGGAATCTAGAAAGTTACGGGATATGGATAAATGTTGTATTGAAGCATTGGCTAAGATAATTGCATGAATGTATGACATATGTCTTTATGTGTAAGATTTTGTTCTGAAAACTATGAAAAGGTTCTAATCATGCAATTGAATTTGACTTGTAGGAAAGATCGTGTACAATCACCTACAAAAGAAGGACTACAACATTTGTTCCAACAACGAAGTTCAAACTATCTATTGAAGATATTGAAGAATCTGAAGTTCCCAGGATACGGGATACATGAAAGTATGCCATGATCGAGGAATACCGATCGATCATGAAGAATGATGTTTGGGATGTGGTCCCAAGACCAAAAGGGAAGTCTGTTATGACTTCCAAATGGATCTATAAGATCAAGCATACTGCAGATGGTAGCATAGAGAAATACAAGGTGAGGTTTGTAGCTCGTGGCTTCTCCCAGAAAGAGGGAGACTATGAAGGGACTTTTGCTCCTATAGCCAGATACACTTCCATCAGAACAGTACTTGCTCTGGCTGCAGTGATGAAGTGGAAGATACACCAGATGGATGTAAAGACAACTTTCTTGAATGGTGTAGTCGAAGAGGAAGTGTATGTGGAGCAGCCACTCGATTTTGAGACACATGATAAGGAGTCATATGTGTGTAGGTTGAAGAAATCCTTGTATGGCTTGAAGCAAGATCCTAGGACTTAGTATGGTAGGATGGACAGTTTCCTATACAGTTTGGGCTTTACAAAGAGTAAAGCAGATTCCAACCTTTACTACAAGGTTGAGGAAGGCAATCCAGTGATACTACTTTTGTATGTGGATGACCTGTTTGTTACAGGTGAGGATAGATTGATTGCCGATACGAAGAGGAAGATTGCTGTCGAGTTCGAGATGAAGGACTTGGGGATGATGGAATACTTTCTAGGCATGGAGGTGTGGTAGAGTGCAAATGGAATCTTCCTTGGACAAGGGAAGTATGTAGTAGAGATCCTGAAGTGGTTCGGGATGATGAACTGCAAGGCCATGGCCACACCTATGGCATCGAACCTGAAGCTTATGTGTGATGCTTCATCTAATCCGGTTGATGTCACGGTGTATCGTCAGATGATTGGGTCCTTGATGTACCTAACGAACACGAGACCAAATATTTTCTTTGCGGTGAACACATTGAGCCAGTTCCTGACGGATCCGAGAAGTGTTCACCTGGTTGTTGTAAAGCATATTCTGAGGTACCTGAAGGGTACAATTGATTATGGGCTCAAGTATGATGTGAATCAAAAGTTTAACCTATAGAGTTATGTTGTTTCAGATTGGGTAGGTAGTGTTTCAGATAGGAAGAGCACTTTTGGGTGCTGCTTCAGTATGGGATCAGGTGTGATATCTTGCACTACAACAAATCATGGAATTAGCGTCCCATTTAGCATCCATTTTTAGTGTAATTTTTTTTTTCATTGAGTGGTCAAAGTAGACTCTAAATGGGACGCGTCATGGACAAAATTTAAAGAGTCTAAAATAACGTCTTTTTTTGCTTCCTAGATAGCATCCTTTCTGATGTCTAAAATAGCGCCCATTTTTTTGCTTCCAAAACAACATCCAATTTTGCTTCCTAAATGATGTCGAGGTTTGCTTCATAAATAACACCATATTTTTCTTCTTAGATATCGCCATCTTTTACTTCCTAAATGACGTCCCCATTCGTGCCATTTTTTCATCCAAATTAGCATACAATTTTTCATCCATATGTGCTACCCCTTTAGCATCCCATTTTGCACCACGTTTTACTTCCAATATGCACCAATTTTTGCTTCTAATTTTGCACCAATTTTTGCTTCCTTTTTTGCATTGTGTTTTGCTACCAAGATGGAGCCAAAATTTTCTTCTATTGTTGCACCATATTTTGCTTCCTATGTAGTGCCATGTTTTGCATCCAAAGTAACATCTTATTTTGCTACCATATCAACGCCATGTTTGGCTTCCTCATTAGCGTCAAGTGTTGGGCCTCTTTTTAACGCCCAGTTTTGCATCTCTATTGATGTCAACATTAGCACCATGTTTTGCTACCACTTTAGCGCCAAATTTATCATCCATTTTTACTCCCACACTATCGCCACATTTTGCTTCTCGTTTAGAAACTAATATAAATTATCACAACAAATATTTTTTTAGAAATACATTGCAATATCATTAGGGAACGGAGGAATTGAACCACCAATCTCCTGCTTGTAAAGCAGGCGCTCTTCCATTGAGCTAGCACCCTTTAAGAATTGGGGAGATGAGCAATATTAAAGGGTATAGTGAAAATCAACGTGGCATTTGATCATGTGTGTTCATGATCAAATGCCACGTTGATTTTCACCTGTATATATTTATTAAGCTCCTTTATTAAATATTTATGCCATTCTAATGTGAAAACATCATTTATTATCCTCCTTATGTCAAATCCCAAAGCTTCCACCCTCAACCTAGGAAACTAGTAATTGTCCTCCTAGGCAATATTTTGACTCTTAGCATCAATTTGACAAACTCTCATGAATATGACCAATGGGATTAGGCTATTGTGACCCAATGCAAAATTTGGGACATGACAAAGATGGAAATGGGACCGTGGAAAAGCATGTTGAAAAGGCCGCATTAAAGCGCCCACCCACCATGACAGGTGGTGCTGCCATATCAGCACGCAAACACCAACTGCCAAGGTGGCCATGTGGCGTGGGGAGTGGATCCATGTGGGATGTCCAACTAATGGCATCCCTCCCCTAGCAAGGATCCTATTCTACAACATATTCATAAAAACACTTCTACAGAAAGCACCCAAAAATGGAGTCCATAAGCAACCCTGTTCAATTCTTGATATATAAAAGTGAATGAAATACTATGAACAAGATTGATCACATTTAACATCTCACTAACTTGTTTCATCTAAGTTATTAAAAGAGTCAAAATCATGTTTCAATCCAATTCTCATTTGCCAATTTTAAGAGATATCTTAAAATTAGTATTTGAATCTAGACCTCCCTTAAATTTAAAATAATACAAATCTACAAAAATAAAACTATTCCTACCAACAATGTTTATAAGCACCCAAAAATGGAGTCCATAAGCAACCCTATTCAATTCTTGATATATAAAAGTGAATGAAATACTATGAACAAGATTGATCACATTTAACATCTCACTAACTTGTTTCATCTAATTTATTAAAAGAGTCAAAATCATGTTTCAATCCAATTCTCATTTGCCAATTTTAAGAGATATCTTAAAATTAGTATTTGAATCTAGACCTCCCTTAAATTTAAAATAATACAAATCTACAAAAATAAAACTATTCCTACCAACAATGTTTATCCATGAAAGAAGCCCATGGCTATGATTTGTACATCAATTCCTTAGTTTTTCTTGACACTCTATCCTTAAGTCACCTTACAACCTTGAAATATACCATATACCATACTAAATTGTAAAAATCACTTATCCAAAACTTACCAGATAACATATAAAGATAAAATATAAAGGCAATAACTTTCACTTGAAACTTGATTACCTCAACTCATGCATGCATGTATGATATTGAAAAGATGGCAAGGTCTAACGAGATATCTTCCCTTGTATTAATCATGGAAGTGATCATGGATTTTAAAGTACATGATGCTAGTTACTTGAGGATTACTGTCATGAACAACAAGCCACTCATTATTCATAAGTATTTTAAATAAAAAGAACTGGAAGGGCAGTCATGCAATGGTTAAATTTTAGATAACCAATTCAATCAAAACAACCATCTTACAGTGATATTCTCCTCAAAATGGTTTAGTGGGATTCTGGTCCTTTTTACCAGATTTTGAATATTGTGATTGCTGATCATTCATTAGCAAATACTCCTGCTTAAGTTTTTCCAACCTTTTTGTAACATTGATTAAAGGCCACTCTAAGGACATGCAAGGTGATGAAGACAGGTTGAAAAGATCTAGCGTGGCAAACTCTCACAGCCACCTATAAGTTGAAAGGTGTAAAAACGTCCAAGGGGATGGCCCCATCAAGTGGATGCTAGCTCATGAAGTAGAAAGGAGTACACATATGGTTTAGGGAGAAGCCCAAGATTGTTGGAAATCAAGAAGTCAACCTATGAGGAATACTCCTTACAGCTCAGGGAGAAAATCAAATGAAGCTTGGAATAAAAGAAGAGATGAAAGTGTATTCTATTTCTTGTGGTCAGGTAACAGGGATAAGAATAAGATTGACCTGGTTAATTGGGAATGCTTGGCGAGACCAAAAAATTCGGGTGGATGGGCTCTAAAAAATATTTTCCTCTTTGCACAAGCTTTGTCTGTCAAAAGTTTGTGGAGAGATTTGTTTGTGGATAGTCTTTGAAACAGGGTTATTACAGGAGAATATTTCAAGGATTGTTCAATTCTGCAGTGGATTAATCTGAAGTTAAACCTATAAAAGGTGTGTTAAACATTAGGAATTGTCTTAATTCATTTCAAATTATGGGTAAATGGTTGGTATGGATGTCTGGTGATGGGCATCAAATTAGAGTGGGGGATGATTCAATCATTGGTGGCTTGAGTTATTATAAGTTATCACCTTATTTAGTGGCCTTTCTCGGAGCTAAATGCATCCAAACATTGGATCAAGTGGCCACACTTGGTGAAGAATCGTGATCTAGTGGGAAATGGTTGGATTTTGGCCCAACAGTCGGGACTCTTGGGGGCGTTGAGTGTGGAATGGAGTGGTTACACAATGGGGATTCAAGGGGGTATTCAGATGTCGACCTGTGAGGGCTCTCTTTTATGGTTTTGGAACGTTAAATTTGGATGAGTGTCAAATTAGCCTATGATGCCCTTATGGATGATGTGGAAGTGGTGGATTGTTGTTGGTTTCAAATGATATGGAAGTGGAATACTCCCTTGAAGATCAAACTGTTTAATTGGATGGCTCTAGGTAATCACACTCTCGTCTGGGATAATTTCTTAAAGAGGGGAGGGATCGGTCCCAACATTTGTCGCTTATGCTATAGGTAATCACATTCTTGCCTGGGATAATTTCTTAAAGAGGGGAGGGATCGGTCCCAATATTTGTCCCTTATGCTATAGTGCAGCGGAGTCTGTGGATCACTTGTTGATATCTTTCCCTTTTACTTGTCAGGTGTGGCAGTATGTGAGGTGGATTTGCAAAGTTTCATGGGATTGGTCCCAGGTTATTACATTATCTACTTGTTCTCGATCTTGGAATTTAAATGTTCATGAATGGTTGGAGCTTCCAGGCTGTGTCTGTTGGGAAGTTTGAAAAGCTAGGATCTATTTTCTTTTTTAAGGTAGGGCCTTCTTGGCTACGAGGGTAGCAGAGCTGTGGCAGCTTTTTGAGAATTGTTACAGGAGAAGGACCACCGTTAGATCAATCCTTTAAGGAGACAGATTGCTCTCACTTTCAGATTGGATTGGACTCGGGGATTTTTTGATGGGGCCTCTTAGGAGCATTTTAGCCATGGTGGTGTTGGGGTGGCTTTGTGGATGGACAACACTAGATGCTTGAAATTAAAATTAAATTGTGCACTTGGGATGAATATTAGAAGTGAATTGTTGGCTCTATGGATGCTAGATGTTGTTCTATTTTGGTAGAATTAAAAATATTGATTATCTTCTAGTGGTAGGTGACTCAGAGGTTATAAAGTGACTGGGTACAAAAAAAATGTATGGTATAGGTCTCGGTTGTGCAGTTCGGGATGGAAAAAATTACAAACAAGATATCTAAATTCGCTGGCATTACATTTCAACCTATCTTCCGTGAGCATAACTAGGACATTGATTGACTGTCTAAACTTGCCTTGGAGGTGTCAGAGGGATGCATTTTGAGCGAAAATTTTGAAGTTGGATCCTTGGTATCTGAGGAGAGATTTCCTCTCTTCTTTATATGATTTTGCGACATTAACCAATTCGTTGAAAGAAAGAAAGAAAGAAAGAAATTTTAACGTCCACGAGGCTAAAGATAGTCTATAGGACAGACTGTTTTGTCCACTGACTTTTTCATTTTCACCCTTTTCCTGTTTAACTTGATGATGAGCTCCCTAGTTTCACCACCATCCCCTCACTGAATAAATTATCCCAAGAACTAACTGCCAAAATCCCATTCTCCAGGCCATAGGATTGCCATAGGACTGGTTGTTCATTTTCCATTTTTGGACTGATTGCGGACCCGGTTATCTACTCAAGGCGTATTGTGAAGAGTCGCCTTGTTATTTATAATATTTGCTACAGACTTGGTATTTTTTCTATAATTTTTGGTACTGAGTTGGGTTCGGACTATAGTTGTTCCGTCATTATTATGGGCTGGGTCTTTGGCTTTTTTTTTTTTTTTTTTTTGGCGTGCAGTGCTCATCGATGGTTTTGTTATTATTTTTCTACCGGTCGCTTCGGCTGGCTTCCTATCCCCAGAATATATATAGATAAAGGCTTGACTACTGTCGGGAAGGCTAGGCCGGGTGCAAAGGCCAGGCAGGGTTGGGAAGGCAAGGGCAAGAGTTTACGAGCAGGAAGGACAACAATGATTTTCTTAGCTAACTGGGCGCTGTTTTTTTTTTATACAGTTGGTTGTTTTCTAATGTTACATATAATTAATATAAGGTATAACTTTCTTTCATTGAAAAAAAAGGTTACATTGGAATCTCCAATTGGCACACACATATACGCCAAAGCATTTCAATGTACAATGGAACAAAATGCATCCAAAGCACTTAATGGTATGGAAACCCTTGCTTCTAAAAAAAATCAACCAAAAAATATAGGCTAGAGGACAAAGTAACTCAACAAAGAAAGGCTAGAGGACAAAGTAACTCAACAAAGGAATGAGAATCGATGGTAGTCTCACTCAATTTCCATTAATTTTCCTTACTGAAAACCTCTTTTCCCTAATCTGCACATGCAAAAAAATGTACAGTTCAGTTAATTAAAAGAATTTATAGCAGAAATGCACCGTGAAAAACAGAGCATGGAGACTTTGTTGTACCTACTGGACAGCTGCAATT
The DNA here is from genome assembly GCA_027924585.1 of Larix kaempferi. Lineage (NCBI taxonomy): Eukaryota > Viridiplantae > Streptophyta > Pinopsida > Pinales > Pinaceae > Larix > Larix kaempferi. Next base: position 2,681,465 of record BSBM01001669.1, on the reverse strand, counting down.
TCAATAATTTTCCTTACCAAAAACCTCTTTTCCCTGATTTGCAGGTGCAAAAAATATGTACAGTTTAGTTAATTAAAAGAATTTACAGCAGAAATGCACCGTGAAAAACAGAGCATTAAAAATGGGATTCAAAACATGACATTAAATAGTAATACTAAAAATAGACTCTAAACTGAATAAAATACTCCATTGCTTATTTTCTAAAATATTCTTACATCAATTTTTATAATTTTGGTGCATACGATTCAGTAACTGTTATCTAATCAAATAAATAACATATGCATGTGTTGATTGGCATGTTTTTATTAGAACTCAGTGCATTTTTTTAATAATGGAATGAACTGAGGAAGAAACTTGATATTGTTAAATTGCATATCAACATATCTGGATTCCTCCCCTTGATACTCAATATCTCCCAACTTCTTTATCAAATGTAGAAAGTTTTCTTTTGACAGTTCCTGGGCGAATACATCTGCGAGCTACTAACTAGATCTAGATGGTGTACCTCCAATTTATTTTCCTGTAGTCCATTTCTCATAAGTTTCGAAGATCTTATGATGGATATTAGTTCTATGAATCTATTAGTATTTTGAATTTTATCCTTATGGATTTTTCAAACAAATGAATACTAATCCATACAATTCTACAATTTTTTCATCTCATTCAATCTCATAGCCTTGATCTTGGAAAATTTTAGTGGGTCACTAGGAATTCCAACATCGTCCATAGGGTCTAGAATGGGTTTCAATAGTTCAACCAAGGCAGGTATTGCTTTGCGGGAAGTTGCACCATCCTTGATATCATCAACTCTGAACAATCACTCCAGAGCTACTTGGTCCGGATTGTTTATCAATGATAATTACTCAGATAGTTCTATAAGTTGTAGCTATACAATTCCCTATGATAATTACTTAGATAGTTCTATAAGTTGATAATTCCCTGTAGTAGCTATACAATTTTCAATATTTGAATAACTTTCCTGATGTTCTTTAGTTGTTTTGAAGGTACTTCTATCTCTCTCCACTTCACTTTCATGATTGTTATTATTCAAACCCATGTCCAATGTCCGAGATCCAAGAATCTCAGCAAGGGACTATATAATCTGAAGGTGGCCTGTGGAGGTATTTTGTTTCCTTCTTTGCAGACTGCTTACATTTATCTCATTCATTCATATACTATTTTATCAATTCTTTATTTCTATATAATTGTTATGCAATATGCCTTAAGTAGAAAGTGGCTATGATGGAGGACTAATGGAGTCTGGAAGATGCTTTTCAGTGGGTAATAGCGAATGGTGGGATTTATACAGAGGTTGACTACCCTTATGAAAGTGTTCAAAATACTTGTAACATCAAAAAGGTGTTTCCTTCATACAATGCAATTTTTATTTATCGTCTAGTTACATTAATCAACAAACAAAACAAAATCTCAGACAAATATTGCATTACATTGGGGCGTGGTTTCTAACCTGATCCATGCAACATTGTTCCATTGCGATTTCTCTGTAGCTGACATAAGAATATAATCCATAATTGTTGTATGGTTGTGATTTGACTTGGTTTGTAACATATGTATTTACGAATCATGAGATTTAGGCTCTTCATGATCTATCTCCTTGGATTATGAATGGATCCTTGCAAATGTACATTTGTTAAGATCATCAAGAACTTATGTTTCAGGAAATGCATCTCCAATAATGAGTCTCAGGAGGTTAACCATTCAACAGTTGAAGTGCAAGCTACCACAAGTATCTCTCCATTCACTGTCCTCCTCCCCTCAGAAACGTATGCTGCAACCTTCCTTGACAGAAGACCTAGTAAAGGGCCTACCTTAGAATCTGCTATTTACAATAAAAGCACAAACATTGAATTAAGTGGAGAACATAGACCAGGATTAGGATACCATATAGAAAGAACAATAATTAATGCAGCAGCAAATGACCTCAAAGGACCTGACATGGAACATGAAGGTGAACCAAGTTATAGAGTTGAGGAGAAGCCCAAGGAAATGAATAAACAGACAACTCAACAAAAATATCATAACCAGGTTTCGAAGGGTTTCAAATGAGAAAGATAGTGGAATGTGCCTATCAAGTTTCAACAATGGTTGGAATTACAGGCCAGAAACAATATCTGTTGTAGATGGATGCCAATTGAAGAGGCTTTCCACATAAAGAGTAAAGAGCTTAATGATAGGCTCAATGTACCTATTAGGAAATCCTTTTTCACTAATGCTTCACTTGAGAAGTGGACTCCTTTTTCATCAATGCTTCACTTGAGCAGTGGTGGTACTCCTTAAAATTACCCTTGCCCCACTTGCACCTCTATTGAAGACATTTTTGTGAAGGTACTCATCTATCCTTTCAAGCAAGGGCTATGGAGCTTGCTTAAGTCCATATAGAGCCATCTTCAACTTGTAAGCCTTGTGGTCATGGATTTCAATTTCATACCCTGGTTATGGTGCCTTAAACACCTCATCCAAGACACCAATCAAAAGTGTTGACTTGACATGTCACCAATAAACCTTCGACTTAAATTGAGGTATTAATGTCAAAACAATTCATATAGCATATTTTGTTTGCTCTTTCTTTAGGATTGCAAAGTAAGAATGCAATACCTGGCCAAAGGGACTAAAAAGTTGTCTCAAATATTTCTTTGTTGCCTCAAAAGCAACATTTATGACAATAAATTTTGTTGAACTCTTAGTCTTGTCATGCTTTTTTTCATAAGTTGATTTTGCTCCTTTTCTACTGTGGCTCAATTGTAGAGAAAGGGCATGTCCATAAAGAACAGTTCCCTGCGGCAAATTGGTCAAATCATGCAGTGTAAGGCTCATTATTATATGGATTCAAGCACAATCAGATCAATATAAATATTTTTATGAGATTACAAAAATCCGACAGTGTCAACACATCAATTAGCCTCCGCACTAGATAAAAAGAGAGAGCGAGCTACCTATAATTTCTTGCAAACTTCCATTCTTGTTTTATCAATGTTAAATTATACGAAACAAAAACCCTTGTTTTCTCTCCCAAGAGTGTCTCCCTTCATATGCACACAAATGGAAACCACATGAGAATCCCATCATAAGAAAATTGGAATCAAGTAACAAACATTTCAGTTCTTTCTACTCAAAGCTAGCACTAAGCAGTACCATTACACTTAGAAGTGCTCCTCCCTTTACATGTTGCTTGAAGTGCTTTTTCAAGGCTGCTGCTGTGGTTTTGAAGTTCAAGTTTTTAACAAAACAGACCTAGATAGCTGCAACATACATAATTAGTGAATATATTTTTTTAATAAATTCACAACTTAAGTTACATGATGAATCTTAGCATTATAGAGAAACAAATTTATCAATAGCTAAAACCATGTTATCTAAATTTATACACCCATGGCCCTATTCAGAATGTACATGTTAAATTCATCAGCTTAGAAAATAACTAAAGTCAGTAATATTAACATTGAACTATTCATGTCTTCTACCAAACCTTTGTGTTTTGTATTTCAATTTTTTTAAATAATTGTTTCAAAATCAATTCTCATTGTAGGTTGCAACATTGGTATCAATGCCTTTTCTCACTGAACCTCATGATTTACACAGGCTAGTGAATTTTCAGATACTAAGAAGTGAACCATCACAAAAAAAATATAGAAAAATATAATAAACAACATCAAAAGCGATGTAGCATATATTCAACCACTAACAACCTTATTTGAGTATTTCCCCTCATTAGCTAATGGAGCAAGAAAAGTCATTAGGGAATGAGTTAGCAAGATTCAACATTAAGGCATACATCTCCCTCCTTTCCACTTAGCTAATAAAATAGATTAAGACATTGTAGAATACTTCATGACATAGGGCAGGGGAAGGCTTGTTTAAAATTACAATCATCTACAGAAAAAATATGTTGCATTCAGCTGCACATGCTAAATCATCAATTAAACCACCCATCTCATCCCACACTTAGCATTATTAAATCAACCACATATTAGCATCATCTCTAATACAACATAAATTCACCCCTTGTCAAAATATCTAGGAATGTGATCTTGAAAGCTCGATCCTTGTGATAAAAAATCAAAAGTGTTGCGATGAAAAATCACATGCTAAGTGAATCATAGAACCAATGAAATCAACTTAGCTTTTTATAAATGTTGTAACTTCTTCCCTTGTGTTTGATCATCAACGAAAAACAAGGAAACCTGAAAAATGACGTAATCATATGACAAAATCTCCATGAATGCAAGGCCAAAATATGAAAGAACATCATGAAAATAACCTAGAACATCAAACTCATCCCAAGGATGGCATGCACCATTGGAAGCCCTTTTCTCCATTGTTGGATAGGGATACTATAGGCTTTTTGAGAACATGGAATCTCATCAAATTTTAGAAATTCATCCTTGTCATCCTCAATAATCAAAGTTTTAGGCTCCTCGAATACAAATCTGTCTACTATATGAAGCATGAAGATGAACCGAAATACAAATTTTTAGATCTAGGAAAAAAACTGTTCACTTTTTAGGGCTTGCTACCCCGTTTCTAATGGCTGGAATTTTCTGAAATGTAAATCAAAATGCATACCCTGCCATTCCATATGTCTCCAGCAAACAAAGAATTATTTTCTGTTGAAATTTTACTTGAAAGCACACCAAAATCTGAAAATGTTGGTGTTTGGAAATTTTCTGTATGTTTATGTTGTTTATTCTGAGAATTTTTAATAATTTACAAGTGAACATGGCTGGATATTGTTTATAAGAAATTTCAGACTTTGAACTTGTTAGGTTTTGCTAATCCAAATGCCAAAATTCAGAATTTTCTTCCATAGAAACGTCCCCATCAGTGTCATAGATAGGATCTCTATACAATTTCAAGCAATTTAATCCTAAAATGACAATAATTCTGAAAAGAGAAATGGTATTTTCTGCCCTAATTTTCATCACATACATTTGCCACTTTATTATTACATCCCAAGGGTTTTACTTCAAACAAATCTATCTCCAAATAAACAACAAGAATGTCATCAAACTCAGAAATTTGAAGACTACCATGTCTTACCATACCCCTGTCTTCATAGGGGAGTGAGGGATATATGCTTGAGTGTTCTCATCACCAAGAACTTCTTCATGAATAGATGTAAAAGAAACTTCAAAATCTTCATCATATTCAACTTTAGCCAAATCTGAAATGTGGTGCTCAAGAGTCTCATGAGGTGAAGAGAAATCTAGGTCCATCAAAGACTCCTCATCTTGTAAAGCATGGGAGTTGGGTGGATCTTAAACAGGTTCCTCCTCAACTTCCCAATACCCACAAAAGTCCTTCAACAAACTTGCAAATGAAGATATTGTTCCTTTTCCCAATAGCCCAAAGCAATCCCTAGCATCTCCAACCAAACTACGATTAAATAATTTCATAATAAAATCTTCATGGGTAATATTAATTTTGAAGCATAATCCATGAAAGATGAAATTTGATGTAGTGCTAGATGATTTTCCCATGAAATATTGGACAAACGGGAATCCATCTTGAAGGAACCTTATTTGGATAGTCAAGGATGCTTGAAAAATCAAAAGCAATATACAAGCTTTTCTTCCATGATGCCATGTCTTAATATTTGAAAATTTAATTTGAGAATGGTATCATTATCTCATACCAATAAATGGAGTTTCCAAGATGAGGCTTCAAGATGCCTTCAATTTTATTGGATGTGCTTACCTCTACACTTAACAAGGTTTTCAAAAATTCTGCAAGGAACTAGGATTTTTGTCCCGTCGTGGACTCGCCATATGAGCAATAAATATTCAAAAATATATAGTCATAGACTCATAATATGTCATGTATCAAACTACAAATCTGGAAAATTATTCATGACAACAACACCAAAATGTTACAACACAAACTAGCATGTGAGATCTAAGTCCAAAATAACAAGCTAGCCTATGAGCAACTAAGAGGGAGGCCACTGTCACTGCCTCGACCTTCTTCTACACTTTTGTTTGGCTCTCCTCCAGCACAAGGGGGATTTCTCTTTGAGAAACTAAGAGGGAGGACACTGTCACTTTACCAACCTTCTTCTACAATTTTGTCTGGATCTCCTCTAGCACAAGGGGGATTCCTCTTTCTTAGGATTGCTAAGGCTCAGGCATTAGGTTCAAGGTGAAATGGGAGAGCAGTTTTAGCAAAACAAGTGTTAATAGTATAGGTTTTAAAAAGAGGATGGGTGGACCAAGTCTAGTGCCAAGTCCATTGGGAATATGGTCAAGGATAACAATGGGAGGGTGCTTTCTTATGTGATGGTGCAGCCCTAATCAAGGAGAAACATCATCTTATCTTGCTGCCCTAAAAACCAGAAATTACTTTTGGAGGAATCCTAGTGAAGGAAGACCTCAAAATTGCAGCTAATATTAATCAAAGAAGAAGATACATAGATGTATTTTCCAGTAGTAAACACAAGGAATTTAAAGGGAAGATAAAGCAGAATTATATTTCCTCTTAATCATAGCATGGTTTTCTTGATGAGAAACTTTGTTACACATGAGAGTCAAAGGTCAAAAGGCAAAGTTGCAGCACATGAGAGCCACTGATTATTTCACAAATTTCTCCATTCTACACCATAAGTTAATCATTCAGCAAGAGCCATTGATAATGGCAATTAATCTTAGGTGGCTGGGGATATGAGACCGTAATTTAGACTAGTTTCATTGAGGAATATCATCATTACACAATGTCCTCTTTCATGTTAATGACCAAAACTGCAGCCATAAAGACATCAGCAACTTTGCACTCCAACTAGTCATAATGAATTCCTAAAAAAGTATCCAAATCAATGTTAACGCTTAAAGTAGTTTAAAATAATAATTTTAAATTGCTGCAGTACTATCACTCTATTTTTCATCTTGATTAGATGAGTTGTAACTTGTTTCCAATAAAAACGTATACTAGTTTCTATAACACCTGTTAATATGTTTATTGTAGTAAATATCAAGCACCATGGAAGCACTTCATAAGTTTTCTCAGTGAAAGTACTTTGACATTCTCATTTTTGTCGTTAGAGGGATATCAAAAGCCTATTTTCTAGGTCTTTATGTTATACGTTGTCTTGGTAATAGATTTTGATTGAATGATCTTCAACAACGTAAATATCTCATTTTGAAATAGCGTGATGGTGTGTAGATATTGCAACAATTTTACAAGTCACTTCAAGCTATGGAAGACACCTTGGTAGACTCATTTGATCATAAGGTCGATGCCTTTCAACATGAAAAAAGGGAAAATGGTGCAAGCCTTGATCAACATGAACATTCTTCAGTGTCTAGCACTTTCACTAGTGCTCTAAAAAGAACTGATTCTAAGAAGAATAGAAGTCAATGCTACAAGTGAAAGCCATCTGTGCATGTTTCCAATCTAAAACAACTAAGTAGCACACTGATTCCAAATCCATAAATATTTTTCCTTTTGACACATAATGTAATATGTTATTGTTAAGTTTTGTTTCAGATTTAATTTTTCTATTAGGGAGAAAAACTCCATTATAGGCAAAATTTTTGGATTTTGATGCACATTACAAAAGATTTTTGAGAGACTGGATGATACAAGTAGGAGGAAAGGAACATACTTAAGATGAAAGTTAATCATGAATGGTAGAGTGCAGCAATATATGATATTTTTTATTTTTCAAAATCCTAATAGCCTTGAAAAGTAGTGATTTAAATATAGAGAACAAGGTTTATAACCAAGTTATGCTTACCCCTATAGTAGTTTTGCAAGAAAGCACATAAACTTCAGTGAAGCCTAGGATTTTTGTGAATTCTTTTCTCCACCTTTACTTTGGCTTCCTGGAAATTTAGTTACTGGTAGCTCACACCCACCCAATTTGTTTCAAGGACATTTCTGCCAACATTGGCACCCAAGTTCTTGATTGTAACATTATTTGACAACTAATATGGACAGGATGTGGAGATAACAGACCAACAATTGTGCAAAGAGCACCCAAAGTCATGCCCTTAAACACTCTTCGACAAATCATCTTGATATGATACATAAATATCAACCCAACGATTACAGAAAGAAGATTAATGGTATTAACATGCCTACCTACAAGAATTCTGATTCCAAATGTGGATTTCATATTTCCAAGCATAACATCCTATTTGGTGAAAGTAACCAGCCACTAAAAATAATTACAAACACAACTAAAGGAAGTGGAAATTCCTATAACAATACTTTGATTATCTGATATTTTGGCCTCCATTCATGGTGTCGAATCCACCTCTACCTCCACCCATGGTGCCGGCTAAATCTCTTCCTCTGCATCAACCCATGACGTTGGCCATACCTCCGGTTCCACCCATGGTGCGAACTTAATGTCTTTCTACACATTCTTTGACAACTAATATGGACAAGCCGTAGAGAGAGTACCTAGGAAATTGTGGAAACAAGATTAATGGCATTAACTTGTCTACCTATGCGAATCCTAACTCCAAATGTGGAGTTACAAATTTCCAAGAATAACAAGCCTATTGGTGAAAGCAACCATCCACTAAAAATAATTCCAAACATTATTTAAGAAAGTCACAATTTCAGTAACAATACTTCCACGAAACTGATCTTACAATTGGTCTCCTCAATGGCACACCGGCAATAAGCATAAATATAATTAAATTAAACACTAACCACCACAGCTGCTGGATCCATAAGTCAAAATGAATTCTAATATTTCTTGCATTCTCAAAACCATCGAATGACAATCCGCTTTTGAAGCATTAAGAGTCGCTAAAAATTTAGGGTTTTCATCAATTGGGTTTTCCTTTATGGAGCAGAGATTGAGATCACACAAAATATTTTCATTAAGAAGTTGACTTACAACACTAATGTCGATGGAGGGCTCATTCTCTGGATTTCATAGGAGTTGTGCTGGGGTTTCCAGGGTATCAATTTGGGAGGGCGTCATCAGAACCATCCCTTCAATAAAGATCCCAATTCATCCTACTCGCCATTATTAATATCTGCATTACAGCAAAAAAGTTGAAAACATTACTTGTCAGTGTATCATATCATGTTTTAGATATCTTATCTTGTTCATCTGTGTTGGAGAACACTTCCTGCCTGCAGGGATTCCCACAAACTCAAGTGGAACTCAAAATTAAGACCTAGGTTGTACATCGATATGTCTTGCAATCTTTGAGAACCGATGCCTAGTGGAGTACCTTCATACTAGAGAAGATGGCCCCCGCTTACTCTTTCTTGGGAGATAGGTAGTGATTTGTCCTGCAAGCGGAATGCCTGCCTTGAGTTTCTCACCATTGAAGTTTTCTTTCAATTTTGTGAAGAATTCCCTCCAAAAGTGTCTTTACAAGAACATCAATACTAAATGGAATTTTAATATGTTAATTCACGAGAGATCAAGAAGCTTTTTGATGTGAATTCATGTTTGACATAGGAATTCTCTATTGGTTTTAAGTATATGAGTTTGAGTTTTGTAATATTTTTTTGGTGTTTGTTCTTTCCTTTTATGAGATTCGACATAGTTATTTAACTTATTACTAATTTGATTACTTAATTAAGCGACAAGGATATTTGTGTTAGTATTTTATTTAATATGTTTAATTAAATGTAAATAAAGTGATCAACAAACAAAAATATAAACATATATTCAATTATAAAATGCATAAAGCTAAAAACTCTTTATAAACATTGTCAACTTAAAAATAATTAACGAATCATTGAAACTATGTTAAGCAAAGATAGAAATGATAAAATGAAATTGTTAATACAAATTTTTTATAATTCATCAAATTCTAAATTGTTTTTGGATTTTTTTAATTTTTTCTTCATAAACATTGTCAACTTAAAAATAATTAACGAATCATTGAAACTATACAATTAAATCATGGAACCAAGCCTAGGATAATTACATTCTGGGTGATTTTTGCCATCATAGAGACATTCATGGTCTGATATCTCTCTTATCTATTGGAGTTGTTGGTCCACTATAGTTGAGTTGCAAATTTTGGATGATGGATTAGCATGGATCGAGCATCAATCCATCTTTTGGAAGGGGTTAATCCTAAGTATGAAGCCAACATAACCTTGAAAGGGGGATTTTGAGACATCACCTTGTGATCACTAGTTATTATAATGAAGCATCCTTTCTTTAAAGGCCTTTTTTATATCTATTTGACATTGAAAAGGTGGCTTTCACCACTATTTATGCTTATTTTGAGGTTAATCTACCTTTGGTGATGGATTAATAAGGATTATTTTGTGGACGTGATTTCATTACTTTGAAGAAACCTTAGATTGATTGCTAAGTGGACAGCATTGAGGGTTTTGAATCCCATAATGAACATTGCTTAATGGAAAATTTATCTTAATGATTATGTGGTGGTAGATGTCTAGAATATTCCTTTAGAGCCTAAGGTTTAGGTCTCCTCCACTAACCATGTACAAGGCCCTAAGGCCATAAGATCCAAACGCATAGCACTATAGATACCGCTCGAAAATATTTCATGGTACTTTGAGGCAATGTTCATTGATTTGAATTCCATGACAATTTATTTAGGGCCAAAGGCATGGTATTATTTCCTAGAACACCATTCCCAAGGCCCCAAGACATCTACATACTACTCAAAACAACTTGTTTCCACTGACACCCTAAATCATAGGCTAATAATACACTCAAGAGGCCATGTGTGGTTGGTGGAGCCCACCTCTTTAGCCTTGGATGGATAGAAGATTCATTTAGGGATCTAGGATAAAGTATTCATAAAGCTTACTAGAGGTTGTCTTGGGGAATGTGGTAGAATGATCTTAGATTTTGTGAGAAAAACTATGATCACTTCATGCAACATTTGCATCTTCCTCCAACAATGTGTATTATGATGTTGATATTTGTCCCGAAAAGAATAAGATTTGGTTGGCTCCTTCTCCTTTCATTTGGCTCCCTGGCATGACTATGGAGGAGAAGTCACTATAGGAGAGTTACTAGTATTTGCATGGTATTTGGCAGTTTGGATCCCTTACAATACTTGAAGGGTTTGGTATCATTGTTACTATGAAAAAAAATATCTTTATGTTAGGATCCTTTGTAATACTTCTTGAAGGGTTTGGTGTCATTATTACTATGAAAACAAACCTTTTTTGGAACATATGTCAAGTGCCTCCATGTGCAAGAGCTTGTCTTGCTTACTGATAATCCTCCGCTGCCAACTATTGTGCAAAATACTTGACCACCTATTAATTTTCTTCCTGGTCTGGGATTTGAAGTAGTTTCTTTGAAATTTGAACCATTTTTTATGCCTATCAGAAATTGGATGAATTCATTGACTTGTCAAATGCCCTCAAATATTAGAATGATTTGAAGGATGATCTTCTATCTTTAAAAGTTCCTCCACTTGTCATCAATCTCATTAGAATCTTGTAGTAGAAAACTGTGGATTCACCAACGTTAGAAGAGGAAATGAGATGATCATCAATAATCCTGAGAAGGTCATTGCAAATCTTGTTGAGTTCATCCTCAACTTTGTGATGGTCCTTCTTGATCTGTTTGATAATAAGCTCATTAACCCTTTGTCTCTTCTTTCTACTCAATGGAGGACATATATGCCATGAGGCTCTCGACACCCCATTGGCATTCTTGTATCTAACTGAGAACAAGTTTCTCTTTGAAACTTTGCACCATGAAATCACATTTGACAGTTGATGGGTTCCCTCGATGAACACCTGGGCATGATAAGCACTATATGATACTCATAAAATTGGCAATGAGCGCATACAACACTTGGTAATCCCTTTCGCTCCAAACTCTATGAAATTGCCATCAACAACACCTTACATAATCTTGAGGGTTTTGGCTATTAATGTGGTTATCTATATATATAGTAGCTGATGTTTTGCAATAAATTTACCACATCCAACTTATCATTGAAACATGTTAAAAGAATTCTAGGTTGCCACATGTTCATTTACATGATTAATGCAACAAATTAAATTATATTCAAATAAAAAAGGAGAAATATTCGTAGAATCCTATAAAATATAATGGTCGTGTAAATGTACATTTATTTCCAATCAAACCTCACAAATATGATCCATTTCTTGACAAACAAAATAAGAAGTTATAAGCACATATCCATTTCTTTTATGCATAATGATATTCACAAACCTCCGCAACAACAAATATAAAATGAAAAATGAAATAAATAATGATAAAAGGTATTGAATATGGAAATAAAATGAACAAAAACCCCATGTGTCGAGGGAAGATCTTCATCTTATTTCAATTGGCCATGAATATGTGATGTTGAGGCTTTAAGTGTTTATGGAGTAATGGAAATACTCTACAAATGGTCGTAAGAGATATATCAAAAGAAATCATGAACACATGGTCACTCATATTCCATTAGGTGTAGTAAGAGAGATATGAAAGGAAACCGTCGTTAGGATCACTCATATTCCATTAGGGTTCATCATCATTCTTTGTCGTTTGGATACATGCCATGCTTTTAGAGTCTCTCAAATGCCATTAAGGTCACTCAATTTTTGTTGGGGACAACTGAATTTCATCATCAAATACGCCATACGGTGCATCAACATCATCATCATCCTCATCCTTATTGTCAACATCATCATCATCATCAACAACATCATTGTTATCATCGTCGTTATGGTCACTCATATTCCATTAGGGTTCATCGTCACTCATCTCCATTTGGATTCATGTCATGTTTTTAGAGTCGCTCAAACTTCATTAATGTCACTCAAATGTTGTCGAGGACAAGTGAATGTCATCTTCAAGTACGCCATACATTGCATCAACATCATCATCATCATTTTTTCCATCGTCATCATCATCAACATCAACATCAACAAGTACATCATAAAAAACATCATGTTCATCGTCTTCCTCATCAATGAGTACATCATCTACCACATCATTGTCATAATCATTGATAGGATTAGACATATGCCACTATGGTTCATCATCATTCATCACCATTTGCACTCATGTCATGTTGTTACAATCACTCAAATGCCATTAAGGTCACTCAAATGTCATCGACAACAATTGAATGTCATTAGAGTCATTTAGGTGATATTAGTATGTCACTCATATGTGATTACATAAATTTAGGTGCCATTAGCATCAATCATTGTTTGGAATTATTATCACATGCATCATCATCATGGACATCAACATTGTTGTCATCATCATCATCAATGTCATATGGTACATCAACATCATCTTCATCATCATCCTCGTTGTCATCGTCATCGTCACCATCAAGTACATCATCAACAAAATCATCCTCATCATTGTCATTATGGTAAGTCATATGGCATTAGTGTTCATAATCACTCATCACCATTAGGATTCATGTCATGTAATTGTTAGGGTCGTTTAGACGTCATTACAGTCATTTCGGTGATAGTAGGGTCATTTAGATGTTGTTACAGACATTTAGGTGCCATTAGGATCAATCAGGATCTAGAAGTGCTACCACATGCATAATCATCATTGACATCAACATCATCATCATCGTCATAGTCATCAAGTACATCATTATCATCATCAATATAATTGTGATAATAGTGAGCAAGGAACCCTACTTCCTTGCAAGAATGGATGATATAGTCTCATAATTATCAAATCATATCCATAAGCTCCATCATAATTATCATAATGAATCATCATCATCATGTTGTTAGGGTCAATCAGATGCCATTAGGGTCTATCAAATGTTGTTGGTGAAAATTAAATGCCATTAGAGCAATTTAGGTGACATTAAGGTAATTTACCCCACATTAGGATCAATTGAGATCCAAAAGTGCCATGATTACAATAATTTAGGTGCCACTATGATAAATAAATATCCATAAGTACTATCAAATAAATCATGATCATTGACACTGATATTGTCGCCATCATAACCATCATCATCAACACCATACATGACTACACAAACATCATCATTGGCATCTGATCATATATCATCATGATCATAGTCATTCATCTCAACCTCATTATTATCATCATAATCATCATCATCAACATCCTTTCCATTATGCATCATCAACATGATCATCCTCATGATTTTACGGTGAGTTAAGTTTCATTAAGGTCACTCAAATGTTGTTAGGGACAGTCAGATGCGATTAGGGTCATCTACGGGATATTATGGTCACTCTGATGCCATTACGGTGAATTATGTTTCCATTAGGACCAACCAATATCAAATAATGCTATAATAACCTGCATCATCATTATTGGCATTGACATCATCGTCGTCATCAACATCCTATTAAATATTGTATAAATCATCATTGCCATATTTATAATTGTCGATATATGCATCAGCATGTCGTTAGGCACACTATAATGTCCTTATGGACCATAGGATTTCTTAGGTTTATTTACAATTAATTAGGGTCTCTCAGTTTCCAAAATGGCCATTTAGGTGCTACTTCTGTCAACATGCCTAGCATTATCCCTAGCGCAACAATGGAGTTTTCCTGGCACTTTTTTCTGGCGCAATTCCTTTTGAACTTCCTTGAGCAATTCCAGGCACTATGCCTAGCGATATGCTTGGCTCTATACCTAGAGCTATATCGGGCATTTTTCCGGGTGTAATTCATGGTGTAATTCCTTTCAGAATTCCTAGCGTAATTCCTTTCAAAATTCCTGGTGCAATTCCTAGCGCAATCACTTACTTTATACCTGGCGCTATTTTGGACATTATTTTGGTGGCTATTCTAGTCATTAGATGAGATGTTATTATGGATGTTAATTGGGATGCTAATTAGGATGCTAATTGGGATGCTAACTGGGGCGCTAATTGGGACGTTAATTGGGTTGCTAATTAGTGTCCCAATTAACATCTACTTTAAAAAAAGGACGCAAAAAACACCATTAAAAGTGCCATCTCATGGAAAAGTGTCCACTTTGTACAAAAAATGATGAAAATACACTAAAAGTGATAGTGGACACTAAAAAGGGAGCTAAAATAGATGCTAATTCCAGGATTTGTTGTAGTGTTGGTTTAGCAGGAAGCAGTCTTGTGTAGCACTGAGTACAGCCGAAGCAGAGTATGTTGCATCTTGTTCGGCTAGTTGTGAGGCAGTATGACTGAGGAAGCTACTGTCTGAGTTATTTGATCTCCCGTTGGATGCTACTGGTATCTTTTGTGACAACCAGAGTTGTGTGAAGCTGTCTGAGAACCCAGTGTTCCATGAAAGGTCGAAGCACATTGAGATCAAATATCACTATATCAGGGATATGGTGCAGAGAGGAGCAGTGAAGCTCCTGTATGTTGCGATGGATGAGCAGGTTGCAGATGTGTTGATGAAACCAGTAGCTAGAGTGAAGTTTGAGTACTTCAGAGAGAGGCTTGGTGTTCTTCAGATTGAAGATATTTCAAGGAAGAAGTGATGGGACACATTTGCAGGAGCCATTCCAAGCATGGTGAGAGGAGGATCCTTCCCATGGCTGTGGATGTAAGTGATGTGTGATGAGCATCAGGACGATGCTCCAGTTACTGCTTTGGATATGCATAAGGTGGATTCTTTGTATGATCAGTTGGATCATGTATATGTATATGCATCAGGTGGATGCTTTGTATGATCAGTTGGATCATGTATATGTATATGCATCAAGTGGATTCTTTGTATGATCAGTTGGATCATGTATATGTATGAGAGTATCAGGACGATGCTTTGGATGACATGCATCAGGACAATGCAGTGACAATGATTAGGATGATCATGTGTGATGAGTATCAGGATGATACTCTGGATAATATGCATCAGGACGATGATCAGGATGATCATGTGAGATGAGTATCAGGATGATACTCTGGATGATATGCATCAAGCCGATGCTACGATGATGATCATGATGATCATGTACATTAGGATGATGTATGATGAGTATCAGGTTGATACTTTGTGGTCGTGGACAGGTTGTGCATGTAGCATAGAAAAGATCCTGGGAGATCCTATAGTCTGAGATAGGATACTCTTTCGAGGTTTTTCTGCTAGAGAGGCATGTAATAATTCTTGGAGATCCTATAGTCTGAGCTAGGTTTCTCTTTAGAGTTCTTGCAGGTTGCAAGACACTCTTTTAAGGTTTCGCCGAACCACATAGAAAAGATCCTGGGAGATTCTATAGTTTGAGCTAGGATACTCTTTTGAGGTTTTGTGGTGGGGGGGTCACATGTAATCAGTCCTGGAGATCCTATAGTCTGAGCTAGGATTCTGTTTAGAGTTCTTGTAGGTTGCAAGACACTCTTTTAAGGTTTTGTGACAATCAACATGTAAAAGATCCTATAGTCTGAGCTAGGTTTTGTTAATGCACGTAATAAGTCCTGAGGATTCCATAGTATGGAAAGTAATGATGAAGACCTACAGGTGGTGGGCCTACACCCAACATGAAAAAGGGTTGGATCTATAGAAATTCCTATGACGAGCATAATTCAGAGATAGCCCAGTGATCGAGATGTCGAGTACAACAATAGTGTTGATGATGATGCTCCGTGATCCAGTGATGATGATCCGGCTCCAGAATTGAAGACTTGCACCAATATGTATTGATGACCTGTATCTAGAGAATACCTTCCTAGTTAAGAGGGAGTGTTGATGTATTTGTAACTTCGGAAGATACTCTTCTATGTATTACATTTGTACTTTATTGTATATCCAACAAAGATGTATTATTGCTTTGATTGGAAGTGTCATCATTTGTATTTGTAAGTGTCACAAGTTACATTCTAAGTGTCGTAATTTGTATTGATGGGTTATTAGACCACTAGTGTGGGGTCGGACGTAGTTAGGCCATGTGGTTGGGTTATTAGGCTTCATTGAGAAGTCGGCCCCAGTGAATTATTGGCAGGTCAAGTCAGTGTATAAATAGATAGGTTGTGTCTCTCATTTGATTCATTCACTCACTTCTCAAGCTCGCATAACTAAGAGAGAAAGTGGTGCACATGTGGAGGAGGAGGAGAATCTACTAGAGACATCTTATTGGGTTTGATCCTTGTGATCTTGTATTGGGTTTTATCTTATCTCTGAGGAAGTTGCGGGGTTTTTCACCTTCTTGGTTTTCCCCGGTGAAACTATCTCTTGTGTGATTTCTTTTGAGTCTGTGATTGATACACTGTAGATATGTTGTACATGTTATTCTCTTATAGATCCTAATGATAATGGAATGAAATTATCGAAAATTTAACAAGGTAACCTACAAATGATGAAAATAGGCCCATGGTGCTACTACTCTAGGTTAATATCTCAGAGAAAATGAGCCATCATTGATGAGACATGACACATTAGTGAGAATTCAATGTAGACATTCCACACTGGAATGAGTACAAAAACTTTTTTTATGAGACATGATGAGAACAAATTGACACTGGAATGACCTACATGTGACATAAATGAAACTGAGGAATGGTCGACACAAGCTGGGAAAATCCTTGAACATTGAGCACGACACAATAGTGACATGGGAAGCACTTTGACACACATGGAACAATGATATAAAATTTTAATGCATGAGACATTAACAAATTCAGCATATGGTTGGTGTTTTAGGGAAAATCCCCTAATGTCTATGGGTTGGAGCCATCACAGAGAGGCACCCTATAAATAAACTCAAACAATCCTTTCAAAATATTAGTTTAAAGATATTTACATCTAACTAAGTATTTATAATGAGAGATCAAATGCCTACCTTGAATCCCACAATTGTACAAGATCCATTCCTTTAGTGTTTGATCCAAAAATGTTCTTCAAAACATGCAATCACAAATGTAAACAGGAACACAGACATAAAGCTGCAAATATAAAGGATTATCTGCAAATCTAATGCATTAAATTATCAATATTAAACAAATAAGAATTTAACACATTATAGGACGGGAAAGATAATTCTTTATATAATAAAAAAAAAGATACATGAATGATATCACGTGCTCTTGGCTATGTCACTATTTTGAACCAAAATTTAAGCTCCTCCTCCCAGGACACACACATGCACAACTCCTCCGTGCTCCACACTAAAAATTCCCAAGAAAACATTAATGTATTTTTTTTACTAGATAGGAAATGTAAACTGATGGAAATGCATATTTCCATATATAGGGGAATGGTTTGCAGATTCAGGACTAGGGTAGTGGATTCAATGGAAAAAATTTCAGCATAAGGATGCTAATGTATTCTCTCTCTCTTTTCATCTAGGTCCTTAGAATCTCTTATTCTTTTGGGGAGGAATTTAGGGAAGTTATGGTAGTTATATATAAGAAAAAAGAGGTTAGAACCTGTGAAAGTAATTTCACTTTTCCCAATAATTTATTATTTTTTAACTTCCAAAGAGGTTGAATATGTAGGGTGAATACTAGCAAGGTGCGTATATGCATGCTATACACTTCCAGAGGGAATGCGTGTATAAAAATGGTATTTTTTGAGGGTTTTTATTGAGAAGGGATATTTTATTAAACCATAGAAGGATATGGAAGTTTGCAAGGGGATGAAGATCATAGAAAAGGCCAAAGCGATCATCTTTGCAATGATGTGGAAAAATATGTTACGCCAGATTCCCCCTAATGTATGAATCTAGAAGGACAAATAATGGTTGAAATACATTATAAATATTTAGAAATAAGTGTAAGGTGGACCCAAAGGAATTCATCAAACACCAGCCATAGGAAACAACCTACAACAGAACAAGTAAAAAATCTCTCTTCCCAAGGTAGGCATACCCATTCTCAGAAGTAACAAGAAGTATGGCCTCCAAATCAAGTATAATGCGGATCCATGTGATACATATAAGTAGTGATCATATCCATGAAATATGAATACACCATGTATCCATGTCAAAAGAGATCATTATTAGCCATGAAGAAATACATAGTGGATCTACGTCTCAGAATCAAATGAAGATATATGTAAACAAGTACTATACAGATCAATATTTCTAAGGACCAGTGTCATAAAATGAGTGAATGACAATCCATCGCAACTTGAGTCATAGAAAAATATGTTCTTTTAGAATGGAATCAAGGTTTTCAACCAAACCAACAAAGGTACAAGTCTAAACCATGTCCCGAAGTTGAAAACAGTAAGACACAATTTCATTACTAGTCATTGATGTATACCATTAACAAACATGAGCCAACTCATCGATAATGGTAATGAGAGGAAAGGTACCTACTACAATATAACAAGTGTGAACATATGATTTGATGTCGAACACTTGTAGGCTCTAAGGATTAGGGGACATTGATGCATTCCCACTTTCGGTAGTGAAGAAACCTGCCACTGATGGATGCAAGTTCCAAGGTACTAAAAAGACTCTAGCTCATTATCCCATAATAAATGAGTTGAATTTGATAGGAAGAGATCCACTGGAAGGAGGGAATTATGAAATACCTCATCATCCAACAAGAGGTAGTAGCAGAAGGCCAAATATTTGGTAGGACAAAGTAATTGGTTCTAAAATGCACTTGAAACTCAGGAAGGCCAACATGCAAAATTCAAGAGTTCTGAGGAGTGGCTGACATAGGGTAAAACATCCCTTGAACATAAGCATGACACAATAAGTAACTAAGGTAGTATAGACTCAATAATGAACACGACATAAGTCTTTGACATAATAGATATCAACATACTTCTCCAAAATGACTAGAAGAATTACTAGTTGGGGGAGAAAATGGAAGAATTACTAAAACCCTAATTGCTGAGATAATGACTCAAAAAATCTATGTTCTTTGTTCAAGGGGGATGCAACTGCTACCACACATAAATAAGAATTGACTCTTTCCCATCCGTATTTTTTGAATATCTGATTTTTTTGTCTTTTTCATATTATAAAACCCCCAAACGCAAGGAACAAAACTATGCATAATGCAAGGAGCATGAGTAGGATAAGGACACTTTAGCTGTGTTTATTGCCGGGAAATGGGTGTCAAGTTTGAAAGGAAAAATGATGCAAGGCTTAAAGTTGATGGGATTATAAATGAGGCTTATTAATAGCATTAATGTGGAAGCCGATATTTGGCTCAAAAGTGCAAGCAAGAAAGATGGGATGCATTTACAACTTAAACAAAAAAATAAGGTGAGAGTCCCCCATAGGAAAATGGCTAGAAAATAAGATAAGGAGGAAGAACAAGTCTTCAATGCAAAGTCAGAAAACACTACCAAGGGACTCTCAATCCTAAAAATTACATCAACATAGGTGCCATAAGACATAAAGGATCTAAAATATGGTAGCCATGTAAAGGAAGGATCTATTGCGGGAGAAATAACGTATATATGCAACATAAGTTTTGATGTCATAACTCTGCAAACATATACTAAGGTGTTTCGCATTAAGTTTATACTAATTTGACTAGCAAGATCACTAAAAGAAACACAATCACAAGATAGACAGAGATTTTACCCTGGGAAACCCTCATGGGGTAGAAAACCCAGCAAAGCTTTCCTCTATAAGATGATCAACCAAAATACAAGATGTACTCCAAGACTAGAGCTCCTTCTCTACCTCCTATGCAGACCTCTCTCTCACAAGTGCGCTACTTTTCGAGTGATGGAAGTGTGTGATAAGTGAGGAACATCCTCCTCTACTTATACTTGTTTCTCGATTGACTTTTTACCCTATGGGGCCGACCTCTCCCAAGAGAGTCTAATAACCCCTAATAAAATAACTTAGGGCCAACCCCCACATGGGAGATCTAATAACCCTAGTTACCACAATTCATCGGAGGAATAAACATCTCTGGATATACAATAGGATCACCTCGAAGGAATGAAACATCTCCGAAATAATAAAGTACAAATATAATATTCTTAGAAGTTACAATATTCAACACTCCCCCTTAATGAGAAGGATATTATAACAACATCTGTAGGAGCAAGGAGTCATTGACTACATCATACATGATACATCTATAAATCATTGGAAGCTTTCTTTAACACATCATCATCAGTAACTCAAGCAGTTACTGGAACATCTTCAAGATCTTCAATACTGGAACATCATCTCGATCTACAGCATCTGGATCATCATCTCGGCATACTCTGCAATACACACGATCATATTACAGGATGATCAATCCCGCTCTCTTTAGGACATAGGTCCATGGATGATACAATCCATATCAAGTTCCAGGATGATCAATCCTTATCACTTTAAGACAGATCTCATGTCTATGGATGATGCAATCCAGATCATGTACATTTTGAACCAAAGGTCCAGGGACGATGCAGTCCTATAATTCAATTCTCGGAGACATTTGTCTACGGATCAATTCAAGGGACTTAAGTTCGGGGATGATGCAATCCCCACCTTCATTCTCGAAGGCATCTGTCTACGGATCAATTCAAGGGACCTAAGAACGAGGATGATGCAATCCCCACCTTTATTCTCGGAGACATCTGTCTATGAATCAATTCAAGGGACCTAAGTCCGGGGATGATGCAATCCCCACCTTCATTCTTGAAGACATCTGTCTATGGAACAATTCAAGGGACCTAGGCCTGGGGATGATGCAATCCCTGCCTTTATTCTCGGAGACATCTGTCTACGGATCAATTCAAGGGACCTAAGTCCGGGGATGATTCAATCCCCACCTGTCCACTAAGGAATTCATTCTCGAAGACATCTATCTACGGATCAATTCAAGGGACCGAATTCCTGGGATGATACAATCCCCACCTGTCCACTAAGGACTTCATTCTCGAAGACATCTATCTATGGATCAATTCAAGGGACTGAAGTCTGGGGACGATACAATCCCCACCTGTCCACTAAGGACTTCATTCTCAAAGACATCTATCTACGGATCAATTCAAGGGACCAAAGTCCGGGGACGATACAATCCCCACCTATGCACTAAGGACTTCATTCTCTAACACATCTGTCTACGGATCAATTCAAGGGACCGAAGTCTGGGGACGATACAATCCCCATAGTATCCTCATCAATATAGGTATCATTAGTACATTATCAGTACAAGTACATATATCAATACAAGTATCCTCATCAATATATATCAATACAAGTATCCTCATCAATACATGTATATATAAGTATCCTCATCAATACAAGTACATATATCATCAATACAAGTGTCCTCATCAATACATGTATACATATCATCAATACAATTAATACAAGTATCCTAAGTATACATATAATCAATACAAGTAATACAAGTATCCTAAGTATACATATCACCATCAATACAAGTATGCATATCATCGATACAGGTATCCTCATCATCGACCTCACTGTCGATGCAGGCAATCTCATCATCAGTGTCTACATCACTCCCCCTTTCGAGGAGGGTCCTTTTGAACTACACCAAGCTTGTCTCGGAAATACTCAAACTTTACTCGAGACATAAGTTTGGTTAATATATCAGCAATTTGTTCATCAGTGCTCACATACTCGAGCTTGATAGCTCCTTTTTGCACCATATACCGTATATAGAAGTATCGGATCTCTATGTGTTTTGAATTATCATGGAACACTGGATTTTCTGTCATCTTAATACAGCTCTGGTTGTCACACATGATCACAGTGGGATCCATCTCTAAGTCAAACAATCTTGATAATAATTTCCGAAGCCATACTACTTCACAACTAGTAGAGCAAGCAACTATATATTCTGCTTCGACTGTACTGAGAGCCACACTAGACTATTTCTTGCTGAACCATGAGATCATGGCAGATCCAAGACAATAACATCCACCTGATGTACTCTTCCTATTTGAAACACTTCCTGCCCAATCAGCATCTTAGTAACCATGCAATCTGAATTCATGATTTCTAAGATAATATAGACCAATGTCTAATGTACCCTTTAGATACCTCATCACATGCTTTGCAGCTATTAAGTGAACTCTTCTAGGTGCCACTAGATATTGACTCAAGGTATTTACAGCAAAGCATATGTTTGGTCTGGTATTTGTCAAATACATTAATGACCGAATAATCTGTCTGTATAGAGTCACATCTACTAACTCAGATGAGTCATCAACTAATAACTTCAAGTTAGAGTCCATGGGGTTGGCCATGGCTTTACACTCCAACATATTGAATCTTTTCAAAATCCCCACAGCATACTTACCCTGATTTATAAAGATTCCTTATGGTTCTTGCCATACTTTTAGACCTAAGAAGTAATGCATTAATCCGAGATCTTTCATCTCAAATTCTGAAGAGAGCTTTTTCTTGCACTCGATAATTTGTTTCTCATTTCCACTCAGAAATAGATCATATACATACAACAATAATATAACAGGTTCATCATCCATAACTTTGAGATAAAGATTAGGGTTAGCTTTACTCTTGGTAAATTCCATGCTTGTCAAGAAACTGTCAATCCTTCCGTACCAAGCTCTGGGAGCTTGCTTCAATCCATACAAATCCTTTTTCAGCTTGCATACATGTGTTCTACCGTCTTTAATCTCAAATCCTTGTGGTTGTTCTATGTACACTTCTTCTTCAATCACACCATTCAGGAAGGCTGTCTTAACATCCATCTGGGGTAATTTCCATTTCATCATAGATGCAAGTGCCATAATAGTTCTAATGGAAGTGTACCTAGCAACTGGTGCAAATGTTTCTTCATAGTCAATTCTGAGAGAATCCTCTAGCTACAAATCTTGCCTTATATTTTTCAATGCTACCATCTGCAACATGTTTTATCTTGAATATCCATTTGGAAGATACCACATTTTTATCTTTTGGTTTGGGAACTATATCCCAAACATCATTTTTCATTATTGATTGGTATTCTTCTGTCATTGCTTCTTCCCACTCTTTCTTCTGAACCGCCTCTTCATAGCTAGTAGGTTCTTGATCCACAACATCACACATCAAAGCCACATAGTTGGATACTAGCTTTGGTTTCTTCCTTTCTCTAGTGGAGCCTTCAGGAGCTCCATATTTTTCAGCTCCTTGAATAATGTCTCTAGCCCATTCTAGCCTTCTTTTTCTAGATAAGTTTGTAATGGGGGGTTCTTGTGGTTCCATCATGTCATGGTCTCCTGGTGTAGCATCTTCAGGGATGGGCACAACCTCTGTGATTCTAGGAGGTGTATCTTCTTCATAGACTTCTTCAAGTTGGCACTTCCTATATTTCTTGAGAGCTGCTTCTTCATCAAATGTCACATCTCCACTTATTTCCATACGATGAAAACCTGGGATGTAAATTCTGAAAGCTTTGGATGATTCACAATATCCAACAAATATTCCCTTCTTACCAGAAGGATCCAACTTGGTTCTCTTTTCTTTTGGAATGTGAATGTACACTAGACATCCAAATATTTTGAGATGACTTACCTCATGCTTCTTTCCTGAGAACACTTCTTCTGGAGTCTTGAATTCAAGAGCACTATGGGATAGTCTATTTTGTACATAGATTGCTGTCCTAGCTGCTTTAGCCTATAGATACATGGATAGATCTTGATCATGTATCATAGTCTTTACAGCTTCCATGACGGTTTTATTAATTCTTTCCGCAACCCCATTTTGTTGGGGATTGTAGGGAGTGGTTAGTTCCCTCTTGATTCCATCTTCCTTACAAAAATCTTAAAAATTCTTTGAAGTATATTCTCTGCCATTATCTGTTCTGAGAATCTTGATTTTCTTTTCTAAGTAATTTTCTATCAAAGCCTTGAACTCTTTGAATTTTTCAAAGACTTCATTCTTTCCTTTTAGAAAGTATATCCAAGTCTTCCTTGAATAGTCATCAATGAATGTGAGATAGTATTCAAACCCACTTAGGGATGTAGTGGGAATTGGTCCACATACATCTGAATGTATTAACTCCAGGATGTTCTTAGTCTTTGTTTCACTCTTTGGAAATGGGTTCTTGATATTCTTCCCTTTTTCACATCCTTTGCATGTGCCATCATGATCAACCTTTAAGTCTAGTAGTCCTATAACTACCTTGCTTACATAGGGTAGGGATTTGTAGTTAATGTGAGCAAGCCTTCTATGCCATAGCTCACTGGGGCTAGTGGTTTCATGGACAAGGGCAACTTTTGGATGACCCTTGAGTTTGTAAAGACCTCTTTCCTCTTAACCAATAACAATTGCATCCTCAATTGATTTTCCTTTGGGCCACATAAGTACTTGTCCATTTATGAATGCAACTCTAAAGCCTTTCTTATCTAGTGCTGAGATAGAAAGTAGGTTCTTCTTTAACCCTGGTACATATAAAATTTCTTTTATCTTTAATGGTGTTCCAGAATCAAGCTTATAGCTTGCTTCACCAATTCCCTTGATGGGATATTGATAATCATCTCCTAGGGATACCTTTTGTGGAGAAGTCTCTTCTTCAAGTCTTGAGCGAGTTTTCTTTTGACCTATCATGTGCTTTGAAGTACCACTATCGGTGAGCTATGTATCTTATCCAGGTGTTACAGACCCAGATAGTGCAGAAAATAGAACATATTCTTCTGCATCTTCTTTCTTTACTTTAGATCTTTTCTTTCGAGGCCTTTCCTCTTCTTCTTCTTCTTCTTCTCCACTATCATCTTCTTCCATATGTGCATGATGTCTTTTGTGAACAGACTTCTTCTTCTTTGTTTGTGAAGTGCAATTTCTAGCAATGGGTCCTAGTTTAAGACAATTGAAACATTGGACTGTGGAGAGGTCTCTTTCTGAGCTTGTTCCTCCTCTCCTTTTAAATCTATGGGAGGGTTGAGACTCCTTGTGGTAAAATTTCTTGAAGTGACCCTTTCTTCTTCTTTTGGTGTGAGTAGCCAAGGCTTGGTAATCCTCCTTGAGAAGGGCTTCTCTATTGACTACCCTAGCTTCTTCTTAAATACAGTCCTCCCATACTATATCAAACTTCATACTTTCTTTTCTGGCACGCATAGTTTGTATAAATGACTCCCAAGGTCTAGTGAGACCATTTAGAGCAGTCATTACAAGTTCATCTTCATCAAGGGTATGTCCAATGGCATCTAGTTGTTCCTTGATTTGAGAAACCCTTGAAAAGTAGTCTTGAATAGATTCTCCTTTGCTCATCTTGGTACTCTTCAACTGATCTTAGGTTCATCTTCCTGTTGATGTTCCTTCCTTCATACATCCTTCCTAGGGCATAATACATTTCCTTTGGGGTCTTCTTGGATGCTACTTGGGGAATCAAGGGGTCCTTGATAGAATCAACAATGATTCTCTTTGCCCTGATCAAATCTTTCCTATAATTCTCTTTGGCTTCATCTTCCTCAGGTTCTGCAACTTCATCTTTGATATATTGGGCAAGATCATTCTCTTCAAGAATGAGACCAATTATATATTTCTATGCCCATAAATTCTCTATACCTTCTAGCTTGTCCTCAAGCTTAGTGCTTGGGGCCATCGAGGGGATTACCAAAAATTGAAAGTTTCAAACAATGAAAAAAAACTGACCTTACCAGGAGATTGACTTGACTGAGGCGAGGTGATTGATGTACTTACTTTCTGGAAACTTCAATTTTTCAGCCTCCAAACTTGACCAGTAAACTTCAGACTTGTTGTAGAAATCTGGTTCTGGTTTTTGGGTTTATTGCACTTTTTGTCAAACTAGGGTTTGACTTTTCCGGAGTTATACCCAACCAAAAAGTTAGATCTAGGGCTCAAAAGTTTGATTTTGAGTAGGGCTATCCAGTCATGTAATCAAAATCCAAAAATACCAACTTTGCATAAACCCTAATTCTTCACCGAAAGAGAGAGAGAGATATTTTCACCTTGTGAAAGATGTCCTATTTAGGCTAGCTCTGATACCATGTTAAGTTTATACTAATTTGACTAGCAAGATCACTAAAAGAAACACAATCACAAGATAGACAGATATTTTACCCTGGGAAACCCTCATGGGGTAGAAAACCCAGCAAAGCTTTCCTCAATAAGATGATCAACCAAAATACAAGATGTACTCCAAGACTAGAGCTGCTTCTCTACCTCCTATGTAGACCTCTCTCTCACAAGTGCGCTACTTTCCGAGTGATGGAAGTGTGTGATAAGTGAGGAGCATTCTCCTCTACTTATACTTGTTTCCCGACTGACTTTTTACCCTATGGGGCTGACCTCTCCCAAGAGAGTAGAATAACCCCTAATAAAATAACTTAGGGCCGACCCCCACATGGGAGATCTAATAACCCTAGTTACCACAATTCATCAGAGGAATAAACATCTCCGGATATACAAT
The DNA here is from genome assembly GCA_027924585.1 of Larix kaempferi. NCBI lineage: Eukaryota > Viridiplantae > Streptophyta > Pinopsida > Pinales > Pinaceae > Larix > Larix kaempferi. Next base: position 2,654,271 of record BSBM01001669.1, on the reverse strand, counting down.
AGGATCACCTCTGAGGAATGAAACATCTCCGAAATAATAAAGTACAAATATAATATTCTTAGAAGTTACAATATTCAACATTTCGAAACTGGTCCGGATAATGAATAATGGAAAGGCAGGGAAAACCTATCCTATATGCCAATTAACAAAAAAAATACTTGTCAAAATGACATTATGGCTAAAAAACAATCATCCCCCTGTACAAAAATCTAATATAATATGGCCAGTAACCCTAAAATAAATTCACAATTAGTCCCCAAAAACAAAAAAATATACCTAACTATAGGAAAGTGGGTAAAAATGAAATATAAGATGGGAAAAAATTCATTTTTTTACCATGTCATTTGTAAAATTAGAAGAATTGATTTTTTGGTGTGAATACAACCTTGATCTTCAATTGGTGATTTCGGTGGCTATGAGTGACCATTTGAGGTGTCGTCAGATCCAGGTACGATATTTTGACTTCCTCTTTCATTTCATTGTTCATTTATTGCATTTCATTTTCAATTTTTCATTCTTAAGGAATCCCTATTTGTAAAAATTGGCATATGTGTGCTGCTTTAGTGCAGGGTGTGTATGACCCAACATATACATGCTTGAGTGCACTAAAGGGCATGTATATATTATCCTTTGTTCACTACAGCCCACATATGAGTGCGCAAAGGGGAAAAAGTGAAAAATAAACTAAAATATAACTTGTTTTTTGCAGGATGGTGATCGAATGGAGAGAAAGAGAGCACGAGGACATTGATAATCATGTTCTTGAAGACCCTAAATAAATGTAAGCACTTTGAAATTGCATATTGGTGAAGTTCTTTTAGGTGAACAATATGCGCCCTCAAAAGCACTTGTTACAACTATTTATAGGGTACTAGGATGAAGAGGCCAATGCCTTTATGCTAGATGGTTAGCCTCTCAAAATAGAGGTTGAAGATATATATATTTTTGACTAGACTCTCTCAAGAAGGAGAGGTGTTGAGCTTCAAAGCTCACAATATTGGAGGGATGAACACAAATGGGTACGTAGCAGTATACTGCATAGCTAGATAAAAAAAGATTGGTTCACAAGTGACAATTAAAGACATTTAGGATTCGAGACTCAAGATTATGGTGATGACCATTGGTTGGGTTATGGAATCAACAACAGTGCACTAGGCCTCTCGGCCATATATTTTTATGTTGTGCAGTTCCTATAGCCTACTATATATGATTGGAGTATTGGATTATTGGAATGTTTGAAATCCCAACTTAAAGGATGTAAGACAAGGAAGATTAAAACTTTTGGCTTCGGGACCCTTCTACGTAGTTTCTTTTTTTGAGCAGGTACCTGTGATGAGCCCATGGATATATGTAGAACCATGGGATCTATGAGATCTCACCATGACTCGATGGATATGTTTGATGCTATGATTGGGAGTAGGACAAAATCCTAGTCCTTGCGAGGATGATTTCTTTGCTTGGTGGGAGTGCTAAGTAGTTTATATTGATGACTATCCTTATGTAGGGATAGACTTCAACATATATCCAGACATGATAGTCCCTCCTAACAATGCACTAGGTTCTATTGGTAAGTTCTTTTTAAATCATTTTCATGATTATTAAATTTTTATGATTTGATTATAATTGATGAAATCAACGATACATATTTGGTGGTGGATACTAACTGAACATCAATCACATACAGATATTGGACCAGTCTGACCTGATGGGTTTCCATGATACATAAGTAGAATCTGAGTTTGATGAAACTACAAATTCCAACCAAACATTAGGTAATGTCTTTGGAAATCTGATCACTTTGATTGATAAGGTCCCCATGGTGGAGATCAAGAATCTTTTTGAGATGATGCAACAACGTGTAGTAGTAGTGCCTTGTTCATGGGTACAGATCTTCAGGAGGGTGGAAAATGCCATCACATGTTACCATGAAATACATTGAATATAAATGGTCCACATAGATATTTTATGATGTTGATACATAGTGAGGCTAAAATTCCCAATTTTTGTATGATATGAGATCCACCATTTTTGTATTTTGACATACCATACAAACACATGATTTACAAATTTACTTATAGAAATGTGTTGTACATATGATTGTCGCAATATATACAAATGTTGAATGCTTGTGATTTATTGATGATACAAATTCCAATATAAAACATAGTTAGCATATGCACCTCTAATGATATTTTGATTTCTTGAAACAATGAATAAGTTATTCTAATAATTTTTCGTTCAAGAAGTCTCACCCGTAAAAACTTTCAAAATAACAAAGGATCACAAACTTGGAATTCCCTATTCAATTGAGAAACGACCAACAAGGAATCAAGACAAACCTCAAGACATTGAAGACGAGCATCTCTGGAATTCCCTATCTTCCCTTTTACCAAATGTTGAAGACGAGCATCTCTGGTTGACCAAGACTTTCAAGAATTTTGAAATAATAGCACTAGCGATGTGGCCTATGATAATCCAAGTGACCCGTGGATTGTTTCTAGAACCTAAAGTAGCAGTTTCTATTATCAAGTAAACCTGCTTCAACCAGATATAAAGATGCAAAAGAAAGCACACGCTCTCTGCAATACAATAATAGAAGGCATGGCGCTTTGCAACAAATTTCGGGAGTGCTTCCACCCAACCAGGGGAGGATGCTAGCACTAACCTAGTATCATTAATGGAGTTAATGACAGACATAAAAATAACAAAAACTCACTCAAAAATACATAAAAAAGCAACGACACACAGCAACGAAGATGGAAAACTGCGAGCTTGTTGATGGAGATGAGAATCCTTTGTTCGAGTTCGATCATGGCTAAATTAGATGTTGGGCCTTTGGTTCTTCCTGTTGTGATTCTTATAGATTGCAGTATGTCGGTGAAGATGAACGGGTAACCTTGGAATGGTGCATGCACGACGAGAGGCATGTAGTTAAACGACCATAGATAGTGCTGAATTTATCAGATATTGGGATGGCCTTGTCTTTCTGGCTGGTACTGCTGGTATTACTGGCTGGTATAGAGTCGTTGGTCCTGGATCAATGTCAATTGGTTCTGCTCAGGAAAAAGAAAAGAAAGAGCATACCCTCGTGGCATTTAAGTTGCTATTGGGTCCTGAAGCGCCTGTGCAGGTTAGTTTTTACTCGCACGGAAAGAAAGCAAGCATACAGGTCCGCGGAAAGGGAAAGCGTAGGTGGTTGTGGTCTAGGGATCGTGGCAAGGGAAGGTGGTAGAATGCATGCATGGGATTACATGCAGTGATCAAATTTGAAGGGTGGGTCTTAATTTTTAATGGAAGGGCATTTGTTATCGGAGCCCTTCAAAGATGATGGGCAATTTAAATAATTGTACTTCAATTGACAAGTATAAATTAATTAAACCGTCCCTTAAAAATGCAAAAAATGAATATTGCTCATCCAAATTTTTACAATCTTAAACAATTGAGCACTTCTTAATATCTATATGATAAAATGGTATCTTTTCAATAAAACCGAATTTGAACACATTAATTTGACATATATGTAACATTAATTTTACAGATCATTAAAATAACAATTGTTTTGTTGTATTTTTTTGGGTTAGACCACACTTCATTATACAGAAAACTACTTAGACTTTGCAATAACCATATTGGGACATCTACATGATCTAGTATGCATAGTGCAAGACGTTGTAACTAGATATAGTCTTAAAATAAAACTAGAACCATGAGAAAATTACTTACTGTTAACTATGCACAAAAACAAGCCACTAAGCAAAACGAGGCTATAATAAACCTACAACCAAACTATGCATATAAAACCAACCAAAACCTTAATTCAAACCGAAGAGAGGGAAATCATCCGAGATAGAGAGATGTAAGAGTGATGGACATTAGGCACCTAAGAAAAAATAATACATAGCTAAAAAAAACATTAAAAAAAATCCTCCATACCAAGCAAGTTAGCAACGCTAGCATCATAGGGGCATGGGCATCAAGTTTTGTTGTTCAAGACTTGTCGCGACAACATATAGGTATGGGATGGAGGGGAAATGGAATCAAGCCTAATTCAACTGGAGCCTTGCGACTCGTTGCATGTTTGAGTATCGACAATCTACCTTTTAAATTAAACCAGAACAACAAAAGAAGTTTTTTAATGGCTCGATTTGCGAAAATTCTAGATACATGAGTAATTAAGAGCTCTAGGCTCTAAAATTTGATTTGTTTTTTACCAATCCACGATTCGGTGAATTCATAGTCATTGGCATGAAATTTAAGTTATTTAATGAAAGAATTAATGTATCTACCTCTATGTCGAAACTGTTTTCCATGCTGATGCGAGCCACTGCCCTCCTTATTGTCTTACCAAAAGGCATGAGAATGAGGAAGAAGACTTAAAATTATGGACTTTACCATCAAAGAAGCCTTACAATCACATTGGTAAGGAGTGATAAGAAGATCACAACAATCCAACATGTCAAATCTTAGATGATAGTGTCAATTAAAGACTTATATGGTAAATTTAATATAAGACTTACTTATAGTTGTCTCTTACTCTTTGCGTCTTGACACATTTGATAATTTATGGTTGTCTCTGCGACTTGACCCAATTGATATTATAAGGTGAGGATGTGCATGCATAATAATCCTTATTTATGACTATGCGATGAGGATTTAAATGGAAGAGGATGTAAATACACGTTATTTTGTTGGCGAGTGTTGAAGAGAAACATGGTGAGAAACCACATATGTTTGGAAGGACGGAGGGAGATTACATGATCATGATCATGATCATGCCACCCATCAAATTGAAGACAATTTCTGAGCCAAAAATTGTTTTTTTAAATTTTATTAATAACCATTGTGGTACTTTGGTCCAAATGTTTTTTCTAACTCATTGTTTCTCCATATTGTGTGCCTAGTGCCACCTCTCTATATCAATGCATAAATCAACCTCTGCTTGGTTTGTTGTTCTAATTGCATGCCATTATTTGTAGTTGCATGCCATTGAGTGTTGTTTAGAGTTGTCGTGAGTCTGTGACATTCATGCAATAAATGAAGTCTTGTAGAGGAGGACTCATCAAAGCAGCAATTTGAATTTCATTTTGACAAAAAACGAGTGGACATTGGTAGCCAAGTTGACATAGGTAGTAGGCACAACATTTCAGCCTTCTTTTGGGCCTTCTAGTGTTTTTCTATTGTTACAACCATAGTCATTGACACATTGTCACACCTTAGATCTCAACTCAAAATGACTCGGGATTCAGAGTCAAATCCCAGTGGCTAGTACCTCGTAGTCGTCAGTCATCACTCGTCACCTTGCAAAGCTAAGCACTGAGTGCATGACATGAGTGAGTGAATGATTATAATTTATGATATTTCCAATATTTTGAATGATGAGTCAAATTTTATAGCATAGGAATTTCAACATAGAAATTGAAATTTATATGGATGGGTAATTTCAAATGTTGCCCTTCTTTTGAAATGTTGATGTAAATTATGCCATTCCTATTAGAAGGGTAAAATTCAGATTTTGATTTTTTTTTGAAGAGCAATTTTAACTTTACACTTCTAGGAAGGGTTAGAACCCTTTGGAAGGGCCAGGAAGGGTTCAAATTTGAACGCACTATCATATATAAATAATAAAAAAATATATAGCTTTGGTTTGAGGTCAAATACGGCTCTAAATGATTTCAGTGGCCATAATGGAATTTATACTTAAATACTTTGGATATAAGGTTATGGAATTTGTGCCAAGGTAATAATAATTGTCTAAAACGATTTCTATAGTCCTTGTTGACCTGCGGATAGGGACTAATAAATTATTATTAAATGTTAACATACTTAATGTTTGATGTTTGTAAGAAAAAGTAATATACTTAATGTATGTAAAAAAAAGAAAGAAGAAAGAAGACGGGTTCTTTTAGAGATTAAAAAGAATGGATTGCAACAAATTATTATATCATTGGACAAATTTATTGTAATTCAAGTATGGGATGAAATACATAATGATATTATTCTTGGTTATGAACTAAACTGAAGTTAGCAATAAAGTACGTGTAATAATATTGACGTTAAACTAATGCTATGATATAACTTACTTTGCCTGTGCGCATATATATATCTATAGATATATATATATATCAATCAGAAAATTAAAGATAGTTATAGAAGGGTGCGTAAGATTAGGTTTCATGAATAAGGAGTTAATATAAAATGTGGATGTGTATTATAAGGAGTAATATGTAATAGAAATAATAATAGGTGTTGTTTTTAAAATGAACAAGAGTTACCTGGAAACGATCCCCAAAAAGGGTAATTGCAATAACACCATAACAACGTACAATACAATGAATTTTCCACGTAGGTGATAGTTTGAACTGTAGATTTACTTTCATTATAGGTGTAAATAAACATGTTATTTTGTTCTTTAAAATGGGAATATGTTCTGTATAATTTCTTTTTTTGTTGTAATTAGGGGTGATTTGAACTCGTGACCTCCATTTACAACATTTCCTTCATATTAAGCCAATCGCCAATTAAGATATACCCCTAATTTATCTTTTGTTTATTTTTATTTTTGTTGTTGTAGAGACATATTTATAGAATTTTTAGGTTTAGTTTATACTTTAGTGGATTTTGAGGTTTTCCTAATTCACAATATTTTATGAGTTGACTTCAAACTCACTAATGGTAAAAAATTATTACAAGTATGTGTATTGTATAACGATAATTGCTTTTTATTTATAATAAAGTTTTACGAATTAGAATTTCCAATAGACTCTTTGAGTCATATATCATTCTTTATATTACATTTATTATTTAATTATTTAATATATAATTATCATATGTATATTATATGATGTCTATTTTATTTATCACAAAGTTTTAATATGTTTTTATTTATCAAATAGTTTTAAGGATGAAAGCTTCCTCTTTGAGTCCAATATTATTAATTATCGTATGTCGCATAGACCTATATTTAATATGTTAACTAATTCTTCTTGTTTAATATTACATGGGTCTTTGTTGAAATGGTTTTTTAGCTTTGGGATTTTTCTAGAGGTCATCTTGGCTCTTTCTCTATGCTTGGGCATCTAGGATTTTGGAAAAAAAAAATCATGGCCAGCTTGTAGTTACGACATTGAGCATGTTTTTAATATATTTGATGATCATTAACACTCATTTATAAAAAAAAAAAAAAAAAATGTTTATTCTCAAATTACACTAAATTTTATGCTCATCTTAATTACATAAATATTTTTTTAAGTTACTAAAGCAATAGATTGGGGGTGATTGATCGCAGACTAAGAGATCATGAGATGCTATCAATCTAAGGTTGGGTGGTTCATGGCAGCGTCCAATTCATTTTCAGGAATTTATAAAGATAAGTATTATATTCTCTATATTGCTTTGATTAATAAAAAAATATGTTTTAATTAATCCCAAAATGGGACTGGTGTTATATTTCCCTATATGTTATTTATTTTATTAATACAAATTTTGTTTTCAGCATATAGAGATCAATTCAATTCAATTCAATACTGTACAAAAATGATTAGAGTTTAGAATAAAAATATTTATAAAAAAAAGGAAATTTAAGTTACAGGTTTGAAAAATTGTTTGATAATTTATGATATAATTTTTAAAACCCTGTTATTAACAAAAATAAGTAAACAATTTACTTTTATTGACAAAAAAAATCATTAGTGTAATCTTATTACATATCTTTTCACATATTTAATGAAGAACATGATTGTTCTTTAGCTAATACCCAGGATTACTGTCATATACACAAGTAAAGGAATAATGGAGATTATGGATAAGTTAGGGTATGGTTAAGCTAAGACATAATAGTTGGATGAGTTGATCCTATCCATCTTATTTAGAGGTTAAAATTTCCTTAATTATAGAAAACAAATTACTTATACAAATATGGCCATAAAAAATGGATTGGCTACAACCATATCATTTTTAGTTTTATTTTAATCAAAATTTTATTGTACTTTTTGTAGTGTTCCCAATTTGAAAATTAGGCACACTAACTCTACTGCAACAAATTGGGGCTTTATTTTTCCCTACTAACTCCAAACACCCTCGGATTTCCTCAAACTTTCCCAAAATGAATAGTGGGGTCTATTGAAGACTTATGACAGACCAACAAGCCATTTGGAAGGTGTACTTAGACTCTACCTTTAAATATGCACATTTTCTAGGTGCGTCACGACTGGGAAGAATCCTTTGGATAAACATAAGGCTTCAAGGAAATAGCCTTGCGACTTCTATAAAAAAAAATGGATTCTAGTGCAAATATGGATATAGATGACAGTAACAAACCCCCAACCAACTACAAGAATGATCAGACTAAAAAATCATAGGTTACTTGGCTTTTTAGGGGAATTGTTAGAAAGTGCGTTTCACTGAACATATCAACTATTCAGATTACAACTCATATCAAATAGTTCCTAAGCCCCACAAATTCTGATTTGAATCCGGGGATGGGCCATATACAGTTCCACCTACCTACATCAACTTACAAAACTCGATTTGGAGTTCTACAAAACAAGATATGGCTCAAACAATGAATACTAGTCAAAATTACAATAGATTGAGCATAGTAAAGATAAATTATTGTAGAAAAAAATTTGAATAGCAGAGAATTTAATATCCCTAGTTTGAAAGTTTACCCTATTTGGCCAATTTTCGAACCTTGGACTAGTGAAACCCCAAACTGTCCCAAATGATCCCAAATGGTTTCGAATTATGTATGGAGGGACTTAGGGGGATATAGGACACTCTAATAAAACCTTTAGACACCCAAAAATCTGTTATAAACATTCATGGTCTATAATTTTCAAGGAGCGAAGACTTGGAACAAAACTAGTCAATTGGATTGGTGAAAATCTCCCCTAGGTTTGCAACTATTTTTCCTTCCAAAAAATGTACGGCCTTCCATAATATTTAGTATGAGAATTGGTTCTGTTATAGGACATCAAGTAAAACATATTAGAAGCACTATATTAGGTTTTAAGGTCAGATAAGTCTCCCAAAGGACAACAACTTCTAAGGCATACAATTTATGTGAAAATGGTGGACAAGTGAGCATGAATTGATGTTGCAAACTATAGTATGACTTGATGGGTCTGAATACAATAATTTGGACATCCATTTAACTTCCATAATCAGCTTAAATCATAGGCAACACCTCCATAAAATTATGATATCAAACTAATACAAAACATGCTACAATCACCATGAGAATATAGTGAGGAAACTAGCTTGAATATCAATGTTACTTGGAGAAATAGTACATGAAGTGCTTAGTATTTCGAGCTGTGGCTCTCATGATCTATCCATTACATATTTATGCATCCATTAACAATTTCATAAGGTATAAACAAAAAACTTCCATTATCTAAATGCAACAAAGAGTGCGCTATCTCACTTTACATGAACATTGAGAGAAAGATAGTAGAATGAGAGAAGAGAAGAAATAATGAATATGAACTCGAAATCATATGGGGGTTGAAACTGCACCAAAAAATATCCATGAAGCTCTATTGAAAGGTCTGAATGGCCTCTCCATCAAATAACTTGGATGGGAATCTTGCACCCTCGAAATTGGTTATAAGGCAGGGAGGATGAACATCCACCATGCAAGGACAAGCTTGAAGCTCTCCCAAATTGCAAAGATGCAAATAAAAAATGACCAAAAGCTGCTCCATTTCAACTTGGCCTCCTTTTAATGAATTTATTTTACTCATTTACCTCCTCAGAACTCAAATTATCTCCTAATTACTCATGAAATTCGAATTAGTGGGGGTTATGACCCTTCATTGGCCCCACATGACACTTGGCTCATATTTTGTTTCAAACTCCTCCATGAATTCGAATTGGGGAATATTTTGGATGCTTTGGAGATGTAACTCCTCTCATGCGCCCTCTTGGTCTATTTTTAGCTCTTACATTGTCATAGATGTCATAGAATCTGTCATAAGTGTCATAGGTGTCATAGAATTTGTCATAAGTGTCATAATGCTTGTCATAGTTGTCATCGAATCTGTCATTGCCTATTTTTAGCCCTATGACTCTTCCTCTTCCTTCATGAATATTACCTCTTCCCTCCAACTCGTATTTGGGGATGGCTCCATGTTTAAAGGAGGAATATTCTCTCATGTGGACCCCACATGTCCACTTATGCGCCCCCAACTCCAACTAGGACCTAATGCCACTTCATCTTGGACCATTTAAAATTTATTCCATAATTTATTGGCCTATTTTTCCACCACCAATTTAGAATATCGAATTTTCATGAGAAACTATAGACCTTGGGCTTAAATGTCAATATTTTAATTTTTCCACATAACCCTTAGGAATTGGGTAGGCCAGCTTAATTATTTATCTAAAAATCATTTAATTGGGGACATGACAGTCCTCCCCTCCCAATAATTCTTGTCCTCAAGCAATTTCAAACATGGATGTTGAAGAACCTGCTTTCTTTCCAAAACTTTCCTTCCAAAACTCTGAGTAGTGGTACTCATGTATTGCAATTGTGTGCTTCCAAAGGTAAGGATATCGTTAAATTTTCAGAATTTACTTCAATCTGATCTAGGATCTTAACTGAGAGAACAACATGTACAACAAATCTACAACATATCATTCATGGACACAATAATGCAAGCACAGAAGAGACACAGAGTTTACTTGGGGAAAACCATAAAGGTGAAAAACCCCAATAACTTCCTCAGAGATAGATAGAGCAATGATACAACTAGACTACAAGAGATAGTCTTCTCCTAGCAGTAGAGCCTTCTCCTCCACAAGTGTGCCACTCTCCACAGTGTGAGTGAGAGAATAGAATGTGTAAAATGAGAGAGACACACTCTCTATTTACACACTAACTTGACTTGACCTTTACTCAACTAGGTCAGCCTCAACTTAACCACTTAACATAATGCTGACTGGGCCGACCCCCACTAGGGTGGTCTAATAACCCTTTGAACCACATGGACGACCCCCAATAGGGTGGTCTAATAACCCTTTGACCCACATGACTTATATAGGGCCGACCCCAACAAGGTGGTCTAATAACCCATCAAGTATAAGTTACGACACTTACAATATAAATGACGACACTTCCGTATAGAGGAATAATAACATCTCTATAGGAATACAGTATACATATATGTGAAATACATTCCGAAGTTACATATACATCAACACTCCCTCTTAACTAGGAAGGTATTTCTCGACACAGGTCTTCTAGCACAAGTCTTCTTCTCTGGATCATCATCACTGGATAATCGTCATCAAGACATCATCATCATCACTGCTGCTGCTATCTCAATCAATCTCTGAATATACTCATCATAGGAAGTTCTACAGAGCCAGTCCTTTTTCATATTGGATGTAGGCCCACCACCTGTAGGTCTTCGTCATCACTAGCCATACTGTGGAATCCTCAGGACTTATTACGTGTGTCACAAAACCTCGAAAGAGCATCCCAGGCTGTTACGAGCACACGACTCTACCTATAGGATCTCCCAGGGCCATATTATATGTGACCTCACCACAAAACCTCGCAAGAGCATCCCAGGCTGTTACGAGCACACAACTCTACCTATAGGATCTCCCAGGGATAGATTATATGTGGTCACCACAAAACCTCGCAAGAGCATCCCAGGCTGTTACGAGCACACAGCTCTACCTATAGGATCTTCCAGGGACAGATTATATGTGGTCATGGAAAAACCTCGCAAGAGCATCCCAGGACTTATTACGGGCACACAGCCCAACCTATCGGATCTCCCAGGGACATATTATATGCCATAGGACAAAACCTCGAAAGAGCATCTGCTAGATATCCCAGGGCCAGATTATATGCCATAGGAAAAACCTCGAAAGACTATCTGCAGATCTCCCAGGGCCAAATTATATGTCCTCCCAAAGCAAAACCTCGAAAGAGCATTTTCCAGATATCCCAGGGCCAAATTATATGCCATAGGCAAAACCTCGAAAGACTATTTGCAAATCTCCCAGGGCCAAATTATATGCTCATTTACACAACTTGATCCACGGCCATAGAGTATTAACCTGATACTCACCATACATCATCCTAATGTACACATGATCATCCTGATCATCATCACTGCAACATCCTACTGCAAGTCATCTAGAGCAACATCCTGAAGCTTGTCATCCATGATCATCCTGATCATACAATGCATCTACCTGATGCATACCAAGTATCTACCTGATACATATCATCATACATGATCCACCTGATCATACAGTGTATCCACCTGATACAAATACAAATACATGATACATATCACCATACATGATCCACTTGATCATACAATGTATCCACCTGATACATATACAGATACATGGTCCAAGCATCCAACATGATGCATATACAAAAATACATACAAATGATCCTACTGATCATATCCAGCATCCAATATGATGCATACATACATATACATATAAATGATCCAACTGATCATATCCAGCATAAACCAGAACATCATCCTGATGCTCATCATCCAGTGCTTACATCCACAGTCATGTGAAGGATCCTCCTTCCAACATGCTTGGAATGGCTTTAGCAAATGTGTCCATCACTTCTTCCTCGAAGTGTCATCAATCCGAAGAACACCAAGCCTTTCTTTGAAGTACTCGAACTTCACCCTGGTTAGTGGCTTCGTCAACACATCTGCAATCTGCTCGTCCATCCCAACATACAGGAGCTTCACAGCTCCTCTCTGCACCATATCCCTGATATAGTGATATTTGATCTCTATGTGTTTCGACCTGTCATGAAACATTGGGTTCTCGGACAACTTCACACAACTCTGGTTATCACAGAAGATACCAGTAACATCCAACGGGAGATCAAATAACTTAGACAGTAGCTTCCGTAGCCATACTGCCTCACAACTAGCTGAATAGGTTGCAACATACTCTGCCTCAGCTGTACTCAGTGCTACGCAGGACTGCTTCCTGCTAAACCAAGAGATCACACCCGATCCCATACTGAAGCAACACCCAGATGTGCTCTTCCTATCTGCAGCACTGCCAGCCCAATCTGAATCAACATAACCCTGCAGGTTAAACTTTTGATTCGCTTCATACTTGAGTCCATAATCCACTGTACCCTTCAGGTACCTCAGAACATGCTTTACAGCAACCAGGTGAACACTCCTCGGATCCGTCAGGAACTAGCTCAATGTGTTCACTGTAAAGCAAATATCTGGTCTCGTGTTCGTCAGGTACATCAGGGACCCAATCATCTGATGATACATAGTGATATCAACTGGCTCAGATGAAGCATCACACAGATGCTTCAGGTTCAATGCCATAGGTGTGGCCATAGCCTTGCAGTCCATCATCCCGAACCTCTTCAGGATCTCTACTGCATACTTCCCTTATCCAAGGAAGATTCCATCACTCTGCCACACCTCCATGCCAAAAAAAAATAGTGCATCATCCCCAAGTTCCTCATATCGAACTCGGCAGCAAGCTTCCGCTGTGTGTCGGCAATCAATCTATCCTCACCTGATACAAACAGGTCATCCACATAGTAGTATCACTGGATTGCCTTCCTCAACCTTGTAGTAAAGGTTGGAACCCGCTTTACTCTTGGTAAAGACCAAACTGGATAGAAATCTGCCTATCCTACCATACCAAGTTCTGCACATATATGATTTCCTGTCATGTGTCTCAGAACCAAGTGGCTGCTCCACATACACTTCTTCTTCAACTACACCATTCAAGAAAGCTGTCTTGAAATCCATCTGGTGTATCTTCTATTTCATCACTTTTATATTTATCTATGCTGCCATCTGCAGCATGCTTGATCTTGATAGATCCATATGGAAGTCATAACAAACTTCCCTTCAGGTCTTGGGACTACATCCCAAACATCATTCTTCATGATCGACGGATCATGGCATTCTTCCCATATCCTGGGAACTTCAATATCTTCAATAGATAATTTTGTTGCTGAACAAATGTTGTAGTTCTTCTTTTGTAGGTGATGGCATACGATCTTTCCTACACAACAAGTTAAATTGCATGATTAGAAAACATCTCATAGTTTTCAGAACAAATTCTTACACATAAAGAAATATGTCATATAGTCATGCAATTATCTTAGCCAATGCTTCAATACAACATTTATCCATATCCTGTAACTTTCTAGATGCCTTCCAATCTCTACCAGAACATTGTTAAGAGTGTGCACAATTCTCAACATGTCAGCAAAGAGGTTTCATTCTAGATAAGTAGCAATGGAATGTTGTACAGTGCCATAGGCCACTTACCCATGCATATTAGTAGTATACTGTTCATCAATGCAACTATTCTAATATGCATAATACACAACCTAATTGTAGGAACATCAATATATACATTATTGAACAGTATTATTTAAACAATAAAATATGCAAGTAATGACAATTCAAATACTTATCTTTGTTTGTTTGTTGGGTTGACTCCCTCTCAATCTTTGCTTCTTTTCTGCAACTCCATTCTTATGTGGATTGTGAGAAGTGGTCAACTCCCTCTGAATATCTGCATCCTTGCAGAAACTACTAAAGTGTGCTCCTTTGCTTTCTTGCAAGAACAACTCGAGTGTGCTTCCTCTTGATCTTTGCTTCCTGGATTACCTATCCTTGAACTTACATCCATCCTTAATCTCTATGCATGCTTATTAGTATCATCATTGTGTTATCCTTGAGGTCTCATACATAATCACACATTTATTAGTATAATATTAATACTATCAAAACACAATAATCTTAAACATGTATATTCATGATCATTCATAGATAATAAACATTAGTATTCAAGGTTTCAGGGAAGTCTTCTTTTACTCATACATTTTCTTATTTGATCATAGGACTCTTCTGGTTAGTTGAATCATCAATCAAGATAAGAGATATAATATGCATAAAACCTGTGATTATTCAAACCTATACCTTCATGATTCTTCTGGTTAGTCATATCATCAATTATGGTAAGAAACATAATATGCATACAACCATGATTATTCAAACCTATGACTTCATGAATAATCATTATCAACAACACAACAATATAAGATCCTAACACAAGGTAGGATTCTAGCTTGATATAGGAAAAACATACCTGGATTAGCATGCTATCTAGTTATGTCTAACATACCCGCATAATGTCTTCTGGTTCTCTTCAGTGACTTGTGCTAGTAACCTGCATGTCTCATAAGTTAACCATTGTAGAACCAAGTTATACATACCTCGAAAGTAGATCTTCTATGTGATCCATGACAATGGATGAATCCTTGTCTTCATGTCACCATGATCATATGTTCTTGAAGTAGAACATGATTTGTCTTTCTTGGTGTACCTTTTATGTTAGCAGACAACATAAACCTCATACAACACCATAATGCATTAGTACAATCATAAGTGTCAACACCCTAACCAATGAATATCTTCTATCATGCATTCATAATTTTGTTAAGGTGATACGACAAATCTAAAATCAAGATTGTACTAACCGTAATAACATGAAGACAAACATACCATAAACTTAATCATGAGCAAATATCGAAACATACCTCGATGAGTCATACCTGTCGAGATCGCTTGTAATCTTCTTATGTAAGGCCTTAGCCTCATCTCCCTCTGAAACAGGAACTTCTTCACTTATGCAGGTGACCAATCCATCTTCTTCTAGGATTAACCCAATCCACTTGATTTGCAAGAACTGGACCTGGAGCTAGATATGGGTTTGTTAGAGAAACCCCAAAAATTCAAAATTTGAATTTCAAACTTCCGAAAGGATAGAAATATGCACCTTGATGAGTTGATCAAGTTGGTATGTTCAGAATTTGAAAACTGCAAAGTTTCAGTCCTCAATTTTGCCTTTGAAACTTCTGGATTCACTGGACTTGACCCTGAACTGGGGTTTGATGAAGCCCACTCTTCTTCCCAATAAAAAGGTTTGATCCAAAGCTCTAAGCTTCTATTTTTCTGAGGAGCTTCCAGCTGTGGTCACAGATTTCAAAAATTCCCATTTTTACAGAAGCCCTAATTTTCCACTTTTCTGATCAAAGTCCCGAACTAGGGTCTGATCAAGCCCGGCCTTCTGCCCAACCAAAAATTCTGATCTTGGTCTCTAAATTTTGATTTTTATGAGTAGCATTCATCCGTGGTCTCCGATTACAAAAATTCCAACTTTCTCCGAAGCCCTAAATTCTGGAAGCCATGAATGAAGATACCAAAAAATAATTCTGTTTTGACAGAAATATGTACCTGATTGTTTCTGGTGTAACTCCGAAATTTTCAATCCACAGGGTCTGAAAATTTTTCCTGAGATATCCCAACCTGTTATCTTTCCATCCCGACAGGTCTGACCTCAATTGGATTCTCTGAGAGAGAGTTATGCCAAGTGTCGCAACATGACCTGTTTATGGGATAATACAGGAGAACGAACTTGTACAGCATGCCACGTGTCACTGGTTCAACTTCGGCCTCTGAAATTTTTTCTTGAGATATCCCAACCTGTTATCTTTCCATCCTGATAGGTATGACCTCAATTGGATTCTCTGAGAGGGATTTATGCCAAGTGTCGCAACGTGACCTGTTTATGGGATAATACATGAGAGCGAACTTGTACGGCGTGCCACGTGTCACTGGTTCAACTTCGGCCTCTGAAAAATTTTCTTGAGATAGTAGAGTCTATGTACTACCTTTCAAATTTTATGAAATTTCATTTGGATCTTCCTAGCCCAAGTTATGACCTTTTTCCCAAGGTCACCTGATTTTGACTCAGATCTGGAAGAGGCAGAAAGCCTATATTGTATAGATCATAAAACACAAAGTACAACGAATTAGAGGTTTTCCTTTGGACACAAGGTACATGGGGATCTAATATTCGACCTGTAAAGGTTTTAGATCCGAAAACATTTCCAAAACGGATTTATAGCGAAAGTGCTATGATGACTAGTTTTTTTCTATATCAAGCCCTAACATCGTAAGTGCAACAAGTGTCATACATGCCATATCATGCCTTCTTTCAGGCTAGCTCTGATACCATGTTAAATTTTCAGAATTTACTTCAATCTAATCTAGGATCTTAACTGAGAGAACAACATGTACAACAAATCTACAGCATATCATTCATGGACACAATAATGCAAGCACAGAAGAGACACAGAGTTTACTTGGGGAAAACCATAAAGGTGAAAAACCCCAATAACTTCCTCATAGATAGATAGAGCAATGATACAAACAGAATACAAGAGATAGTATTCTCCTAGCAACAGAGCCTCCTCCTCCACAAGTGCGCCACTCTCCACAGTGTGAGTGAGAGAATAGAATGTGTAAAATGAGAGAGACACACTCTCTATTTATACACTAACTTGACTTGACCTTTACTCAACTAGGTCGGCCTCAAGTTAACCACTTAACATAATGCTGACTGGGCCGACCCCCACTAGGGTGGTCTAATAACCCTTTGAACCACATGGATGACCCCCAATAGGGTGGTCTAATAACCCTTTGACCCACATGAATTATACAGGGCCGACCCCAACAAGGTGGTCTAATAACCCATCAAGTATAAGTTACGACACTTACAATATAAATGACAACATAGGAAACTGGAACATTGCTCTGCAAAGATGAACTCAAACAGGTGAAGGTTGTCTTTTTCTCTCAAACCAACAATCGAACTGCTGCTCCAAGTGAGCTGAAACCAAGAAACACCAGGATCCCATTGCTTGTATTGCACCCTTATAAACATCATAAGTAGAAAATATAGATCATAAAAGTACAAAAAAACATCATACAAATGTACATCAAATAGGTTCCTCATCAAAGAATCATGAAAGTGCTTATACATCCAAGTAAGTAGATCATCATATGCCCCATACACACAAGCATCAAGTATTATATCAAATCTGCTCCAATGACATAGGTGAGGATCCCATGTCCTATAATTCTGATCCAAAAGAATGTAATATGCATAAAAAAAATCAGCCATGTGTTCTTTCATCCAATAAGTGAATGAAGAACCTCCACTAAAATCTGAACCAAGTAAGGAGCAAGAAAAATCATGAGTCTTCAAGTGACACAAGTGAACATCATAGGTGCATACATGCATATGTGTATCATCATAAGGTAACAAATGATGATGCTGAAATTTTAAATACTAATGTTCTCTAATCATGTCATCATCGAAAGGAGAGATAGGAGTTTCATACTCCTCATGTGGCACCATCAGAAAGAAACCTTTCACCCAATTTTCAACCCAAATTGATGTGGCTGAAAAAGGAGTAGGGGGTGAAGAATTGTGAACCAACCTTAAATATTTGAAACTCTTACCCATAAAAATTTTGAATGCATATTCTCCATAATTGGTTGGTCCAAATGTTGTGAGATCATGTGCCTCCTTCAAGGCTATGCAACTCTCACCATGAGGCAACTCATAATCCCCATGAACAAGTACGAGTGCTTGGATTCCTTCTTGTTTGAATGTAGCCTCTTCAAACACCTGCATATCAACATGTACCTCATGTTCCACCATCACATGAGGTTCCTCCTTTGTAACATAAATTCTTTCATCCATTGAATGGTTGTATGATATGTAGGAGGGTGTAAAGGACCTCTGCAACCTCTCCTGAAGTTGCTCAATCTGCACCATATATTTTTGGAGTGAATTGTGGGTGGACTCCAATTCATTTGAGAGATTTTCATTCTCTTCTACATCCTTCAAGGTTATTCCATGATACAAACCAACAAGCTCAATTAAATAATCTCTATCAGAAAGAAAATTCAAAAAATTACCTTTGGTGTCCAACATTTCCTTCTGGATTTTCTCCATGTCTTCAAGGGAAGATTTCTCCTCCACATGCCAAAAAAATTTGGAAACCAATTCATGAGTGTAATGGAGAGTTTTCAAGGCCTATTGAATCTTCTTTTCATCCATCTTCAAGGACCCTGCGATAAAATGAGGCTCTTGCAAATGAAGCTCCTCATATTCTTCCTTCTTGCTTGGACCAACTTCATGAAGTTCAAGTGGTGATGGGGAAGTTGATCTTGGTTCTTCTTCAACTACTACAAAATATTCATATACATAGTCAATGGAACTTTGGCTTGCAACAACAATTTCAAAAGTGATCTCTATGTCACCAACATATAGGTGTGAGCACCCATCAGTAGGTACTCCTTCATAGTTCAAACATCCATCAGTCAATGCTCTTTGATTCATGTCCAAAGTAGAGAGTTTCTTAGAATGATCTTTAGCATTTTCAATGAAATATTCTTGATGATCATGTGGTGTTTCTTCATATTTTATAAAGTAACTTGGTAGTGAATTTCGATACTCTTCATGTAATGTTTCTTCTTCTTCACCTATTTTAGAACTAGGTGGCTCATGGGTATCCTCATTTCGATCCTCCTTTTCACTCAGACATATATGATTTTCTCTCCAAGGTATTTTTCAATAATGGCATATAAATTTATTCACTAACTCCACATACTCATTCTGGCCTTTTATGTATCTCCCTTATATAGATTGAGGTATGCCTGATATTGTTGGGGCAAGGTTTTACATGTTGCTCTCAATCTTTGTAATTCATTCATTCCACATTGAGTGTTAGGATCCTCTTTGGACTCAATAAAATTGGGTGTGGTGGCTCTTGTTGAGCCCTGGAAGTCATTAGGTCAGTTGTGAGGCTCGATCCTTGAGAAAATGTTTTCACCAACTGTCTTTTTTCCCTCGAAATGAGAACTACTACTGCCTCCTATTTCCAATTTGCTTCCAATTTGACTATCCATCAATTAGAACCCTTGAATTATTTGAATTGTCATGTCCTCAAAAAATTATTTCATGAATTTCCTAAAATCCTCTTTCTCCTCCATCTCTGAGGTTCCTTTTTCATCCTTAGCCATAGTTTCAGCAGAGTGCACCTCTTCTCCTGCTTCTTCCTCTTCCTTCAAAGGTACTTTCTATTTCGGTTTCTAGGGGTGGGGGATGAATTATTGACCTCATCAATGGTCACCCAAATCAGGTACAAGGACCATGCTCTGATACCACTGTAATATCCCTAGTTTGAAAGTTTACCCTATTTGGCCAATTTTCGAACCTTGGACTAGTGAAACCCCAAACTGTCCCAAATGATCCCAAATGGTTTCAAATTATATATGAAGGGAATTAGGGGGATATATGAAACTCTAATACAAACTTTAGACACCCAAACCTCTATTATAAACATTCATGGTTTGCAATTTTCAAGGAGGGAAGACTTGGGACAAAACTAGTCAATTGGATTGGTGAAAATCCCCCCTAACTCTGCCACTATTTTTCCTTTCAAACACTATACGGAATTCCATAATATTCCGTATTGAATTTTTTTTTTTTTTCCTTTTTTTCTTTTCTTTTCTTTTCTGTTAGAGTACATAAACTAAAGCATGTGTGCATAACTATATCAAGTTTTATGGTTGGCTAAGTCTCCCAAAGGACAACAGCTTCTAAGGCATACAATTTATCTGAAAATGGTGGACAAGTGAGCATGGATTGATGTTTCAAACTATAGTATGAATTGAGGGGTCTGAATACAATAATTTGGAAATCCATTTAGATTCCATAAGCATATTAACTGATAGGAATAACCTCCATAAAATTCTGATAGCAAACTAATACAAAACATGCTACAATCACCATGAGAATATAGTGAGGAAACTAGCTTGAATATCAATGTTACTTGGAGAAATAGTACATGAAGTGCTTAGTATTTTGAGTTGTGGCTCTCATGATATATCCATTACATATTTATGCATCCATTAACAATTTCATAATATCTAAACAACATCCTTCCATTATATAAACGCAACAAAGAGTGCGTTATCTCACTTTACATGAATATTGAGAGAAAGATAGTAGAATGAGAGAAGAGAAGAAAGAATGAATATGAACTCGAAATCATATGGGGTTTGAAGCTGCACCAAAAAATATCCATGAAAATATGTTTAAAGGTATCAATGGCCTCTCCATCAACCAACTTGTATGGGAATATTTCACCCTCGAAATTGGTTCTAAGGCAGGGAGGATGAACATCTACCGTGCAAGGACAAGCTTGAAGCTCTCCCAAATTGCAAAGATGCAAATAAAATATTAACAAAAGCTTCTCCATTTCGACTTGGAATCCTTTAATAACTTTATTTTACTCATTTACCTCCTTATAACTCAAATGATCTCCTAATTACTCATGAAATTCGAATTAGTGGGGGTTATGACCCTTCATTGGCCCCACATGACACTTGGCTCATATTTATCTCCAACTCCTCCATGAATTCGAATTGGATTCTTTGGATATGTGTAACTCCTCTCATGTGCCCTATTGGTCTATTTTTATCTCTTACATTGTCATAGATGTCATAGAATCTGTCATAAGTGTCATAGGTGTCATAAAATCTGTCATAAGTGTCATAATGCTTGTCATAGTTGTCATAGAATTTGTCATTGCTAATTTTTAGCCTTATTTCCTCTTCCTTCATGAATGTTACCTCTTCCCTCCAAATCTAATTTGGGGATGGATACATGTTTAAAGGAGAAATATTATCTCATGTGGACCCCACATGTCCACTTATGCTCCCCCAAGTCCAACTAGGACCTAATGCCACTTCATTTTGGAGCATTTAACATTTATTCCATAATTTATTGGCCTATTTTTCCACAAGCAATTTAGAATATTGAATTTCATGAGAAACTATAGACCTTGGGGTTAAATGTCAATATTTTAATTTTTCCACGTAACCCTTAGGAATTGGGTAGGTCAACTTAATTATTTATCTGAAAATCATTTAATTGGGGACATGACAGAGACATGATCATATTTTATTCATTGCAGGTATTAAACATAATAGGGTCTATAGGAATAACATTCTTTATTACATAGACCTGAAACCACACTCCAAATGATTACAAAATACCAAATGTGCAACTAGTGCACCACAACACATTGGAAACTTCACTAAATGGGAACATGTACTAGAAATCTACTTTGTTGCAGCAATATGACCAATGAATGGACTAATTATCCAATCCAAAATGGCCAAATAAAATGAAAAATACCACTCCAATTGGTTACAAAATATTAGGGGACCATCTCCCTAATGGATTGTAAGGTGCACATCTCCCAAGCATAGAATTGCACAAGTAACGCAACAATAATTTTGATTGAAAAACAAGCTAACCTATTCTAGTGTGCCTTGATGTTCTTTTTAAACTTGTGAGGCATCCAATACTATCGTCCAATATCATGGACAACCGAAAACCATGCATTAGGTATATGATAGTCCATAATTGCTCCAGTTCTTTCATGAGTGCACCCTCTAATCACTTTGACCTCATGAATGCACCCTCTAGCTTCCTCCACCAACTCTTACTAGATTTAACCTCATGAATGCACCCTCTAACTTCCTCAACCAACTCTAACCAACTTTGATTGTTTGCTTATTAACCAACTTGGACTTGCCATTTGCTAACTAACTTGGAATTTTATCCCTTACTCCTTGTTGCCCCCTCAACTTGGTTAATCTTCATTTAATGCATGGATAAGCCTAGTTGGCACCCTCCTCACCTTGTTCAACCTTCTTACTTAATGTGGACAAAATTTGCCTTATGATTTTTATCAATTTCATTGTGCAAGGAAACCTTTGATCAATTTTAATTCCTAGATTAATTTGGATTCCCACTCGAACCCATGGGAATATAATGTATTAAAATATGGATAGTGATGCCCCCAAAATGGGAACATTACAGTGCTCCCCTCCCAAGATTGCTTGTCCTCAAGCAATGAAAAACATGGGTGATGAAGAACTTGTACACTGCCACCAAACCGTTGTTGCCAATCAAGAATGCCAACAAAATGAGTATACTCCATCACATAGTGTTGGCATATGCTGAAATCCTACACACGCTCCAATGCGTATTATTTGAAGCTCCTCCATGAAAACCTCTTACTCACTCTCATGTGAGTCTCCAAACAACCAAGGTGACCATTTATGAGTGGAACATGTACAACTCCCAAAATATTCTTCTTCAAGACTGATTTGGGCACTAAGTAGGTTCTCTCTTTGAAGTGGATGAGTAACATGTGTTGATCTTCATGAATCAACCCATCCATAAGCTCATATGTTGACCATTGTTTATGCCATCCTTTGATTTCGATATCAACTTCAAATCTGCACTTGGCCAATGCATACATATTGGCTAGCATCTCCTTGCCATGATGTGAATAATTCTTTCAATGTAGCTACAAAATATTGCTCTAAAAAGCAAAGGGATGTTCATCCCTCATCAAAATAACTCTTATGACTCCCTTGTAAACATCATACTCAAGCACACTTGTTGGAGCGTAGCTTGTTAAGACAAACACAACCATAGTTGTTATGAGATGGAGAGATCCTTTTCTTGGTGCACCAATTTGGCCTTGCTCAAGCATAAGACCAATATACACTACCTTCATCTCACCCATTTCTCCTTCAAGCAATGTGACATATGATGGTTGTCCATCTTTCCCGTGGCATGATTTGTTCATGAAAGGTGGTGAATCCATAAGTGCATCAACCAAGCCATTTCCCATGCTTGAAAGTCTTGAATAGCCACATTGGAATCTTCCTTCATTTGAAATTGGTGATGGCCAAGGTGGAGATAAACCTTGAGAAGAAGCTTGTCTTATGCCATCCATTCTTACTTTGAATGCAATTAGATTCACATAGATCTTTATGAATCTTGGTTCAAATGATTCCTTCACGTGCCTTCCAACTTCACCTTTGAACCTCTTGATATGCTTGTATGTGTGAATGAACTTGTGTTGAGCCTTTTACTCCCTTTTCAAGAGAATGCTCAATGAGGAGCGAAACATGGGTAGCCCACATAGTCTCCTTCTTTAAATCTGATCTTGAAAGTAAATGGATGACACCACACATGATCTCATATTGTTCTCCTTGGATCAAATCATTACATGGCTCACATGCAATCTATTTTTTAGAAGACTCCACTACAAATTGAAATTTCCAAGCAAATGGATCTCTTATTAAAGGAAGAAATGCACATGCTATTACCTTATTTTCCTCTTCCTTGTATGCAACAACAAATTCATAGGCTTGTAACACATTTACCCATGCAATTAGGTTCCCATCTTCTGTGTCTGGTGGTCTACTAGGTGGAAGGTTTCCAAGAACATTCTCATGCCATCCTCCTTTACCTCGCCAAGTATCAACACAAAGAGTCTTTTGAAGACTCCTAAACCATCTAGTAGGAACATAGTGTGTCCACCCAATATAAGGTTTCCCTTGTAGGAAATAATCCATCCGTTTGATTGGATAGATTGCTGGAAGTCAAAGATAGCTCACCCTCCAGAATCCCATTGATCAAGCTGCAAACTTCCCAACATTTTGATTACTTGGAGCAACTTGTCACAACATGAGATACTAGGATCCCATAACCATATTGGAAACCATCAATTCCAATAATTTTGAATATCTTTTCCATTAGATATAATAATGCTTGGATCTCTTCTTGTGCCAACTGACTGCTTGCTTGTATTGTTGCATCCAACATGCTATGTATGCAAGATGATTTTCTCTTGCATGGTGGTTCTAAATATTCCATGTACCTGCACACCCAATCCATGGATGCATGGGTATTAAGGGAATACACGGGCTTCAATACATTCCCTTGCTACAACTCACATGGTAAGATAATGTTAGTGAAACTAAAAAATTCATCATAGAAGCATAAATAACTTTTACCTCCATGAATCTCCATTTTTTATATGTATTCATCCACCCAATCCATAGATGAATAAATACTTTGGATTTCTATTCCAATATATGAAATGTTATCAGTCATCTCTTGTAGAGTGAATTATTCTACCCTTAAGGGAAGCTAGTGAGCTTCTTGCATCCATTCAAGTGCTTGGATTGCATCCTTCATGAGAGTGCTTTGCTCAAACACTTGCAAATATGATTTCTTTGTTATAAAAATAGGATCACATAGCAATAAAAAAAACAAGATGCAAATATAAATCACATAAACACAATACAAGAGAGACACCATTATATGTGGTTCACCCAATCTAGGCTACGTCCACGGAGAAATTCCCAGTCCTTTTATTATTATACCATCCAACAAATGAAGGGATACAACCTATAGCACATCCACTACAACTTCCTGTTCACTATCTCACAGTATCTCTTACACAATCATAGAGATATTTACAATGCTACAATACATTACACAGGCGTATTACAATGTCTTCCCTTTAAAGGGGAATTACCATGGGAAAATACCACAGGCTACCCAATACCACGGGCCCATAAACTGTTGGCCAACAAACAACCCAAAAAATATCTTTTGGGGGATTCACCCCCGAACCCCCTCGATGGGGTGAGTGTACAGTCCACCTGGAAATCATATAAAATTGGTTACAAACACGGTTGAAAACAACAGTATCTCTTAATCAGGAAGATCAAGCTCCACAACATCTCTTCATGTCAAAACCTGTCATGAGGTTCCTCCATCAAAGAATGAGTGTTATCAGTCGTATATGAATGACTAGTTGAGGTGTAAGAGGAAGGATGTGATCCTCCAAACTTCATCTGTAGCTTCTCTACCTCCATGGCCTTTTCTTCTGCATGTTTAAGTTCTAGGTATCGATCCAAAAACATTTGCAAGTAGGTTGACTTAATCTTTCTTCTTTCTTCTTTTCAGAAGAAAAATTGGGCACTAGTGACTCCTTCAACTTATCCTTCTTATCTTTCCTTCAATTGAATATTCCACATAATGTCTTCAACAAACTTATGTGCACTTCTAGTTCTTTCCAATTCCTATATCACCTTCTCTTCTGAGACTAAGAGTTGGCTCTCAAAGTCAAACAATGGAATCCTTTCCACATTGTGAATGCTTCCACACGTGGTTTCATTAAGATCATGTGAGTCATGCATATTCACCATTATCAATTCGTCCCTCTCACAGAAATAATCTTTGACACTGAAATTTTGAGTCTCAACATTGGAAGACTGTACCATGTAAACCTCCTCACTAGAAGTGGCTTCCATCTCATGATGGTACAAATGAATTTGAATACTGCAAAAGTAAGAATTATAGTCATACGTTTGTGTCATATGTGCCGCTTCTAGGACACTTCTCATCTAACCTTCTCCACCTAAATTGGAGGTAGGTTCAACTTCAGGTTCCTCAAGCTTTGCTTCTACACATTATTCCTTTATTTGGAAGCCATCCTAAAGTGGATTTCACTCCTCCCCAAGGGTATCTTCTTCTGATGTCTCATAACCTCCTTCTTCATTTATTTGTTCATCACCATCTTCCTCCTCATCTTCACTCTCTAAGAGGACCTCAATGCAATATTCCTTTCTCTTGGAACATTTGTGGCCTGGAACCCATGGTTCTTGAAAAGTGAAGCAAATATTCATCCTCCTCAACTCATCTAGGTCTCTAAAGGTATTGTCCTTCTTGGGTTCGCCACTGGTTGGACCCATTTGGAAATATCTTGTGTCCTTGAATCTTGTTGGAGCATTGGCCTTGGGTGAGAATCTACTTCTTAGCAAGGAATCTTGTATATATCTGGTTCTACTTATGGCATTCTTCAAAATTTCATAGTTCTGAGTATATCCTTTGCTTCCCCCCTTTGGTGCAAGATTTTGTTGAATATTGCAATAGTTATTGAAGCTTAAAATTACTCTTCGACATTCTTCATCTAGATCTTGATAATCAACAACGAGAGTTGTCGTTGAAGTAGCACACTCATTTTTTGCTCTGCATTCTTCCTTGTACTGATCAAAGAATGTAGGAATGGTGGGTCTTTGCTGTCTCTTGAACTCATGAGGCTGATTGTGAGGCCATGTCCTTGAGAAGAGAGTCTCATTGTAGGCCCTTCTTTCCTCATGTTGGGGAATGTGGCTACTCCCTTCACCATTCTTGGATCCATGCTACTAGGAAAATATCTCCATGGCTTGCGCTAGCCTCATGGGAAGATCATCAAGATATTGTGTCAAGGATCTGAAGTGGGATTTGATCTCTTCTCGGTCATATTCCATGCTTGGTGCTTCTCTTTCACCTTGGATTCCTACTTTAATTGAATTTTATTCCCAATCTTCCACAATTGGATACTTTAGATTGTTCTTATTGGGGGGTAGCTTTATCTTTGGAAATATTTAGGATTACCAAGATTAAGTATAGAGGACCATGCTCTGATACCACTATAGTTTTCCCAATCCAAAAAATTAGGCACACTAACTCCACTGCAACAAATTGGGGCTAGAGTTTTCCCTACTGAATCCAAACACCCTCAGACTTCCCCAAAATTTTCCAAAAAGAATACTGGGGTATACTAAAAAATTATGACATACCAGAAAACTATTTGGGAGGTGGAATTAGACTATACCTTAACATATGCACATTTTTTGGGTATGCCACGCCTGGGAAGACTCCTTTGGAAAAACTGAAGGCTTCAAGGCAATAGCCCCACGAATTCTATGGAAACCCAACAGATTCTGCTAAAAATATGGAGATAGATGAATGTAAAAAACCCCCAACTAGTTATAGGAATTATCAGGCTCAAAAATCATAGGTTACTTGGCTTTCTAGGGGAATTTTGAGAAAGTGTGTTTCACTGGAGAACTCAACTAGTCAGTTTACAAATCATCCCAAAAAGTGCCTAATTCCCACAAATTTATGATATGAATCTGGGGATGGGCCCTATACTTTCCCACCTACCTGAAGCAACTTACATAACTCGATTTGGAGCTCTAGAAATCAAGATATAGCTCAAAAAGTGAAGACTAGTCAAAATTACAATACATTGAGCATATGCAAGATAAATTATTGGAGAAAACAATTTGAATAGCAGAGAAAGTATCAAATTTTATTCATTTCAGGTATAAAACATAACAAAGGGATGCAGGAACATCAAACATGATTACATATACCTCAAACCACACTCGAAATGATTACAAAATAGACAAATGTGCAACTTTTGCACCACAACACACTAGAAACTTCACTAAACTGGAACAAGTACTAGAAATCTACTTTACTGCAACAATATGATCAATGAATGTAATGAGTATCCAATCCAAAATGGCCAACTGAAATTAACAATACCAATCCAATTGGTTGCAAAAGGTTAGGGTCCCATATCCCTAATGGATTGCAAGGGGCACATCTCCCAAGCATAGAATTACACAAGCAAGTCAACAATAATTTTGATTGACAAACAAGGTAACCTATGATAGTGCACCTCGCTACTCTTTTTAAAATTGTGAGCCATCCAATACAGTGGACAACCCAAACCATGCACTAGATAGATGATGGTCCATAATTACTCCACTTCCTTCATGAGTGTGCCCTCTAGCCACTTCGACATCATGAATGCGCCCTCTAACTTCGTCAACCAAATCTAACCAACTTTGACCTCATGAATGTTCCCTCTAAATTCCTTAACTAATTCTAACCAAATTTGACCTCATGAATGCTCCCACTAAATTCGTCAACCAACTCTAACCAACTTTGATTGTTCACTTATTAACCAACGTGGACTTTCCCACTTGCTAACGAACTTAGTTTTCCCTCTTGCTAACTAACTTGGACTTTTCTCACTTACTCCTGGGCACCCGCTTGACTTGGTTAATATTCATTTAATGCATGTATAATCCTACTTAGCAGCCTCCTCACCTTGGTTAACCTTCTTACTTGATGTGGACAAACTTTTACTTAGGAGTTTTATCAATTTCTTTATGCAAGGCAACCTTTGATCAATTTTAATTCACAAATTAATTTTTCTTCCCACTCGAACCAATGGGAATTTCATGGATTAGAAGATGGATCTTGATGCCCAAAAATGGTAACATTACACTTTCATATATCCATAAACACACTTGTTCAAAGTTATAAAGATTGTATAAGGGATGTGATTTATATATGAAGTTACAGGTAGAAACTAGTTGAAGAATTGAATGACCAAGTTGCCTAGGGTTTCACCTCTTGCGAGCCCTTTTACTTAACTGAAAAGGAAACATCATTTGTTAATAGTTAAATAAGAAAGTGTAGTACTATTTGCACTATGTGAGGGATTATTCAGCCATTATAATACAAAATCAAACCTTCATAACAACCCTGGTATTGCTTATGATAATACGAACTAACATTGAAATAAATATAGTGTAATTGGCAAATAGGTGCATTAATTTGATAATATAAACCAAAACATTGATTTGTCATAAATGTGGTTGATCTCCTTAATAATAATCCATCAGCAAACCATTGAAGGGTTAAACCCTTAGATTGGGTAAATCACACAATTAAGAGTTTGAATTTTTTAGAAGATTAAACCCTAAAAAGGTCCACCGAATTAACCATATGGTTTTTTCAATTAACTATTTCTAAAAGTAAAGAAAGTTAGGTCGAAATACCTCCTTCATATTTAAATTCATAAGAAAATATAGCTGAGAATTTCTAACCCTAAACGAAATATGTTCATGCCTTATCTTCCACTCCAGAGACTTTTATTTGCACACCTGATATATATTAATGCATTTCGACAAACTTGACAAGTTTGCCAAGAAGATATCGAACTGGTACCCTGTAAATAAATGGACAAACAGAGTATTAGAACTTAATAATGAGCATAGGAAACATTGTTAGTAATATTAAAATATGTAGTGTGATGTCTCTACCTATCAACTCTTGAGTGGCATCCTCTCGTCTAGAATAATGAACCAGATAGACTCCTCCATCCATGTATGGAAATATTTAAACCTAATAAATTATGAAGAATTCAAAGGCGTAAATAAAACATAATGATCATTCATATAAAGCTTTTTCAATGGGAAAATGTTACCCGAAAGACGCCAATACTGAGAAACCTGATCACAAAGCGTGGATTGAACCCTTTTTTCAACTATAATATAACCCCCAAAATTTGTTACCATTTGATTTTTTTTAAAGTAAGAATTTGTTTTAAGCTCACTAAAACTATTGGGAAATCTGAGAAGATTTACCTCAATCAAAACTGCGAACTGTGAGCTTGTCCTCATAAGCCGAGTTCAATTACCTTGCTGGGATGAATTTACCTTTGAACTGTAAATAGAGAACCATAACTATTCCCTACTCTAGCTAATCCTCAAACCAATATGACAGTGATTCCAGCTATGCATTTTCTAAAGAAGTCGAGAACAAAAATTAGGGATGAAACCTTCCATCTCTCGCAATGCAGAGAAGGGCATAGTCTTCTCTCTCAGCTTTACCTAACACAATTGATGAAATTTCCAAGGTAAGGCTTGGAACATGCTAGAAGGACGCCACTCATATCGAGACCAACTGAGATGACTAATAGTACTGTCTTCTCATTAATAACAAATGTACATTTTACTAGGCGGTGCAAAAAAAATTAAGTGTGACTTGGCTCAGTTATGACATTTTAAATTCCTAATAAAGGATTCATTTGATTCCTTCAACTTGTAAGTATGCTCTAGATCATAATAGGTCCTTTAATAATGAATAATCCTTGAAGAATGGTAAGTCCACTACATGCCTATGTGGTTGTGGCAATTACATTACCAAAACATTTAATCAACCAAGAAATTAAAAGAACTCTTAATAAAAAAGCTCTTCAATGCAATGTAGGGGGTCATGATGTTGGACCGCCGCCCCCTCCTAGGAAGGGAAAAATGAGGACAACGTATATACATGCACCAATCAAAATTTAAACAAATAAATTTTTAGTAATTCTGGTTAATACAACACATTACCAAACTATAGACCAAAGTAAAAATTTATGGACTCTAGGGGCAAAATAATAGGGCATTTACGATATATATATATATATATATTCCCTGTCGGAGACATAATAAGTAAATAAAGATATAACTAGTAATTGTTATATTCCCTGTCGGAGACATAATGAGTAAAAAACGATATAACTAACAATTGTCTTTGAAAGTGCAAATATACATTGATATAAGAGCTATTGTATAAAGATAGCAATTAGGGTAAAGGAAAGTGAACATATGGATTTCAAGACAAAACATAGTATTAGAGTATGCATAAATAGTGTCTAGTCATTTGAGTTAAAGTGAGTATACATGATTGATTCTAGTAAAGCCATGTGTTCACCTTGTAGAGATAGAGTAAGATACAATTGAAAAATACAAGAGACTTTTTTTTTTGTAACTAGGGGAATCGGCAACTGGAGACTGGGATGGTACTCACGTGACACAGGGTCCAGGGATCCAATCCCGCTACCACTATACCCTTAGGTTCCCCACAACCTCCCGCAAGCATGGGACACGGGTAATCCCGGGTTTGATTTGAACTCGTGACCTCTGTTTACAACATGTGACTTCATATCAAGCGAATCGTCAATGAGCCACACCCGTGTGGGAAATACAAGAGACTTGTGAGATTATGAAGTACACATATAGATTTCATACGTTGAATTCATAGTGGGTGTAAGTTAATGGTATTCTATAAGGGAGTGACCTTACATAAAAATTAAATATTTGTAGAAAAAAATTGTATATCGCAAGACTCGTGGATCCAAGTTCTTCTTAAAAATTATCGTGTTTTAACACATTAAATTCATTAATAGGAAAATGTTGTAAGATAAAAGGAGAATAGATAAAGAATGATAATCAACGAAAGAGTGAGAATAAAAACCTTTAAACCAAAATACAAGTTGTATACAATACATAGATATTCCCATAAATTACAATGTGGAATACTATGATCCAACTCTACAATGATGTAACTATTTTATGGATAAAAATATTAGTGAACTTTGAGAAGGATAGACTAGCTATGGGTACAAGATGTAGTATGGAATATAAGAGTCCACCCCTTGTGATAAATGAAGTAAAACATAGATGGCATTGACATATTTGATCAAGTGTAATCTCGGCGGGACCAGTGTAGCGAGGTATTTTGGTAACAAGACACAAAAATATCATGTCATAAAATTTCCCTATGATTGTGAATAACCATAAAATCAAGATGAAGTTTCTTGAAGGGTGGGTGTATGTAACGCCCCATATTTGACATTCATTAACTAAAACTATAATATGAATTGTCTTAGCATTTTAAATTCTTATTATTTGATTGGTCTCAATTAGATTGCTTAAAATTGTTGTCATGTGAACATGTGGACACTCGACGTGTGGATAGTAAATAGAATTTATCATTTACTTTGCTGAAGGTGATGAATATGTTGTTTCAATTGAACATGCAAATTCAATGGGGAATATAGATATGTGTATGCCAATTAAGTTTGTACTTTGGATATAAAATCTTTACAATATATGTTGCAAATGAACTTGCATTATTGTTTAAATATTTGTTTATTGATGTAGATTATCACCTAAAAGAGTTGGGCATGTTTATCGTTAGTTTTATGTTAGTGGTGAGCTACCCCACATATTGATTGGCTAGGAGATAGTTGTATTCCTACATTACCAAGGGGCACAAGATTTCTTGGATATCAAGGGGATAATGATGTGATATCAGTTTTCATGTGAATTCCAATATTTCTATGACTTGTGGGTGAGTGTGAGTTTTGACAGGAACTGCAACTTGCACAAAGTGGTTGTTCGATGACTAGACCCTTAGAAAAGTGATGGAAAAGTATGGTTGATGAATGGTATTGACCCTAGTACTATCAGAGGGGTGGAGGAATTTCCCATAATTTATCATCCTAAACCCGGAGTCATGAGAGGGTTGTGCTTAGCAAGTTCCCCTAGATGTGTGATGATGATTAGCGGGTTCCTGTTGGGGAAGTTTGGTCGATGTAGTCGACACTACCACTTACAGGTTCTATATGTGGTTAGGTCAGTATATTCGACGCCATTATATATTGTAGTAGAGGATAGGATGGTGAGGTTAGGTGATGGAATTAGTGGTGACTAGGTGGTTAGAGTACTGATGGGAATGGGTGGGACCAATGATGGAGTTGGGTGGTGTTCTTCATTATTATAAACCATTATGATTATATGCTTGATTTGCCTTATTATTTTTACCTAATTGAGTTTTATTTCTTTTGCATGAATAATTATTAATGATGAATGATACATTGTTTAAGTTGTTGTTTTGTATATTGTTTGCAAGCATATAATAATGATGCATTAGGGCCATTAAAAGTGATTATTAGTACCCATGATTAAGATGCGTGTACTGGCTATGTATACACCAAATCAAGAGTATATTAGTATGATTTGTTGTTTGATTGAATACATTTAAGAGTCAAATATATTGCATGGGTTATTGATATACTATAGTATTGGTTTATTGATTGAACATATTTAAGAGTTAAATATATTCCATGATTCACTGAAATGTTATATCTATACATATGTATATATGATGCAGTATTAAAAGTTGCAAGTGAATATTATTAAATATCTTATTGAGGTATTGTATACACATGCGTGTGCACGCACACACACACAATATTTAATATAATAAAATGTTTCCACAAGAAATGTGTAATGTCCCCAGTTTGACCCCATGGCATTAAATTGTAAATGATGTAATATTGTTATAAATCGTGGTGAGGAGATCAAGGCCAAGGCCCCGCCATCGATCTATTGATGCATACCGTTTGCGTGATAGCCAGGCACGTTGGAATTTCAACATCATGTAATATGCATTTTAATAAAAAATACCCACAACTAGCTATGCAATGCAACAAGAGATGGGGGCATGATTTTTCAAGGAATGGGGAGGGAAAATATTGAAACCCTTGAGCCACTCAATTCAAGCCAAGTGTCAATGAGAGAACCCATCAAACCCTCAACTACCCATGTTGACTTTTGTACCCAATCATTGATTTCTCCCAAGAGTTGGTTGAGGTAGTTAATGCCTTGCAGAATGGAAGGTATGGCTATCCAAATTCGGGTATGGGAAAGCCACCCTCATGGAAAATCATGTTTGTCTCCTTGGGCAAGAAAAGAGCCACGAAATTGCTCTCTAAGCCATTATTCACCATCGCCTTGCTCCCTCACATAGCTCTAGTTGCTTGGGCATTTTCCTCCATGGTTTTTCTATGTTCTCCTTCATCTTTCTAGCTGGGAAGGGGCGTTTTTGTGTTGGTTACAAGTGGGGAAGAGAACATAACGTTTTTGGGTATTCCTGGAGGCTGTTTGGGCCATTGGAAATGATCATAACCAGTGGGAGAAATCGGTTTTCTCCCTGGGGTTGAATTCTAAATTCCATAGTTTGTTTTGGGTGAACCACGAGTTGGGGAGAGCCAATGTGGACCTTGTTTTGTAAACACCTCTGTTGTAAATGTGTATCCTTTCCCCATGATCATTTTGGTTGTGAGTAGACAGAGTATGTTGGGGTATGGGTTATGGGTGTCCATTGCTTTGGCTTGAGCTTGAGAGTAAGCATCTAGAGTTCAAGTGTAGCCTGATAAACCCAGTGGTGGACTGGCTTGGCTGAGAGGAAATGAGTAATCGGTTGTGAATGAGATGGAATGTCCCCTTTTCCTTGTAGGAATCATGCCCAGCTCGGGGGTGGCCTTTGGACGGACTGAGAATATGCCGTCGAAGAGCCTATGGTTGGGTGGAACGTTGCAGCGACATAGCTAGTTGCTTGGGACAATTGCATAATGAAGATACGTGTTTTCTGTCTATGTATTTACTTCTACGATGCATTAATTTGATGACTGTTTTGATATGCTGGATGGGCATGAATTGTCTGTGTGGAATAGTTTCAAATCCGCTGTGCATATTGCCTAATTTGTATCTGCACACCAATGTTTTTATGATGCTAATGATTGGGCTGAGTTTTATGAAAAGCCCCATAAATTGTTATCATGTTCCCTCTCTTATTGGGTCAACAAGTGGGTACATTACAAAATGAGACACTTTGCATTTAGGATTGCAATTCTTTTATCTTCATCAAGGAGAAATATCTTCATTCTTTTAGCTTAGTTTAGGCTTGTTGAAGTTGTTGTAGCTTGTGAGTGCTTGGACTACCTAACCCACAACTACTATTGTTCCCTTGGCTACAAGTTGCAAGGATAATAGGGGATATTTCTCACCCTTGTGTCAATTTTCCCTTAACGGTGTTTATGGCGAATGCACTCTATTTTTTTCATTTTATGTTGAATTGGTTGTATTTTGCTAGATAGATAATTTCTAGTGTTTTGCAAGTGCAGGAGAAAGAAGTCCATCCTATCAATGGTCAAAATTTTGAAGTCCTCTTCCCAGAATCAACTTTTTATCAGTAGCATTGATCCAGACATCCTGAGCATGCTACCTAGCACAGCTTTTGAAGAAACATGCGCGCTACTCATGTGGATTAACTAGCTTGTGACTTGCACGGTAAGACTGCACATCTTTCTTTCACTGTACTCGCACTCAATGCGGATTTTCTTCACTATACTCACGCTTAGTGCGACTAAAGAGGAAAACCCACATGACTGTCTTTTTATTTGATTTTTACCTCATCCTTTCACAATCATTTGTAGTTTCAACAGCTACCTAATGAACCAGAAAATATAACTCACATGTTAATTTAGTAACTAGCCAACTTATCCCAAGATGGGTAGTAAAGAAGTGACTTCTTGAAATATCTAGGCTAGAATACTTTGAGGATTTCAATGGGCCTCTTAGTACTCACTAGTGAATGAATGATAAAACTTTCCATATCATTGAAATTGATAGTCTAGGCAATTAGATTTGACTACCGCAAGTTATAAATATTTTGCTTCTTGTTTATTTCTTTGTTTTATTCAAGATAGTTTAGTTCATTTTCCTCACACAAGAAAAGGACCTAAAGATTGCTTTACCCAAAGTATGCTCTTTTCCTTGCACTGCTAGTGATCTTGGCAAATCAGAACAGCGTAATAAGTTTGAAATACCTCCTTTGCACACATTTGTTTCATTTGATCATCTTGAATAATTTTTATTTTTCTTTGAGTTGAATTAAAGTATATTCCTATGTATATTTACTTTATGCTCTTTTATATCAGTGGAAAGATTCAATTTCATTTGCTTTCCAAACACTTGTGTGGTTCCACTTAAGCACACACTGAGATACCTAAAGACTTTTTCACAACTAGTATGCTCTCCATCTCAAACTCTTAGTGATATTAATGGATCAGAACGATATTAAAGTTTGAAATACCTCTATCACACTCCTTAATCAAATTTAGACCTCTTAAAATCAACGTTGCACTTGTAAATATCCAACCAACTAAAATCCTCGATGGGAGATCAAAAAAAAATATTCTAGCTAGGTAGGATTGATTGAGATAGGAATCCAAAAAATTCCCACCAATCTAGTTTCATTAGTTTAAGACATAACATTGTTGAATTCTATGTTACTTTTAAATCATGTTATCAGCAAGTGTCAAAAGACAACCCAAATAAGATGGCACGGTGGCCAAGAACATGAAATATAAGGTATAGTTGTATATGTTCACCACAAATAGTCACTTATATTTTTGTGGAGACAACACTTTACCATCTAGGAAGAACCACTTATCCATAGTTGAGATGGGTATTGTAGTGGCTAAAACCTAGGATATCACCAAGGAGCAATTGTGAGTGCAATTGAATTTGTATTTGGATCTTGTTTGTTGTTGGAAGTGTTGCCATCCCTTACAGAACATTGCCCCAACCTCTGACTTGATAATTGACTCTATCATATATTCACTAGTCAAACACCAGAGGCTTTCATCACCAAAGGCAGGTGGCTATTGGAAGGCCCAGTGACTTTGAGAGAAGAAAGGATGTTACGTCCTATAAGGAATATACATTTTGTTTTATTTTTATTACAATGTCAACTAATTCATAATTAAAAAGAACCAACTTATGGAATACTTACACAAAGACTCAAGCACCTATCACTCATTTTGCATTATACTGCATCTATTGTGGTTATAATATTTTTCATTTTTTCAATTGTTTTTATTACCCTTTATCATCACTCTCACTTGATCACATATACCATCACCATAGTTGAACAAAGAAACCTAAGGAAGCATCTCAGACTGCAAGGACTTTCTCTTGTCCATAGAGGTGTTTTCCCATTTACTCCTTGTGGTTCACAAGGGAGATACTCTAGCTAGGGGTATTCCTAGACAAAGTTGTTAGGATCAACTAAGAGAGGAAATTCCTTGCTTGACTCTTCCTTTTCTCCCATTGGAGATCATAAAAATCCCCTTGCTTCTTCCTTAGGTAGAAGAAGAAACACTCCATCACCATCCCTTGGTGGGAATACTCCCGCATAATCTCCTCCAACATGAGGAAGAACTCCCCCAGTTTCTCCTTCTTCAAAAGAGAGGCCACTGCCATTATTGCCACCCTCACCTCCTAGAGGGAGAAACACACATAACACAATGGCACCATTAACACCCAACACAAATCTTCCTTTGATGGAAAGCGTAATTCTCCTTCAGCTGGATAAATTGATAAATGATCCCATCCTTCATGATATGACTTGGCTAGATATGCTCCCTAATCTTCCTTCATATATTAAAAAATTTTAAGGGAACCAAGGAGATGATCCAACAAACCACATAATGTCATTTCACCTTTGGTGTTCATCCAATAATATCGTAGATGATCCAGTTTGTCTTCGCCTATTCTGGAGAACCCTTACAAGAACAACGACCAAATGCTATGTCAACTTACCATCTACAACTTATATCATAATTGAGTCAATTGCCACTATCTTCCTAACCTATTTTTAGTTACCCATTCGTCACGACCTAGGGCTTGAAATCCTCAAGGAATTTTGGAAATCGTCTTCCACTCATATCGTGGATCAAATCCACAAATGGCATAGGCATCAAACCTTGTTTAAAATAGTTATCCAACCCCAATTCCTATTGGATTGGTTCCTAAATTAATTGCAACCCATGATTATTAAATATGTGGAAACCTCCTTGCCTAAAACGAAAGAAGAGGCCATCATGAAGGACCAACATTTTGACCTTATCTATGCATAATATTGGTACCTGTATACTGTCCTCCAAGGTGCCCCTTGGAATCATTCTCTGAACTGATCAACCCCCTCGAGTACATCAAATTCAGCTTATGGGATTATTGGGACTATTACGCACTAGGGAAATTTTCCTCAACTGTCGATGTCTATACCACTCAACATGGCACAATAATACCCATCAACACCATCGATTTCAGTAGCGCCTCCCACTACACCAAACCCTCCACTTGATTAGTTATATTATGGGTCATATAGTCCTACATACCCAAATTTTATCCAAGCACCTCAGGTACCGCACTGCAAATAACATCTCCCACTCCTACATCCACATCGTATGGAGTACTTAACGCATATCTTCCTGCAACTGGATACAATCCGTATTTTCCATTTTTTGGTCCTTCTACTCCTACCCCCATGACTCAAATGAATATGAATCTAGTATATCCTTGTCTCATGCAACAAACTCATATATTTGAGTAGTTGAACATGGCTAATCCCCCAAATCCTCAAAATTAGGTGAAGAAGAAAGGAAGGAATATGAAAAACTAGAGCAGGGACAAGGGGGAAATACCCCTCCCTAGAACTAGAACATGGGTAACCAGAACAAGGGGGGGAACAAACCCCCCAAGTAAGGAAATAATTCCAACCTTAGGTCCAATTATCCTTGCTCCATGTGTGGAGACTATGGACACTACATGCATCATTGTCCATTAATCCCTGAGTGCAAACAAATGCTTGAAGCAAACAAGTTGGACACAACCAACCATCCTCAAGCACCAAATGCACTGTAACCCTAGAAAGTTGTGTTGCAAAAAACTTTTTCCAATCAAGGGGTTGTTACCCAACAACCATATCACCATTCCACAGGTGATGGCATATTTCAGAATATTTATATGAACGAGGTTTAAGTCAATCTTCAAACTCATGCCAAAGGGTATGTCATGATTGAACCTCCACAAGGAGATGATGTACCAGCTACCACCTCTGGTGGGCCTATGTAGATACCTCGTCCAAACAGTGACAAAATACCCAGGATCCCAAAAACACCACTTAGATGGACTACCCAAAATCCTCACATGAAATATTCTCACAACTATAGTATCATGGATGACTTCGCTCAATAACTTGCTTAGATGTCAACATTATAACTTCTCTAGTATTTCCCTTCCTAAAAGAAGGAATTACTAAGTGAATTAGATGTCATCGACCTTTTTGATTCACATCTCATGACCTTCTACCTTGATAAAGGTGAGTCGTGACTACCCTCGTTAGTTGCATTCCAGATTCCTATCATAATCAATAACAACATCATTCATCAATCCATAGTCGATGAAAGAGTGTCAACTTGTGTGATGTCCACACATGTCTGGAAATGTATGGGATCACCATATATGGTCCCCTCATTTATCTCCCTTCACGCTTATGATGGGAGGCCATTAGGATTATACCAGAATTTCCCTATTCACCTAGGGGGAAAGATTATTCTTTTAGATATTGAGGTAGTCGATGCACAACTCAACTACAACATTCTACCAAGTCATATTTATATGTATGCCATGAAGGCGGTATCCCTCTTAGTATTCTACATCATGATGTTCTCTCATAATGGGAATATTGTCACCCTTGACCAACTGAACTACTACAACCTGCATACCAATACAAACCCTGATAATGTCTTAGCCACCATAGGATTGACATTTTCCCACCAATATGTTGATATCGGACCAAACATTTAGAAAGATTCCAATTTGATGGGTGTATACTCAGGTCCTCCAACTGAGATCCCTGTATCTATAGATGTTCTCATGTGTACTATAATCACCTCTAAATACAAGTGACAATCCCCCTCCACTTCCAAATTGGTACTCCTCATTAGTTGTGGCATCGAACAACCCTTGAACCCATCAGTGCCACCAGTTTTTCAGATCCCTTTCTTGTATCCCCCACAGGAGTGAAAGAAACAATTGAATGGAGAAACTTACACAAATCGACCTCACTTTGGGAATTCATGTGTGGTACCTTACACCACCATATCTTGAGATGATTTCTAATCCATTATCCCATTATGAGTTTACCCATTTCTGCCTTAGGGCCACCACCAAAACCTACAGCCGCAACAAAAGCACGTGTGACTCAACCACCACTGTAATTCACTAATCCTGATGTTTAGGGAATAAAACAACCCAAGTTAAAATCCCCAATCATCCCAAGCACTACTCCAACTCCTAGAGTCACTCCATTGTGCGCTCTATGCGGAAAACTAGGTCACACAACTAACCTGTTCCCTACCTTACCTGAGCTCAAAATTTTCTCAACACCCCAGTTAGTGTAACCCACACCCCAAACACTTCATCAGGTGGCACATCATCCAATCCCAATATTGAGACAAATACCAAGTCATTGCGCACTAACCATGTGTGCAGGACATGTTATTAGTTGGGAATTATACCCATCAATGTCCTGATCTCCCTCAATTTCGAGACACATTAGTAACCATTCTTGTCACACATTCTATGGTCGTAAAATCACCTCCTGAATCAACCTCTATCAATGTTTTTACTACAAAAGTACCCATGCAATGGTAATACTACACATCAGTCAAAACTACCATGGGATTTACCCCTTCCCATCTTGTACACGGGGTACAAGCTGTCTTACCCATTGAGTGCTAGATACCCACACTTCAATTGGTCATTGAATTGCTACCCGACACTCCAGACGTAGAAAAATGGTTTTTCACCCTAAAACACCTCAATGAAGAATGCCAAGACTCATTACAACAAAACAAGGCCATGCAACTCTGTTCCAAGGATCATTATGATCGCCAAGTCCGACCTCGTACCTTTAGCTAGGGAAATTTTGTTCTAGTTTTCAATGCCAAGAAATACATAAAACCTAGAACTAGTAATTTCATATCCAAATGGAATGGACCATACATCGTAAATCAATGATTTCCCAAGGGGTATTACATCTTGACCGATCCCGAGGGAAACCAACTCAATATCCCCATCAACGGGCTATACCTCAAAAAGTTATTTTTGTAACACTCATTGACACTCCAGGTGTGATCTTCTCTTGGAAATATTCTGCATTGTTCAAAATCTTGGCATAATCTATATTACACTTGGTTATGTGCATCATGTGTGCATGATCAGTAGTAAGGACAACGCTTTGTCATCCTCCTACAACAGTGCATGGGAACCTATCACAGGTATATCATCTCATCTTGGCATATAGGAAATGTTTTCCCTTTATTTACATTCCATTTATCCAGTATGCCCGCTAATAACCATAGGGCCTCATTTCTTGATTTCAACATGCCATCAATGTCTCCATCACAAATATCATGTTCCCCCATGGTGTGCATGCCATTACAACTCTCCTCATATTTTGACATCCATGGTGTCGACCCCCCCACAAGTTTGAGGAATTTTATCACCCAATCCAATTGGTCAAAAATAAACCGCATGTCGTCACCTTACATTATGTACCCAATACCATTCAGATTCCTTGGTGCATGTTATGATCATGATTCATAGATAACATCTCATCCCCTTCATGAGAAATGTACCATATTCATTTCCATTTCTATCATCAACCCTCATGAAGACACCAATGGGGCCCCCACTCTTTGAAGACATCACTCCCACTCATTTATACCCATAGGAACATTTTGCATGGAATTTATTCATGGGTCACCCATCTTATCATCTGCAAAAACCACATCACCATCATCGAATTGATTCCCTAATTCACTCAAAACCATGGGAATCCTACCCGTATAAATTAGTTCCCCGACCCACTCAAAACTGTGGGAACTGCCCCAATCAGTATTTTGGTACAAATGGTTCCTCAATTCACATAAAACTGTGGGAAACCCATCACATTATTATTTTGGAAGCATCCCATGGTCTCCCTTGATCGATGTATTTTGAGTCCACCTAACTTCAGCATTACTAGTCTTGTAATTCACCTTACCTCATCAATATTTTGTCTATGATAAAACCCTTCATATGTAGTCTATTTCCCTCTATCATACCTTGCACCATCATTTGAAGAAAGCTAATTCCAGTTACTCACCCCTACTTACATCGATTAAGGGATTTCATGAGTCCCACACTTATCAACCAGTCTTGTGTTAGGTATATCTGTCTCCTAGTTGGTTACAATATGATCTTGGTTCTTGATATAAGGCCCCCACCTTATCCTATGCTCCAACACTCATCGACATCAAAACATCATATTCTGAGAGATGCAATATTTGCAGTTGTACCTTGGGTTCCCTTCCCATCAATATAAGGGATCACCTCGAACTAAGTAAGGATATTCATCAGTGCTCCTTAACTTAGTGGTCTCCCCTATGCTGTACATCAAAAAAACTATCACATCAAGGGGAGTCATATATTATGATGATAGCAGTGTTCACATTTATGATTCATGGTATCAATGTACATATCTAGTCTAGTGAAGTCTTTTCAACAAACTTCACCACTATTCAAGACCCCCACCCCATCGAGATATTCATGAACATCAACAGTTCTGCTCCTTTGGCGCTAGTCACAGAACTTCCAGGATCTATTTAAAAAAATATGGATCGAAGCCATCTTCATCCCCACAATGGTAGCATCAAGATTTGACCCCTTAGTCTCCTCTTGTTTGTAATCTTTTTTGACATATTTTCACGAGCATAGCTATACCCGTCGCGTTTCTATAAAACACCAATATTATTTACATATTCGACGATCACCACCAACAAATTTCCCCTACAGGAAGATTCCTTTAACCCACAAATGCTGGATATCTTATGAGAACATGGAGAGAAAAAATAAATGATGATGCATCATCAACCCTACAATATGCTCCGAACCTCATACATTAGGGGGAATCTATTAACACTTAAATCTCATATACATGTGACATTTAGGCTAATGTTTCATAAAGGTATCATCAACATGAGAATGCATCTCATCGAAGACATCCTCATTGGATCCAAAAAAAGAATCCGCGCCTCAAAATTCCTAAAAAATTCTAAAGGGACAGTAGCACGACTATAAGCACTGGAATCCCACACTATGTAGCACAATTTTTCTGTACAGTCCCATGCATGACCCCACGTGGATTTTCCCTCGATACCTACACGACTGATAAAATGGCGGGACCATAACATTCTATGGTGCATTAAAGGCTC
This sequence comes from Larix kaempferi, assembly GCA_027924585.1. Taxonomy (NCBI): domain Eukaryota; kingdom Viridiplantae; phylum Streptophyta; class Pinopsida; order Pinales; family Pinaceae; genus Larix; species Larix kaempferi. The sequence goes on along the minus strand of BSBM01001669.1, from coordinate 2,611,079 downwards.
AAAATGGCTCTCTTGGATCCAAAATGAGAATTAGGACCTGTCAAAACCCAAAATTTCCGAAAAATTTAAAAATTTAAAAATAGCATGTAATATGATTAAATGCAGTCATTTAATTGTTTTGATTAGATTAAATGAACATAAATGTGTATGACATATCTGTTATTGTACTTAATTTTTATATGAGTTTCTTTACGGTTGCTGATTGTTTTCTGTCTTTCAACCACAAGGGGGATTACCATAGCAGACTGGGCTTACTTAGCTTCCGAGCTAATGCAACAGGTTTCTTTCTCTTACAGATATACAGGTAAAGTGCGGGTTGCTACAATTAAATCTTTAAAGTATTTTAAATCCAATTACTGTACCAAAACATCCAGTAGAAGCATAAGCATGCTAACCAGGTTTATCAAGTTTTTTTAAAGGTAGAGTTCTTCCTGCATTATGCCAAATTCAATTTCAGAATATGTTTTGATTTATACTTTAATTGCAAAGGGATTGGGAGTCATAAAATATCACTAGGTTTTGTACTTTTCTTATCTTCAGCAAATGCAAAGATGACCTGTCGATACTTGTCTTCTCTTATTAATTTAAGAGTTTGCGTTGCTTGGAGTCTACTTTTGTTTCCATAAATAATACTTAAATAAAATCTATCAGCACTTATAGAATAGTCCTCAAGTATCATAACTGGTTAAACTCGTTGGTATTAAGGAAAAACAAAAATCTATTTGTTTCTTTTTATCCACTTCACTAGGAGCTTGAGACGGTTAAGAGATTCTCATTAACGGTTAAGAGATTCTCAAATTTTTATGAGTTGTATAGCTGGAGATCCACCAGTGGAAGTTACATAATGAAGGAAAGACATGTCTTAAACATCTGTGCAAAACTATCACAAACGGCAATTAGTAGCGGAATCGTAACAGCTAAACCCTAGCATCATTTCATTATCTTACAGGCTTAAGAATAATCTAAGTCTTGTCACATAAGAAGATAGGGTGAATGGAAATTTAGTGATAGTTTTTATAAACAACAAGTAACATACTTGAAACCTCTTTTAAATTGTTATAATAATTTATCGTATCCTCTATGTCTAAACAGACTCCAAGACTTAATCTCGAATGCTAAAGATAAAGCAAGGTTTCATTGAATATAAGGCAAGGTATTTAAGACATCATTCTAATGTTCTTTTATTCAAAGGATGACATGTGAACTATCCATTATGAAGAATCATGCAATAATTTTATTTACACATATTATGGGTTTTTATTTAGCAACAATGATAAGAAGCTCATCGAGATCTTTGAACTTTATTGTCATTTGCATGATTGTAATGATTGTAGGACAAAGTGTTATTGTTCTCCAATGCGAAAATCGAAAGCATGTTTTAACATGGAATATTTGGCAAGTTGAACTATGGTTCATTACCATAATTGGACATCCCTGCTATGATTTTAATTGATTAACAATAATTGGTATGTCATCGTGGAACTATGGAGTGTCGACCCACTGCATAGAAAAATTAAACTGCTACGTGGTTAATCAAGAGCCAAGTGTTTGGTGATATAAAACAATTGACCTAACCCTACCTTGTCATTTTTCCTTCGCCTTCGGGCTCGGGTCGTTCTGTGAAATATCCTAGTCTTTGTTTTGTTGTGTTACTGTTGGTAACAACTTCCAGGTTGCTACAGTTCTTTTGCTTGTTCTCTTTACCGTTTGGGAGTCTTTAGATTTGGCTGTTGACAGCTATAAGTGTGTTAAATACCTAGGGTTTATCCCTTGACTCTTTTCACTGGTCTGGTCCTGGCATGTGGGTATCGTTCGACTTGTTTTTGTCACGACTTCCATCGTGGAAATAAATCTTTTGCTTCTGTCAGTTGCTCATTCGGTGACGAGGAAGGGTTTACACCTTCTCTGCTCGCGGTTGACGGGATAATTACTGAGTTTGGAACTCCATTAAAGTTCGTTGGTAAGCTACAGTTATTCCTTCGTTTTTCCGTTTAAAACAAATGTTTTAACAATATTTAAGTTTGTAACTGACACTACACTATTGTTGCAGGTGCCGGCTACTCCGGAAGGTGTACAGGACATAACCCTCGGCGTTTGGCTCTTACCGGGTAAGCCTGGTTTTCACCATGGCATTCCTCCTTGTTGGTGGTTAGGATGATTAGGGTTTGGTCTTGGAAAGATCCATCCTTGGGGCTATCTTCTTTCTGTTTGGTCTTGTAGCTGCTTGTTACCCAAGTTCATGGACGGTTTAACCTTGTGTTGTGTGTGAAATATTATGGGTACAGTCATATGTAATGTATTCATCTTTCTTGTGGTAGTTAGGGTTTATAGAAGAATTATTGTATAAAAGAAACAAGCTGTGGGCCTGTTCTGAAGATGAAGTTACGGCCTTGGGGTTTTAGTTTCGTTACAGCACTTCGAAAAGATTTAGGGTTAACACCCAGGTTTTTGAGTTTGACTTAATATAAAGTGTTACCTGTATAATGGCTTGTTTAAGGCATGCGTTTTTAATTCTGAATTATGTACAGTAGTAGTAAAATTTTAAGTTTTGAATCCACTTATACAGTGGATTTGTGGCTCGGCTGTAGGTAGAATAATGTCTTAACTGTTGAGCATTGGTTTTGCTTATACATTTTCCTTCCTGTGTAATGTAAGCTTTTATAATACGACTTGTTACAGTCATTCTGTATATTTGAGCTGGGTGTGGCGTGCGTTGTAAATTTCTAAGTTTACGTAATGCTTCTATTAATATATGGGTTGCGGCCGTAGGTGAATTCGTTGTATTGATTCTCAATGTTTAAATACCTGTAAAGTTTTGGAATGATAGGGTTTAAATTAATTTTGACAGTTACGATGTCACGTCCCCATTATTGACCCCATTGCATTCAAAGGTAATTGATGTAATATTGTTATGAAATCATGGTGGGGAGCTCAAGGCCAAGGCCCCGCCATCGATTTAGTGATGCATATGCTTTGCATGCTAGCCAGGCACATTGGAATTTCAACATCATGTAATATGCATTTTTAATAAAAATACCCACAACTAGCTATGCAATGCAACAAAGAGATGGGGGCATGATTTCACAAGGAATTGGGAGGGAAAACATTCAAACCTTTGAGCCAATAGAGTCAAGCCAAGTGTCAATAAGAGAACCCATCAAACCCTCAACTACCCATGTTGACTTTTGTACTCAACCATTGAATTCTCCCAAGAGTGGGTTGGGGAAATTAATGCCTTGGGAATGGGGAGGTATGGCTGTCCAAAATCGGGTATGGGCAAGACACCCTCCATGGAAAAACGTGTTTTGACTCCTTGGGCAAGAAAGAGCCAGGAATTTCTTCCCCAAGCCATGATGCATCCATCACTCTTCCTCCCTCACGAGTTGGGAGCCACCTGGGCGTTTTCCAGGCAGGTCTGCTGCGTTTTTGTTCATTCTCCCTGTAAAGAAGGGCGTTTTCATGTTGTATACCAGAGGGGGAAGGAGGGAAATCGAATGGGGGGTTCAATAGAGGCTGTTTTGGGCGGTTGAAGGCTGACATATTGGGGAAGAAATCGTTTTCCTCCCTGTGGTTGTTTTCCCCATCCTACAATCCGTTTTCGGTTGGGAACGTTTTTGGGAAAACCCATGGCCATCTCATTTGTAAATCCTACTGTTTATCCCTGCCCCTGTTTGTGCATGCTGTGTGAGAGAAGAGTATGTTGGGTATGGGTAATGAGTGATCCCTTGTTCTGGCTTGAGATTGGGGATGAGCATCCATTGTGCAAGTGTAGCCTGATAAACCCAGTTAGACTGGCTTGGCTAAAGTAAAATGGTTAATGGACTGAATGTGAGCGTGAATGTCCCCTTTGTCCTTGTGAGAATCATGCCCAGCTCGGGGGTGGCCTTCGGACGGACTCAGTATAAGCTGTCGAAGAGCCTACGGTTGGGTGGAACGTTGCAGCGACATAGCTAGTTGCTTGGGACTACTCTGTTAAAGATAAGTATTATCGGGTGCCATCTTTCAATTATTTAATTGATGAATATCTTGAATGCATGGCGAATGTGTAAATGAAATTACTTCTGCTGTGTGATATAAATATTTATGCCCTTTTCATATGTATGGAATGCTTACTTAATTGGTACATGGGGCTGGATGCCCGGTTTTAGCCTCACGATCCCCTCCATTGCACTGGTATGATGGGTGGGGACGTGACAAAATGGTATCAAAGCTGCTGGTTGCAACATTGGGCCTCTACAGGCCAAATCCAATTGCAATGTTTTAAGTGTGTTTGAAAAAATTTGCTTAGAGTCTGTTTGAAAAAGTTTTTGTTTAAAGACTGATTCGGAAAGAATTCCCGAATGTCTTCCGCAACTGCGGAAGCATTCGGCGAATCTTTCCGAAATTTCGAAAGCATACCGCGAGTTTTTCCGAAATTGCGAAGGGAAGTTTTCGAAAGGAATTCTCTTCCGAAATTTGCGGAAGGAATTCTCTTCCGAAATTGCGGAAGGATTCCGCGAGTTGTCCCGCAATGCGGAAAAATTCGGCGAATTCCTCCGAAAAAGACGGAAAAATTTTCCAAGTGTTTTCAAAATTTTTGTTTAAGGTTTGTTTCGGAAAGAATTAGGGAAAGTCTTCCGAAACTGCGGAAGGATTCCGCGAACGGCTCCGAAACACATCATACATCCATTCATATTTAATAAACATAAATAATAAAATAACAGTCATAAGGAATAAAATAACAGAACCTGTATAAGCTATGGACAACAACAGCAATGGGAGGCTGTTCCTCCCTACCAACTCCTGGAGAGTGCCCAAACAACACTTCTCAGGACCCCCGAGCTTGCTCTGGTCTCCCTGGCTAGAACTAGGTGCAGCAAAGTAATTCTCTCAGCCCAAATAGCTATAATGGAACCAAGTTACTGCAACATTCCTCTCAAACAACTTCCTTACTGTAATTCCCTCTTCCTCAATGGGACTCCTGAATACCATTCACCTGAATGTATTCTCCCTCCAGAACAATTCGAACCCCCAGATCAGTTCATTGAGTACTATTTAAAAGATTGCCTAGGTTTTTGTTGGGTTAACTGTCAATTAATGAGCCACCTGCTCAGATTCCACTTTCTTGGGGAATCATGACCCCAAATATAGGGAAGTTGCCACCTGCAACTTAGGAAGTGTTTGAGGATGCTGCCACTTGTCATTTGCCTTTCCACCTAGTTCCATCCACCAGTTTGACCAGTAACCTCTTTTTAACAGTTCTCCCATGCTGTTGTCTCCATAATTTATTTATTAATAATAAAATATTCTGAATTACATTCCATTTCTAGTGACTCTGCTGAGTCATCAATTCCTACTTAGCATTAAATTGAACATAATGTCTTAGGAATATAATAAAACAATTACATAATTTTTACAAAATTGGGGTATGTGACAGGACCTCTCACATGCTTGGGAGCATTGAATAGCCCTTCTCATGTACTTGGGATACAGTTCAAAGGAGGAGAAGGTTCACATTTGGATTTAGATGTTTCTTGGCCACCCTTTGGCCTATAAAAGGAAGCCATGGGCATAAATTCTAGAGAAATAAAATTAGATAAAAGTTATGATATTAGAATCACATTAAGGTCCCCTCTTTCAATCTCATTCCTACCTCATCTTGTCATACACAAAACAACCTTTCCCTCTTCCCCTAAGAGGAAAGAGTTTCTCCATTGTTCTCTCCTAGATATCTTTAAATTGTGTGGACGAAAAGGACCTCCCTAAGGGATATTATTTGCTTCCCTTGAAGATTACACCTCCTAGAGGTTACTCTTGTATTTAGCGGGACCATTGGGCAATAAAAATTTGGTTTGGCATACTCTATTTCAGGCTTGCTTGGTTTATCTCTCACCCATCTTTTTATTTCAGTTTTGTTTTTGTTTTTGTTTTAATTTGGTTACCAATCAAGAACTTTCCTAACCATTTGGGGTTTGTTTCTTTTAATTCTAAATCATAACATCGGGTCCTTGCTGCAAAATCAAGGATTCTCTCAATGTGGGAAGGTTGTCCACCCTTATGGCAATTTTTCCCACAAAAATGGTACAGATCTTTGCCTCCTTCTAGAAATTTATCTTTAAAGGAGTTTCATACAAAATTTCATATATCATTGTAAGAGATATTTTTCTGATGGGTTTCTTTTAAGAACTGTCGTGAGGAATTCGAATCATATATTGAACATACAATAGGTGATTCTTCTAGTAGTGTGAATGAAAGAGAACCTGTTGATGAAGAAGTGAATGAGAAATTAATCACACATGAATCTTTTTCTAGTTATTCTATCCAAGAGGAATATTTTCATAATGATTTTTATGATAAAGATGATTATAGGAATGTTGTAGATATGTTTGACATTATTTCATATGCATCTATTGTTCCAATTTTTCATATTATGTTGTTCATATTGCCTGAGAAACCCATTCGATGTACTGGCTTGGCAATGGTTGTTGTATGCCTGATAAACCCAGTCGGCGTACTGGCTTGGCATTGGTTATTTGGGAGTTGTGGTGAAGGGTTGCTTAATGCCTGACAAACCCAGTCGGTGTACTGGCTTGGCATTGGATATTTTCATGTTGTGAAGGTACTGGTTATTTGGGTGATATTTCCTGACAAACCCAGTCAGAGAACTGGCTTGGAACTGATTTTCGAAATGCTTGATAAACCCAGTCGGCGTACTGGCTTAGCATACTGATTTTCGAAATGCTTGATAAACCCAGTCGGCGTACTGGCTTAGCATACTGATTTTTGAAATGCTTGATAAACCCAGTCGGCGTACTGGCTTAGCATACTGATTTTTGAAATGCTTGATGAACCCAGTCGGCGTACTGGCTTAGCATACTGATTTTTGAAATGCTTGATAAACCCAGTCGGCGTACTGGCTTAGCATACTGATTTTCGAAATGCTTGATAAACCCAGTCGGCGTACTGGCTTAGCATACTGATTTTTGAAATGCTTGATAAACCCAGTCGGCGTACTGGCTTAGCATACTGGTTTTGAAATGCTTGATAAACCCAGTCAGCGTACTGGCTTAGCATACTGATTTTAGGGATGCCTGATAAACCCAGTCGGCGTACTGGCTTGGCATTGCCTATTCGGATGATGTTGTGGAGCAGCATGTACGCTGGCCAAACATCCACCCCACAGGTGATCCAAGGCTTGTAAAGCAGAGAAGGAAACCTGTGGAGTAGCGAGGAAACGCAAAATACAGATAAGTATTCAGTTTCATTTAATTCTTGTTGGAATAATGAAGATTTCAGGAACGAATCTTATTGCAACCAAACTAATACATTGTTGTTTCTTTGTTGGAAACCTTGGCCATTACAGGAAACAAGGACCCTGAAAGAGCTATAAATGCTTGGTAAAGCCAGAGAGTAACTGGTTGGAGCCATAAATTCTTGGTAGAGCCAGAGAGTAACTGGTTGGGCGCTATGAAATTCTTGGAAAATTCAGGGAATAGATGGTGGAAACATTAACCACTCGATGTTGTGGAGCAGCCGGCGTGCTGGCCAAACATTCCCTTAAACAATTGATAAAACCAGTCAGCATACTGGCCTGGCATTGCCTGTTCGAATGGTTGTGGAGTAGCCTGCGTGCTGGCCCAACATTCATTGTTGTATCCACGGGAAATCCAATGCTTGGAAAGCGAAGAAGGATCCTGTGGGATAGAGTGAAGACATCCTATAAAGATAAGTATTCGGTTATCTTGCAACTCTGCTTATGAATATACATGTGTATATGATTTTCTTAAATTCTCATTTGGAAATAAACCCTATAGAAATACACTAAACATGTGAATTGACTCAATGTTTGAGTGTGGGTATTGCTGGAAGCAAGGACTATAAAAGCACCCGGAGGATGCATGTGGACATATGACTGTCCTAAAAGAGCTCAATATGAGCAGTAATGAAAGATGGTGCTAGTGGAACTGTGTGGGTCCTAGCAGCCAAAGGTTCTGTAAGCAACCATGGGGAAGGGTTCCCTAGTTGGAATCTACTCGACAGACCTTAGACACTAAAGTGTCATAGCCGAGAAAGGGCAAGTCAAGCATTCACATTGAAGTGAAAGAGGCTAAGGAGCATAGAACCACCAGTGATGGTGTGGCTCCGGATTTGAAACAAGACTAAGAGGGGGAAAACTCTTACTCTTCTCTTTCTCTGGTTGATGCATCTTAGAAACAAAGGATTGTTGAGTGCATGTCATAAATGAAAACAAATTGTGTTTCATTGCTTGAAATGAATTGTGAATGCTGAAATAGTTATTTTCTTGTGAAAGGATGAACATGAGTGAGTTCATGTGTGTGTGGGAAAGCATGAAATGTGTGGAAGTCTCATGAGTAAAGCATGGACGTTCTAAGTCAATTAGGAAAATAATTGACTAATTTTACTATTGTGTTATGCTTGTCCTAACAGGAATTGCCATGATAAGTCTCACAGATAGTTGCTGGGACAACAAGAAAGATGGCATCCATGAAATTCCAGACTTGTAGATCAGCTGGAAGATAAACAAATGGAAGGGATTGCTGTGGAGCGATGCCCACCTGCAAAACTGGAAGACCAAAGCTAGCAAAAGTAGCTTGAGGAAGCCAAAGGACTTGATCCTGGAAGGTCAAAGTAAAGGGATGGAATGCAGGACAAACCTACCACCATTGTGAATTTTGAGGCATGTGTAAGTGGGTATTTATTTCCGAAGTATTGGAACACCGAGGACGGTGTTATTCCAAGGGGAGGGGTATGTCACGTCCCCATTATTGACCCCATTGCATTCAAAGGTAATTGATGTAATATTGTTATGAAATCATGGTGGGGAGCTCAAGGCCAAGGCCCCGCCATCGATTTAGTGATGCATATGCTTTGCATGCTAGCTAGGCACATTGGAATTTCAACATCATGTAATATGCATTTTTAATAAAAATATCCACAACTAGCTATGCAATGCAACAAAGAGATGGGGGCATGATTTCACAAGGAATTGGGGGGGAAAACATTCAAACCCTTGAGCCAATAGAGTCAAGCCAAGTGTCAATAAGAGAACCCATCAAACCCTCAACTACCCATGTTGACTTTTGTACTCAACCATTGAATTCTCCCAAGAGTGGGTTGGGGAAATTAATGCCTTGGGAATGGGGAGGTATGGCTGTCCAAAATCGGGTATGGGCAAGACACCCTCCATGGAAAAACGTGTTTTGACTCCTTGGGCAAGAAAGAGCCAGGAATTTCTTCCCCAAGCCATGATGCATCCATCACTCTTCCTCCCTCACGAGTTGGGAGCCACCTGGGCGTTTTCCAGGCAGGTCTGCTGCGTTTTTGTTCATTCTCCCTGTAAAGAAGGGCGTTTTCATGTTGTATACCAGAGGGGGAAGGAGGGAAATCGAATGGGGGGTTCAATAGAGGCTGTTTTGGGCGGTTGAAGGCTGACATATTGGGGAAGAAATCGTTTTCCTCCCTGTGGTTGTTTGCCCCATCCTACAATCCGTTTTCGGTTGGGAACGTTTTTGGGAAAATCCATGGCCATCTCATTTGTAAATCCTACTGTTTATCCCTGCCCCTGTTTGTGCATGCTGTGTGAGAGAAGAGTATGTTGGGTATGGGTAATGAGTGATCCCTTGTTCTGGCTTGAGATTGGGGATGAGCATCCATTGTGCAAGTGTAGCCTGATAAACCCAGTTAGACTAGCTTGGCTAAAGTAAAATGGTTAATGGACTGAATGTGAGCATGAATGTCCCCTTTGTCCTTGTGAGAATCATGCCCAGCTCGGGGGTGGCCTTCGGACGGACTCAGTATAAGCTGTCGAAGAGCCTACGGTTGGGTGGAACGTTGCAGCGACATAGCTAGTTGCTTGGGACTACTCTGTTAAAGATAAGTATTATCGGGTGCCATCTTTCAATTATTTAATTGATGAATATCTTGAATGCATGGCGAATGTGTAAATGAAATTACTTCTGCTGTGTGATATAAATATTTATGCCCTTTTCATATGTATGGAATGCTTACTTAATTGGTACATGGGGCTGGATGCCCGGTTTTAGCCTCACGATCCCCTCCATTGCACTGGTATGATGGGTGGGGACGTGACATATGATTTTTTTAAATGATTATTATGTTATTAAGAATATGAATCTGTCGATACTGTGAGTCAAATGAAGGATATAACTAAAGTTTTAAGCTCGATGTTTCTACTGTTCTGTTATTTCGATTATGGTTCTCTTAATTCTATTGTTTCTAAAACAATAACTAGTTTATTTATCTGTTGACGAATTCCTTGTGAAGAATTTTTGTTAGGGTTTCGTACATGGATTTGATTGATAGGTAAAAACTGAATAAACTTTAGCTAGGGTTTAAGTTTTTAAGTTAAATAACAGGTTTAAAACTGGTCAAACTTGGACTGGGGTTTGTACCCTGACATACATAATCTAATTGTGGCTACAAATGTTCTGCAACGATATTGATAATGATATCGATACTGTAACATATCTGGCTATATTTTAATACTGTTTCCTATGATTGTTTAACAAATTTTGTAATATACAGCGTACAATTATTTATATATAATTCTTGCTTGTCTATTCAAGAATTATAATTAAACTAGGTTTTTAATGGTATTAATAAACTAATACAAAAAGTTTTACAGTTGTATTGAATACATGATAGATAGATGTTATAAATGTAATAATAAGTTACTAGTTAATATTACTATTATACTGAATATAGTATATATATCTAGTTAATAAAAATTTACTTATTACTAGGGATGCCGATAAACACAATAACTCTACCAAATCTAATTATGACTATTCTGAGATTTAACTTTCTAATTAACTACTCCTCAGACACATAGGAATTTAAACACAGCATACATCCATTCATATTTAATAAACATAAATAATAAAATAACAGTCATGAGGAATAAAATAACAGAACCTGTATAAGTTGTGGACAACAACAACAATGGGAGGCTGTTCCTCCCTACCAACTCCTGGAGAGTGCCCAGACAACACTTCTCAGGACCCCCGAGCTTGCTCTGGTCTCCCTAGCTAGAACTAGGTGCAGCAAAGTAATTCTCTCAGCCCAAACAGCTATAATGGAACCAAGTTACTGCAACATTCCTCTCAAACAACTTTCTTACTGTAATTCCCTCTTCCTCAATGGGACTCCTGAATACCATTCACCTGAATGTATTCTCCATCCAGAACAATTCGAACCCCCATCTCAGTTCATTGAGTACTATTTAAAAGATTGCCTAGGTCTTTGTTGGGGTAACTGTCAATTAATGAGCCACCTGCTCAGATTCCACTTTCTTGGGGAATCATGACCCCAAATATAGGGAAGTTGCCACCTGCAACTTAGGAAGTGTTTGAGGATGCTGCCACTTGTCATTTGCCTTTCCACCTAGTTCCATCTACCAGTTTGACCAGTAACCTCTTTTTAACAGCTCTCCCATGCTGTTGTCTCCATAATTTATTTATTAGTAATAAAATATTCTGAATTACATTCCATTTCTAGTGACTCTGCTGAGTCATCAATTCCTACTTAGCATTAAATTTAACATAATGTCTTAGGAATATAATAAAACAATTACATAATTTTTACAAAATTGGGGTATGTGACATACACACCCCCTTAAAATGTAACATCGTCCTCGATGTTACTTATTCCTCATCCTCAGCCACCTGCTGGAACAGATTTGGGTATGCTTCCCGCATCTTACTTTCCAGTTCCTAGGTAGCTTCTTCAGGACTAAGGTGCTTCCATTGCACCTTCAGCTGTCCAATTGTGCGGTTCCGCAGAGTAATTTCCATCCGCCCGAGGATACAATCCGGTTCCACCAGAACTTCCCCTTCTGGTTCTACCTGTACAACGTTCCAATCAATTACATGAGTAGCATCATGAGCATACTTTTTCAGAACAGAAATATGAAAAACATTGTGCACTTTTAAATTAGGTGGTAATGCTAGCTGATAAGCAACTTGACCAATTCTAGATAAAATTTCAAACGGACCACAGTAACGTGGTGCTAATTTTGCACAACTCCCTAATCTTAGGGAGCTCTTCTTTGGTCTTACCTTTATGAACACATGCTCACCCACCTGGAACTCTTTAGGAGTTCTTTTCAAATCTGCTTGGCTCTTTTGCCGATCCTGGGCAGTCTTCAAATTTTCCTGCACTTGTTTCACAATCTGTTCCATTTCTTTTAATAATTCAGGACCTAACACTAATCTATCTACTGGATTATTCCAAGAGATAGGAGTGTTACATTTACGCCCATACAGAATTTCAAAAGGACTGAACTTAGCTGACGATTGATAGTTGTTATTGTATGCAAATTCTGCTAAATGTAAATAATCCTCCCACTTACCTGGTTGGTCTTTAACATACATTCTTAGCAGATCTTCTAATACCTGATTAACCCTTTCAGTTTGTCCATCCGTCTGAGGATAGAAAGAAGTGCTGAAATTCAGTGTTGTGTTTAATCCCTTAAACAAAGATTTCCAGAAATTCCCTGTGAATTTAGGATCCCTGTCTGAAATAATAACCTTTGGAACACCATGTAACCGAAAAATCTGCTTCAGAAATATATCAGCTATGTTTGCAGCCTTGTAAGTGGTTTTAACAGGATTAAAGTGTGCTGATTTACTTAATTTATCTACTACCACCATAATTGAATCATTCTGATTTTGATTTCTGGGTAATCCAGTAATGAAATCTAAGCTGATTATTTCCCACTTCCAACTGGGAATAGGTAAAGGTTGCAGTAACCCAGCTGGATGTTGGTGTTCTGTTTTCACTTGTTGGTAGTCCAAACATCTAGCTATGTACTCAGCTGCTTCAAATTTCATATTAGGCCAAAAATAATCTTTTCTCAACATGGTGACAGTCTTTTGGTAGCCTGGATGCCCTGAGTAAGGGGTTTTATGAACCTCATCCAGAATTAACAGTTTAACTTTAGATACATTCGGAACATACATCCTGTCTTTAAAGAATAAAAATCCATCTTTATTTAGACTATAACCCTTTATCAAAATTTCTGTAGGTTCTTCTTTAGCTGTAGCTTGTAAATGCTGATAAATTTCATCTGATTTTATCCCTTCAGACAACTGTTCATTCAAATCAGAGGTATAAGTGCTGCTAGCTGATATAAAATTCAGCCTTGCATTTCTGCTCAAAGCATCAGCCACCTTATTTTCCTTTCCTTTTATGTGCTGAATTTCGAAATCGTACTCACGTAAGAAGGCCAACCATCTTGCTTGTCTTGCATTTAAGTTAGGCTGATCTAAAAGGTATTTTAGACCCTTATTATCAGTCATTAAGGTAAACTTTCTGCCTATTAAGTGTGTCGCCACATCTTTAAGGAATGAATAACAACAGCTAGTTCTATGTCATAAGTGGCATAATTCTTTTCATGAATCTTCAGCTTCCTGGACTCATAGGAAATGACATGCCCATCCTAAGTCAACACTCTGCCTAGACCGTCATTACAAGTATCGGTGCAAACCACGAAATCCTTATTAGGATCCACTATTCTTAGAATAGGCGCAGTTGTTAATAAAGTCTTTAATTTCTTAAAGCTTTCTTCACACTTCAAGTTCCAATCAAACTTCTTGCCTTTCTTTTGCAAGGAAGTGATAGGGTTGGCTATTTTTGAAAATCCTTCAATGAATCTCCGGTAATAACCAGTAATTCCCATGAAGGACCTAACATCTGTTACGTCTTTTGGTAATGGCCATTCTTCAATTGCACGGATCTTTTCAGGATCAACTAAAATCCCTTCCTTAGTCACCACGTGACCTAAGTACTGGATTTCATCCTTGAAGAAATCACACTTACTGAACTTCGCAAAGAGCTGCTGTTCTCACAGTTCTTGTAAGACTATCCGTAAATGTTCTTTATGTTCCTCTTCATTTTTAGAATAAATTAAAATGTCATCGATGAATACAACAACAAATTTATCTAAGTATTTATGCATTATGTTATTCATTAGGCACATAAAGACGGCCGGGGCATTAGTAAGCCCAAATGGCATTACGACAAATTCGTAATGTCCATACCTCGTTCTGAAAGCTGTCTTGAATATGTCCTCTTCTTTAATTCTCACCTGATGATAGCCTGATCTCAAATCTATCTTAGAGAACACCGTAGCTCCACGTAGCTGATCAAACAGATCATCTATGCAAGGCAACGGATATCTGTTTTTAATTGTCATCTTGTTTAGTTGACGGTAATCTATGCAGAGTCGCATAGTTCCGTCCTTCTTTTTAACAAAGATTACTGGTGCTCCCCAAGGGGACACACTGGGTCGAATGTAATTCTTATCTATTAATTCCTTTAACTGTGTTTTTAAGTCATTAAGCTCCAAAATATTCATGCGATACGGAGCCTTTGAACTGGGTACAGCACCTGGTACCAGCTCAATTGTGAAATCCAGTTCTCTCTTGGGAGGTAATCCTGGAATTTCCTCCGAAAAAACATCAGTAAATTCATTTACTATAGGGATATCCTCTACTGTTATCTTGCTGATTTCAGACTTATCTGCCTCATCTGTAATAGTTACAGCATAGGCTTTGCACCCTTTTCTGACTGCTCTTTTAAGTTGTAAAGCAGAAATCTGCCTGATTACTATTTTCCTAGGAATACCCCTAACAGTTACAGGCTGTTCGTTATTATTTTCACACGTAAAAGTTTTATCAAAGCAGTTTAAAACTACCTTATGCTGTTCTAACCAGTCCATACCAATAAGTATGTTATATGAGCCAAGTGGCAGAACATTTAATTTAACAGTAGTTTTAAAATCCTTCATATCTAGAGCACATTCCTTAACATAACAGTTCACTTTCCTTTTTGCCCCAGTGGCTAGTTGTACTGACCAAGAGTTATCAAACTTTTCAATAGTCAAATTACACTTTTCTACTATCTGTGGTGAAATATAACTAAGGCTAGCACCTGGATCTATTAAAATAGTTACAGGGTTTTTGTTAACCATACCTCCTACTTCCACCATGGAAGTTTGATAGTTAGGTTGGCGGTTCTCCAACGCTGCATTGATTCGGGGCATAGTCCCTGCAAAGTCTCCAATAGTCATTTCATCTTGTATAGTATGAATATTGCTGTTTGGTTTCTTTCGATTTGGGCAAACTGAAGCATAGTGTGGGCCATTGCACTCCCAGCACTTAACAGGCTCCTTTCATTCAAAATTCTTTGTGTAATTTCCATGATTGTTAGAAGCCTCCTTGCTGCCCTTGAAGTTGTTGGAATGATTAGCAGCTCCATTTTTGTTTCCTTGGAAGCTTTTACCATTAAAATGGCTTCCGTTCTTGTTATTCTTGAAATTTTTCTGGGGTATAAACTCCTTTTTCCTGTACTCCAGCTGATTACTGTTCTTTTTAGCCTTCCAGTTGGTTATTCCTTCTTTCTTTTTATTTTGTTCGAAACAGAAATTAGCCTTTCGCATAGCTTCTTCCAGAGTTTTGGGGTTATCATATTCGATTCTGTCCTTTATATGATACGGTAGGCAGCTGAGAAACCGCTGTATTTTAGGTTTCTCTTCAACAAAATACGGCACATATCTTAACAGAATTAAGAACTTACTGTTTAAGTCTTTCATAGTCATATATCCTAGCTTTAATTCATAAAATTCCTTGGCCCTCTCTTCATAGTACTGTTTAGACAGAAATTTCTTTTTGAAGTACCTTTTAAAGGTACTCCAATTGACTTCTTTTTCTTTGATCCCCTTGACCCTTTTCAAGTCTTTCCACCATATATCTGTCTTTCCTGAAAGGTTATAGATGGCCATTCTTGCCTTCAGCTGATTTGAGTAGTTATATATCTGGAAATATTTTCTCATCTCGGATAACCAGGATTCTGCCTCTTCTCCAGTTTCAGTTTCTCCATTAAAAGTTGGGGGTTTTATTTTCTTGAACTCCCCAGAAATCTCTTCATAAGGCCTGAATTCCTTCTTTTTGTTATACAACTCAGCCTCACTACTGTCACTAGTAGTGTGATAGCTTGGTTGTTCCCTTCTTCCTTCAGAGGATGAACTGCTGTCTGGTTTAACTAGTTTCACCCTTTTAGACCCTTTTTGATGACTAGCTCCTTCAGATTCAGCTCTTTTGCTTCTTCCTTCAGTCTGAAATTTTTCTATCAAAATCTGATTTAACTGCTCTTGAGTTTTCAAAATCCTTTCATTATCCTTCTTGACTGTTTCTATCTCAGTCTTTAAACCCTTTATAGTCTGCATCAGCTCCGAGGAGTGAGCAATTACCTCCTCTATCACAGGTTCTCTGGACATCTGTCTTGTCTCAGTGTTTGGAGATTCCTCCTCAGCATATTCTCCTAGCTTCTCCATACCTGTCTGTTAGATTCAGAAAAGGAAATTTTCTGCTCTTTTACATGAAACAAAAAATACAAAGTTAGTACATAAATTTTCTTTCCTTTTATGGTTCTGCGGAAACTAGTTGGGTCACATTAAGACCTAGTATTTGAACCATGCTCTGATATCACATGTCAAAACCCAAAATTTCCGAAAAATTTAAAAATTTAAAAATAGCATGTAATATGATTAAATGCAGTCATTTAACTGTTTTGATTAGATTAAATGAACATAAATGTGTCTGACGTATCTGTTATTGTACTTAATTTTTATATGAGTTTCTTTACGGTTGCTGATTGTTTTCTGTCTTTCAACCACAAGGGGGATTGCCATAGCAGACTGGGCTTACTTAGCTTCCGAGCTAATGCAACAGGTTTCTTTCTCTTACAGATATACAGGTAAAGTGCGGGTTGCTACAATTAAATCTTTAAAGTATTTTAAATCCAATTACTGTACCAAAACATCCAGTAGAAGCATAAGCATGCTAACCAGGTTTATCAAGTTTTTTTAAAGGTAGAGTTCTTCCTGCATTATGCCAAATTCAATTTCAGAATATGTTTTGATTTATACTTTAATTGCAAAGGGATTGGGAGTTATAAAATATCACTAGGTTTTGTTCTTTTCTTATCTTCAGCAAATGCAAAGATGACCTGTCGATACCTGTCTTCTATTATTAATTTAAAAGTTTGCATTGCTTGGAGTCTACTTTTGTTTCCATAAATAATACTTAAATAAAATCTATCAGCACTTATAGAATAGACCTCAAGTATCATAACTGGTTAAACTCGTTGGTATTAAGGAAAAACAAAAATCTATTTGTTTCTTTTTATCCACTTCACTAGGAGCTTGAGACGGTTAAGAGATTCTCATTAACGGTTAAGAGATTCTCAAATTTTTATGAGTTGTATAGCTGGAGATCCACCAGTGGAAGTTACATAATGAAGGAGAGACATGTCTTAAACATCTGTGCAAAACTATGACAAACGGCAATTAGTAGCGGAATCGTAATAGCTAAACCCTAGCATAATTTCATTATCTTACAGGCTTAAGAATAATCTAAGTCTTGTCACATAAGAAGATAGGGTGAATGGCAATTTAGTGATAGTTTTTATAAACAACAAGTAACATACTTGAAACCTCTTTTAAATTGTTATAATAATTTATCGTATCCTCTATGTCTAAACAGACTCCAAGACTTAATCTTGAATGCTAAAGATAAAGCAAGGTTTCATTGAATATAAGGCAAGGTATTTAAGACATCATTCTAATGTTTGATTATTCAAAGGATGACATGTGAACTATCCATTATGAAGAATCATGCAATAATTTTATTTACACATATTATGGGTTTTTATTTAGCAACAATGATAAGAATCTCATCGAGATCTTTGAACTTTATTGTCATTTGCATGATTGTAATGATTGTAGGACAAAGTGTTATTGTTCTCCAATGCGAAAATCGAAAGCATGTTTTAACATGGAATATTTGGCAAGTTGAACTATGGTTCATTACCATAATTGGACATCCTTGCTATGATTTTAATTGATTAACAATAATTGGTATGTCATCGTGGAACTATGGAGTGTCGACCCACTGCATAGAAAAATTAAACTGCTACGTGGTTAATCAAGAGCCAAGTGTTTGGTGATATAAAACAATTGACCTAACCCTACCTTGTCATTTTTCCTTCGCCTTCGGGCTCGGGTCGTTCTGCGAAATCTCCTGGTCTGAGTTTTGTTGTGTTACTGTTGGTAACAACTTCCAGGTTGCTACAGTTCTTTTGCTTGTTCTCTTTACCGTTTGGGAGTCTTTAGATTTGGCTGTTGACAGTTATGAGTGTGTTAAATACCTAGGGTTTATCCCTTGACTCTTTTCACTGGTCTGGTCCTGACATGTGGGTATCGTTCGACTTGTTTTTGTCACAACTTCCATCGTGGAAATAAATATTTTGCTTCTGTCAGTTGCTCATTCGGTGACGAGGAAGGGTTTACACCTTCTCTGCTCGCGGTTGACGGGATAATTACTGAGTTTGGAACTCCATTCAAGTTCACTGGTAAGCTACAGTTATTCCTTCATTTTTCCGTTTAAAAGAAATGTTTTAACAAGATTTAAGTTTGTAACTGACACTACACTATTGTTGCAGGTGCTGGCTACTCCGGAAGGTGTACAGGACATAACCCTCGGCGTTTGGCTCTTACCGGGTAAGCCTGGTTTTCACCATGGCATTCCTCCTTGTTGGTGGTTAGGATGATTAGGGTTTGGTCTTGGAAAGATCCATCCTTGTGGCTATCTTCTTTCTGTTTGGTCTTGTAGCTGCTTGTTACCCAAGTTCATGGACGGTTTAACCCTGTGTTGTGTGTGAAATATTATGGCTACAGTCATATGTAATGTATTCGTATTTCTTGTGGTAGTTAGGGTTTATAGAAGAATTATTGTATAAAAGAAACAAGCTGTGGGCTTGTTCTGAAGATGAAGTTATGGCCTTGGGGTTTTAGTTTCGTTACAGCACTTCGAAAAGATTTAGGGTTAACACCCAGGTTTTTGAGTTTGACTTAATATAAAGTGTTAGCTGTATAATGGCTTGTTTAAGGCATGCATTTTTAATTCTGAATTATGTACAGTAGTAGTAAAATTTTAAGTTTTGAATCCACTTATACAGTGGATTTGTGGCTCGGCTGTAGGTAGAATAATGTCTTAACTGTTGAGCATTGGTTTTGCTTATACGTTTTCCTTCCTGTGTAATGTAAGCTTTTATAATACGACTTGTTACAGTCATTCTGTATATTTGAGCTGGGTGTGGCATGCGTTGTAAATTTCTAAGTTTACGTAATGCTTCTATTAATATATGGGTTGCGGCCGTAGGTGAATTCGTTGTATTGATTCTCAATGTTTAAATACTTGTAAAGTTTTGGAATGATAGGGTTTAAATTA
The DNA here is from genome assembly GCA_027924585.1 of Larix kaempferi. NCBI lineage: Eukaryota > Viridiplantae > Streptophyta > Pinopsida > Pinales > Pinaceae > Larix > Larix kaempferi. Next base: position 2,591,769 of record BSBM01001669.1, on the reverse strand, counting down.
ATTTTGACAGTTACGATTTTTTTAAATGATTATTATGTTATTAAGAATATGACTCTGTCGACACTGTGAGTCAAATGAAGGATATAACTAAAGTTTTAAGCTCGATGTTTCTACTGTTCTGTTATTTCGATTATGGTTCTGTTAATTCTATTGTTTCTAAAACAATAACTAGTTTATTTATCTGTTGAAGAATTCCTTGTGAAGAATTTCTGTTAGGGTTTCGTACATGGATTTGATTGATAGGTAAAAAATGAATAAAATTTAGCTAGGGTTTAAGTTTTTAAGTTAAATAACAGGTTTAAAACTGGTCAAACTTGGACTGGGGTTTGTACCCTGACATACATAATCTAACTGTGGCTACAAATGTTCTGCAACGATATTGATAATGCTATCGATACTGTAACATATCTGGTTATATTTTAATACTGTTTCCTATGATTGTTTAACAAATTTTGTAATATACAGCGTACAATTATTTATATATAATCCTTGCTTGTCTATTCAAGAATTATAATTAAACTAGGCTTTTAATGGTATTAATAAATTAATACAGAAAGTTTTACAGTTGTATTGAATACATGATAGATAGATGTTATAAATGTAATAATAAGTTACTACTTAATATTACTATTATACTGAATACAGTATATATATCTAGTTAATAAAAATTTACTTATTACTAGGGATTCCGATAAACACAATAACTCTACCAAATCTAATTATGACTATTCTGAGATTTAACTTTCTAATTAACTACTCCTCAGACACATACGAATTTAAACACATCATACATCCATTCATATTTAATAAACATAAATAATAAAATAACAGTCATAAGGAATAAAATAACAGAACCTGTATAAGCTGTGGACAACAACAGCAATGGGAGGCTGTTCCTCCCTACCAACTCCTGGAGAGTGCCCAAACAACACTTCTCAGGACCCCCGAGCTTGCTCTGGTCTCCCTGGCTAGAACTAGGTGCAGCAAAGTAATTCTCTCAGCCCAAACAGCTATAATGGAACCAAGTTACTGCAACATTCCTCTCAAACAACTTCCTTACTGTAATTCCCTCTTCCTCAATGGGACTCCTGAATACCATTCACCTGAATGTATTCTCCCTCCAGAACAATTCGAACCCCCAGATCAGTTCATTGAGTACTATTTAAAAGATTGCCTAGGTCTTTGTTGGGTTAACTGTCAATTAATGAGCCACCTGCTCAGATTCCACTTTCTTGGGGAATCATGACCCCAAATATAGGGAAGTTGCCACCTGCAACTTAGGAAGTGTTTGAGGATGCTGCCACTTGTCATTTGCCTTTCCACCTAGTTCCATCCACCAGTTTGACCAGTAACATCTTTTTAACAGTTCTCCCATGCTGTTGTCTCCATAATTTATTTATTAATAATAAAATATTCTGAATTACATTCCATTTCTAGTGACTCTGCTGAGTCATCAATTCCTACTTAGCATTAAATTTAACATAATGTCTTAGGAATATAATAAAACAATTACATAATTTTTACAAAATTGGGGTATGTGACAGGACCTCTCACATGCTTGGGAGCATTGAATAGCCCTTCTCATGTACTTGGGATACAGTTCAAAGGAGGAGAAGGTTCACATTTGGATTTAGATGTTTCTTGGCCACCCTTTGGCCTATAAAAGGAAGCCATGGGCATAAATTCTAGAGAAATAAAATTAGATAAAAGTTATGATATTAGAATCACATTAAGGTCCCCTCTTTCAATCTCATTCCTACCTCATCTTGTCATACACAAAACAACCTTTCCCTCTTCCCCTAAGAGGCAAGAGTTTCTCCATTGTTCTCTCCTAGATATCTTTAAATTGTGTGGACGAAAAGGACCTCCCTAAGGGATATTATTTGCTTCCCTTGAAGATTACACCTCCTAGAGGTTACTCTTGTATTTAGCGGGACCATTGGGCAATAAAAATTTGGTTTGGCATACTCTATTTCAGGCTTGCTTGGTTTATCTCTCACCCATCTTTTTATTTCAGTTTTGTTTTTGTTTTTGTTTTAATTTGGTTACCAATCAAGAACTTTCCTAACCATTTGGGGTTTGTTTCTTTTAATTCTAAATCATAACATCGGGTCCTTGCTGCAAAATCAAGGATTCTCTCAATGTGGGAAGGTTGTCCACCCTTATGGCAATTTTTCCCACAAAAATGGTACAGATCTTTGCCTCCTTCTAGAAATTTATCTTTAAAGGAGTTTCATACAAAATTTCATATATCATTGTAAGAGATATTTTTCTGATGGGTTTCTTTTAAGAACTGTCGTGAGGAATTCGAATCATATATTGAACATACAATAGGTGATTCTTCTAGCAGTGTGAATGAAAGAGAACTTGTTGATGAAGAAGTGAATGAGAAATTAATCACACATGAATCTTTTTCTAGTTATTCTATCCAAGAGGAATATTTTCATAATGATTTTTATGATAAAGATGATTATAGGAATGTTGTAGATATGTTTGACATTATTTCATATGCATCTATTGTTCCAATTTTTCATATTATGTTGTTCATATTGCCTGAGAAACCCATTCGATGTACTGGCTTGGCAATGGTTGTTGTATGCCTGATAAACCCAGTCGGCGTACTGGCTTGGCATTGGTTATTTGGGAGTTGTGGTGAAGGGTTGCTTAATGCCTGACAAACCCAGTCGGTGTACTGGCTTGGCATTGGATATTTTCATGTTGTGAAGGTACTGGTTATTTGGGTGATATTTCCTGACAAACCCAGTCAGAGAACTGGCTTGGAACTGATTTTCGAAATGCTTGATAAACCCAGTCGGCGTACTGGCTTAGCATACTGATTTTCGAAATGCTTGATAAACCCAGTCGGCGTACTGGCTTAGCATACTGATTTTTGAAATGCTTGATAAACCCAGTTGGCGTACTGGCTTAGCATACTGATTTTTGAAATGCTTGATAAACCCAGTCGGCGTACTGGCTTAGCATACTGATTTTTGAAATGCTTGATAAACCCAGTCGGCGTACTGGCTTAGCATACTGATTTTCGAAATGCTTGATAAACCCATTCGGCGTACTGTCTTAGCATACTGATTTTTGAAATGCTTGATAAACCCAGTCGGCGTACTGGCTTAGCATACTGGTTTTGAAATGCTTGATAAACCCAGTCAGCGTACTGGCTTAGCATACTGATTTTAGGGATGCCTGATAAACCCAGTCGGCGTACTGGCTTGGCATTGCCTATTCGGATGATGTTGTGGAGCAGCATGTACGCTGGCCAAACATCCACCCCACAGGTGATCCAAGGCTTGTAAAGCAGAGAAGGAAACCTGTGGAGTAGCGAGGAAACGCAAAATACAGATAAGTATTCAGTTTCATTTAATTCTTGTTGGAATACTGAAGATTTCAGGAACGAATCTTATTGCAACCAAACTAATACATTGTTGTTTCTTTGTTGGAAACCTTGGCCATTACAGGAAACAAGGACCCTGAAAGAGCTATAAATGCTTGGTAAAGCCAGAGAGTAACTGGTTGGAGCCATAAATTCTTGGTAGAGCCAGAGAGTAACTGGTTGGGCGCTATGAAATTCTTGGAAAATTCAGGGAATAGATGGTGGAAACATTAACCACTCGATGTTGTGGAGCAGCCGGCGTGCTGGCCAAACATTCCCTTAAACAATTGATAAAACCAGTCAGCATACTGGCCTGGCATTGCCTGTTCGAATGGTTGTGGAGTAGCCTGCGTGCTGGCCCAACATTCATTGTTGTATCCACGGGAAATCCAATGCTTGGAAAGCGAAGAAGGATCCTGTGGGATAGAGTGAAGACATCCTATAAAGATAAGTATTCGGTTATCTTGCAACTCTGCTTATGAATATACATGTGTATATGATTTTCTTAAATTCTCATTTGGAAATAAACCCTATAGAAATACACTAAACATGTGAATTGACTCAATGTTTGAGTGTGGGTATTGCTGGAAGCAAGGACTATAAAAGCACCCGGAGGATGCATGTGGACATATGACTGTCCTAAAAGAGCTCAATATGAGCAGTAATGAAAGATGGTGCTAGTGGAACTGTGTGGGTCCTAGCAGCCAAAGGTTCTATAAGCAACCATGGGGAAGGGTTCCCTAGTTGGAATCTACTCGACATACCTTAGACACTAAAGTGTCATAGCCGAGAAAGGGCAAGTCAAGCATTCACAGTGAAGTGAAAGAGGCTAAGGAGCATAGAACCACCAGTGATGGTGTGTCTCCGGATTTGAAACAAGACTAAGAGGGGGAAAACTCTTACTCTTCTCTTTCTCTGGTTGATGCATCTTAGAAACAAAGGATTGTTGAGTGCATGTCATAAATGAAAACAAATTGTGTTTCATTGCTTGAAATGAATTGTGAATGCTGAAATAGTTATTTTCTTGTGAAAGGATGAACATGAGTGAGTTCATGTGTGTGTGGGAAAGCATGAAATGTGTGGAAGTCTCATGAGTAAAGCATGGACGTTCTAAGTCAATTAGGAAAATAATTGACTAATTTTACTATTGTGTTATGCTTGTCCTAACAGGAATTGCCATGATAAGTCTCACAGATAGTTGCTGGGACAACAAGAAAGATGGCATCCATGAAATTCCAGACTTGTAGATCAGCTGGAAGATAAACAAATGGAAGGGATTGCTGTGGAGCGATGCCCACCTGCAAAACTGGAAGACCAAAGCTAGCAAAAGTAGCTTGAGGAAGCCAAAGGACTTGATCCTGGAAGGTCAAAGTAAAGGGATGGAATGCAGGACAAACCTACCACCATTGTGAATTTTGAGGCATGTGTAAGTGGGTATTTATTTTCGAAGTATTGGAACATCGAGGACGGTGTTATTCCAAGGGGAGGGGTATGTCACGTCCCCATTATTGACCCCATTGCATTCAAAGGTAATTGATGTAATATTGTTATGAAATCATGGTGGGGAGCTCAAGGCCAAGGCCCCGCCATCGATTTAGTGATGCATATGCTTTGCATGCTAGCCAGGCACATTGGAATTTCAACATCATGTAATATGCATTTTTAATAAAAATACCCACAACTAGCTATGCAATGCAACAAAGAGATGGGGGCATGATTTCACAAGGAATTGGGAGGGAAAACATTCAAACCCTTGAGCCAATAGAGTCAAGCCAAGTGTCAATAAGAGAACCCATCAAACCCTCAACTACCCATGTTGACTTTTGTACTCAACCATTGAATTCTCCCAAGAGTGGGTTGGGGAAATTAATGCCTTGGGAATGGGGAGGTATGGCTGTGCAAAATCGGGTATGGGCAAGACACCCTCCATGGAAAAACGTGTTTTGACTCCTTGGGCAAGAAAGAGCCAGGAATTTCTTCCCCAAGCCATGATGCATCCATCACTCTTCCTCCCTCACGAGTTGGGAGCCACCTGGGAATTTTCCAGGCAAGTCTGCTGCGTTTTTGTTCATTCTCCCTGTAAAGAAGGGCGTTTTCATGTTGTATACCAGAGGGGGAAGGAGGGAAATCGAATGGGGGGTTCAATAGAGGCTGTTTTGGGCGGTTGGAGGATGACATATTGGGGAAGAAATCGTTTTCCTCCCTGTGGTTGTTTGCCCCATCCTACAATCCGTTTTCGGTTGGGAACGTTTTTGGGAAAACCCATGGCCATCTCATTTGTTAATCCTACTGTTTATCCTTGCCCCTGTTTGTGCATGCTGTGTGAGAGAAGAGTATGTTGGGTATGGGTAATGAGTGATCCCTTGTTCTGGCTTGAGATTGGGGATGAGCATCCATTGTGCAAGTGTAGCCTGATAAACCCAGTTAGACTGGCTTGGCTAAAGTAAAATGGTTAATGGACTGAATGTGAGCATGAATGTCCCCTTTGTCCTTGTGAGAATCATGCCCAGCTCGGGGGTTGCCTTCGGACGGACTCAGTATAAGCTGTTGAAGAGCCTACGGTTGGGTGGAACGTTGCAGCGACATAGCTAGTTGCTTGGGACTACTCTGTTAAAGATAAGTATTATCGGGTGCCATCTTTCAATTATTTAATTGATGAATATCTTGAATGCATGGCGAATGTGTAAATGAAATTACTTCTGCTGTGTGATATAAATATTTATGCCCTTTTCATATGTATGGAATGCTTACTTAATTGGTACATGGGGCTGGATGCCTGGTTTTAGCCTCACGATCCCCTCCATTGCACTGGTATGATGGGTGGGGACGTGACATACGATTTTTTTAAATGATTATTATGTTATTAAGAATATGAATCTGTCGATACTGTGAGTCAAATGAAGGATATAACTAAAGTTTTAAGCTCGATGTTTCTACTGTTCTGTTATTTCGATTATGGTTCACTTAATTCTATTGTTTCTAAAACAATAACTAGTTTATTTATCTGTTGACGAATTCCTTGTGAAGAATTTTTGTTAGGGTTTCGTACATGGATTTGATTGATAGGTAAAAACTGAATAAACTTTAGCTAGGGTTTAAGTTTTTAAGTTAAATAACAGGTTTAAAACTGGTCAAACTTGGACTGGGGTTTGTACCCTGACATACATAATCTAATTGTGGCTACAAATGTTCTGCAACGATATTGATAATGCTATCGATACTGTAACATATCTGGTTATATTTTAATACTGTTTCCTATGATTGTTTAACAAATTTTGTAATATACAGCGTACAATTATTTATATATAATTCTTGCTTGTCTATTCAAGAATTATAATTAAACTAGGTTTTTAATGGTATTAATAAACTAATACAGAAAGTTTTACAGTTGTATTGAATACATGATAGATAGATGTTATAAATGTAATAATAAGTTACTAGTTAATATTACTATTATACTGAATATAGTATATATATCTAGTTAATAAAAATTTACTTATTACTAGGGATGCCGATAAACACAATAACTCTACCAAATCTAATTATGACTATTCTGAGATTTAACTTTCTAATTAACTACTCCTCAGACACATAGGAATTTAAACACAGCATACATCCATTCATATTTAATAAACATAAATAATAAAATAACAGTCATGAGGAATAAAATAACAGAACCTGTATAAGTTGTGGACAACAACAGCAATGGGAGGCTGTTCCTCCCTACCAACTCCTGGAGAGTGCCCAAACAACACTTCTCAGGACCCCCGAGCTTGCTCTGGTCTCCCTAGCTAGAACTAGGTGCAGCAAAGTAATTCTCTCAGCCCAAACAGCTATAATGGAACCAAGTTACTGCAACATTCCTCTCAAACAACTTTCTTACTGTAATTCCCTCTTCCTCAATGGGACTCATGAATACCATTCACCTGAATGTATTCTCCATCCAGAACAATTCGAACCCCCATCTCAGTTCATTGAGTACTATTTAAAAGATTGCCTAGGTCTTTGTTGGGGTAACTGTCAATTAATGAGCCACCTGCTCAGATTCCACTTTCTTGGGGAATCATGACCCCAAATATAGGGAAGTTGCCACCTGCAACTTAGGAAGTGTTTGAGGATGATGCCACTTGTCATTTGCCTTTCCACCTAGTTCCATCCACCAGTTTGACCAGTAACCTCTTTTTAACAGCTCTCCCATGCTGTTGTCTCCATAATTTATTTATTAGTAATAAAATATTCTGAATTACATTCCATTTCTAGTGACTCTGCTGAGTCATCAATTCCTACTTAGCATTAAATTTAACATAATGTCTTAGGAATATAATAAAACAATTACATAATTTTTACAAAATTGGGGTATGTGACATACACACCCCCTTAAAATGTAACATCGTCCTCGATGTTACTTATTCCTCATCCTCAGCCACCTGCTGGAACAGATTTGGGTATGCTTCCCGCATCTTACTTTCCAGTTCCTAGGTAGCTTCTTCAGGACTAAGGTGCTTCCATTGCACCTTCAGCTGTCCAATTGTGCCGTTCCGCAGAGTAATTTCCATCCGCCCGAGGATACAATCCGGTTCCACCAGAACTTCCCCTTCTGGTTCTACCTGTACAACGTTCCAATCAATTACATGAGTAGCATCATGAGCATACTTTTTCAGAACAGAAATATGAAAAACATTGTGCACTTTTAAATTAGGTGGTAATGCTAGCTGATAAGCAACTTGACCAATTCTAGATAAAATTTCAAACGGACCACAGTAACGTGGTGCTAATTTTGCACAACTCCCTAATCTTAGGGAGCTCTTCTTTGGTATTACCTTTATGAACACATGCTCACCCACCTGGAACTCTTTAGGAGTTCTTTTCAAATCTGCTTGGCTCTTTTGCCGATCCTGGGCAGTCTTCAAATTTTCCTGCACTTGTTTCACAATCTGTTCCATTTCTTTTAATAATTCAGGACCTAACACTAATCTATCTACTGGATTATTCCAAGAGATAGGAGTGTTACATTTACGCCCATACAGAATTTCAAAAGGACTGAACTTAGCTGACGATTGATAGTTGTTATTGTATGCAAATTCTGCTAAATGTAAATAATCCTCCCACTTACCTGGTTGGTCTTTAACATACATTCTTAGCAGATCTTCTAATACCTGATTAACCCTTTCAGTTTGTCCATCCGTCTGAGGATAGAAAGAAGTGCTGAAATTCAGTGTTGTGTTTAATCCCTTAAACAAAGATTTCCAGAAATTCCCTGTGAATTTAGGATCCCTGTCTGAAATAATAACCTTTGGAACACCATGTAACCGAAAAATCTGCTTCAGAAATATATCAGCTATGTTTGCAGCCTTGTAAGTGGTTTTAACAGGATTAAAGTGTGCTGATTTACTTAATTTATCTACTACCACCATAATTGAATCATTCTGATTTTGATTTCTGGGTAATCCAGTAATGAAATCTAAGCTGATTATTTCCCACTTCCAACTGGGAATAGGTAAAGGTTGCAGTAACCCAGCTGGATGTTGGTGTTCTGTTTTCACTTGTTGGTAGTCCAAACATCTAGCTATGTACTCAGCTGCTTCAAATTTCATATTAGGCCAAAAATAATCTTTTCTCAACATGGTGACAGTCTTTTGGTAGCCTGGATGCCATGAGTAAGGGGTTTTATGAACCTCATCCAGAATTAACAGTTTAACTTTAGATACATTCGGAACATACATCCTGTCTTTAAAGAATAAAAATCCATCTTTATTTAGACTATAACCCTTTATCAAAATTTCTGTAGGTTCTTCTTTAGCTGTAGCTTGTAAATGCTGATAAATTTCATCTGATTTTATCCCTTCAGACAACTGTTCATTCAAATCAGAGGTATAAGTGCTGCTAGCTGATATAAAATTCAGCCTTGCATTTCTGCTCAAAGCATCAGCCACCTTATTTTCCTTTCCTTTTATGTGCTGAATTTCGAAATCGTACTCACTTAAGAAGGCCAACCATCTTGCTTGTCTTGCATTTAAGTTAGGCTGATCTAAAAGGTATTTTAGACCCTTATTATCAGTCATTAAGGTAAACTTTCTGCCTATTAAGTGTGTCGCCACATCTTTAAGGCATGAATAACAACAGCTAGTTCTATGTCATAAGTGGCATAATTCTTTTCATGAATCTTCAGCTTCCTGGACTCATAGGAAATGACATGCCCATCCTAAGTCAACACTCCGCCTAGACCGTCATTACAAGTATCGGTGCAAACCACGAAATCCTTATTAGGATCCACTATTCTTAGAATAGGCGCAGTTGTTAATAAAGTCTTTAATTTCTTAAAGCTTTCTTCACACTTCAAGTTCCAATCAAACTTCTTGCCTTTCTTTTGCAAGGAAGTGATAGGGTTGGCTATTTTTGAAAATCCTTCAATGAATCTCCGGTAATAACCAGTAATTCCCATGAAGGACCTAACATCTGTTACGTCTTTTGGTACTGGCCATTCTTCAATTGCATGGATCTTTTCAGGATCAACTAAAATCCCTTCCTTAGTCACCACGTGACCTAAGTACTGGATTTCATCCTTGAAGAAATCACACTTACTAAACTTCGCAAAGAGCTGCTGTTCTCATAGTTCTTGTAAGACTATCCGTAAATGTTCTTTATGTTCCTCTTCATTTTTAGAATAAATTAAAATGTCATCGATGAATACGACAACAAATTTATCTAAGTATTTATGCATTATGTTATTCATTAGGCACATAAAGACGGCCGGGGCATTAGTAAGCCCAAATGGCATTACGACAAATTCGTAATGTCCATACCTCGTTCTGAAAGCTGTCTTGAATATGTCCTCTTCTTTAATTCTCACCTGATGATAGCCTGATCTCAAATCTATCTTAGAGAACACCGTAGCTCCACGTATCTGATCAAACAGATCATCTATGCAAGGCAACGGATATCTGTTTTTAATTGTCATCTTGTTTAGTTGACGGTAATCTATGCAGAGTCGCATAGTTCCGTCCTTCTTTTTAACAAAGATTACTGGTGCTCCCCAAGGGGACACACTGGGTCGAATGTAATTCTTATCTATTAATTCCTTTAACTATGTTTTTAAGTCGTTAAGCTCCAAAATATTCATGCGATACGGAGCCTTTGAACTGGGTACAGCACCTGGTACCAGCTCAATTGTGAAATCCAGTTCTCTCTTGGGAGGTAATCCTGGAATTTCCTCCGAAAAAACATCAGTAAATTCATTTACTATAGGGATATCCTCTACTGTTATCTTGCTGATTTCAGACTTATCTGCCTCATCTGTAATAGTTACAGCATAGGCTTTGCACCCTTTTCTGACTGCTCTTTTAAGTTGTAAAGCAGAAATCTGCCTGATTACTATTTTCCTAGGAATACCCCTAACAGTTACAGGCTGTTCGTTATTATTTTCACACGTAAAAGTTTTATCAAAGCAGTTTAAAACTACCTTATGCTGTTCTAACCCGTCCATACCAATAAGTATGTCATACGAGCCAAGTGGCAGAACATTTAATTTAACAGTAGTTTTAAAATCCTTCATATCTAGAGCACATTCCTTAACATAACAGTTCACTTTCCTTTTTGCCCCAGTGGCTAGTTGTACTGACCAAGAGTTATCAAACTTTTCAATAGTCAAATTACACTTTTCTACTATCTGTGGTGAAATATAACTAAGGCTAGCACCTGGATCTATTAAAATAGTTACATGGTTTTTGTTAACCATACCTCCTACTTCCACCATGGAAGTTTGATAGTCAGGTTGGCGGTTCTCCAACGCTGCATTGATTCGGGGCATAGTCCCTGCAAAGTCTCCAACAGTCATTTCATCTTGTATAGTATGAATATTGCTGTTTGGTTTCTTTCGATTTGGGCAAACTGAATCATAGTGTGGGCCATTGCACTCCCAACACTTAACAGGCTCCTTTCATTCAAATTCTTTGTGTAATTTCCATGATTGTTAGAAGCCTCCTTGCTGCCCTTGAAGTTGTTGGAATGATTAGCAGCTCCATTTTTGTTTCCTTGGAAGCTTTTACCATTAAAATGGTTTCCGTTCTTGTTATTCTTGAAATTTTTCTGGGGTATAAACTCCTTTTTCCTGTACTCCAGCTGATTACTGTTCTTTTTAGCCTTCCAGTTGGTTATTCCTTCTTTCTTTTTATTCTGTTCGAAACAGAAATTAGCCTTTCGCATAGCTTCTTCCAGAGTTTTGGGGTTATCATATTCGATTCTGTCCTTTATATGATATGGTAGGCAGCTGAGAAACCGCTGTATTTTAGGTTTCTCTTCAACAAAATACGACACATATCTTAACAGACTTAAGAACTTACTGTTTAAGTCTTTCATAGTCATATATCCTAGCTTTAATTCATAAAATTCCTTGGCCCTCTCTTCATAGTACTGTTTAGACAGAAATTTCTTTTTGAAGTACCTTTTAAAGGTACTCCAATTGACTTCTTTTTCTTTGATCCCCTTGACCCTTTTCAAGTCTTGCCACCATATATCTGTCTTTCCTGAAAGGTTATAGATGGCCATTCTTGCCTTCAGCTGATTTGAGTAGTTATATATCTGGAAATATTTTCTCATCTCGGATAACCAGGATTCTGCCTCTTCTCCAGTTTCAGATTCTCCATTAAAAGTTGGGGGTTTTATTTTCTTGAACTCCCCAGAAATCTCTTCATAAGGCCTGAATTCCTTCTTTTTGTTATACAACTCAGCCTCACTACTGTCACTAGTAGTGTGATAGCTTGGTTGTTCCCTTCTTCCTTCAGAGGATGAACTGCTGTCTGGTTTAACTAGTTTCACCCTTTTAGACCCTTTTTGATGACTAGCTCCTTCAGATTCAGCTCTTTTGCTTCTTCCTTCAGTCTGAAATTTTTCTATCAAAATCTGATTTAACTGCTCTTGAGTTTTCAAAATCCTTTCATTATCCTTCTTGACTGTTTCTATCTCAGTCTTTAAACCCTTTATAGTCTGCATCAGCTCCGAGGAGTGAGCAATTACCTCCTCTATCACAGGTTCTCTGGACATCTGTCTTGTCTCAGTGTTTGGAGATTCCTCCTCAGCATATTCTCCTAGCTTCTCCATACCTGTCTGTTAGATTCAGAAAAGGAAATTTTCTGCTCTTTTACATGAAACAAAAAATACAAAGTTAGTACATAAATTTTCTTTCCTTTTATGGTTCTGCGGAAACTAGTTGGGTCACATTAAGACCTAGTATTTGAACCATGCTCTGATATCACATGTCAAAACCCAAAATTTCAGAAAAATTTAAAAATAGCATGTAATATGATTAAATGCAGTCATTTAACTGTTTTGATTAGATTAAATGAACATAAATGTGTCTGACGTATCTGTTATTGTACTTAATTTTTATATGAGTTTCTTTACGGTTGCTGATTGTTTTCTGTCTTTCAACCACAAGGGGGATTGCCATAGCAGACTGGGCTTACTTAGCTTCCGAGCTAATGCAACAGGTTTCTTTCTCTTATAGATATACAGGTAAAGTGTGGGTTGCTACAATTAAATCTTTAAAGTATTTTAAATCAAATTACTGTACCAAAACATCCAGTAGAAGCATAAGCATGCTAACCAGGTTTATCAAGTTTTTTTAAAGGTAGAGTTCTTCCTGCATTATGCCAAATTCAATTTCATAATATGTTTTGATTTATACTTTAATTGCAAAGGGATTGGGAGTTATAAAATATCACTAGGTTTTGTTCTTTTCTTATCTTCAGCAAATGCAAAGATGACCTGTCGATACCTGTCTTCTATTATTAATTTAAGAGTTTGCATTGCTTGGAGTCTACTTTTGTTTCCATAAATAATACTTAAATAAAATCTATCAGCACTTATAGAATAGACCTCAAGTATCATAACTGGTTAAACTCATTGGTATTAAGGAAAAACAAAAATCTATTTGTTTCTTTTTATCCACTTCACTAGGAGCTTGAGACGGTTAAGAGATTCTCATTAACGGTTAAGAGATTCTCAAATTTTTATGAGTTGTATAGCTGGAGATCCACCAGTGGAAGTTACATAATTAAGGAGAGACATGTCTTAAACATCTGTGCAAAACTATGACAAACGGCAATTAGTAGCGGAATCGTAACAGCTAAACCCTAGCATAATTTCATTATCTTACAGGCTTAAGAATAATCTAAGTCTTGTCACATAAGAAGATAGGGTGAATGGCAATTTAGTGATAGTTTTTATAAACAACAAGTAACATACTTGAAACCTCTTTTAAATTGTTATAATAATTTATCGTATCCTCTATGTCTAAACAGACTCCAAGACTTAATCTTGAATGCTAAAGATAAAGCAAGGTTTCATTGAATATAAGGAAAGGTATTTAAGACATCATTCTAATGTTTGATTATTCAAAGGATGACATGTGAACTATCCATTATGAAGAATCATGCAATAATTTTATTTACACATATTATGGGTTTTTATTTAGCAACAATGATAAGAATCTCATCGAGATCTTTGAACTTTATTGTCATTTGCATGATTGTAATGATTGTAGGACAAAGTGTTATTGTTCTCCAATGCGAAAATCGAAAGCATGTTTTAACATGGAATATTTGGCAAGTTGAACTATGGTTCATTACCATAATTGGACATCCTTGCTATGATTTTAATTGATTAACAATAATTGGTATGTCATCGTGGAACTATGGAGTGTCGACCCACTGCATAGAAAAATTAAACTGCTACGTGGTTAATCAAGAGCCAAGTGTTTGGTGATATAAAACAATTGACCTAACCCTACCTTGTCATTTTTCCTTCGCCTTCGGGCTCGGGTCGTTCTGCGAAATCTCCTGGTCTGAGTTTTGTTGTGTTACTGTTGGTAACAACTTCCAGGTTGCTACAGTTCTTTTGCTTGTTCTCTTTACAGTTTGGGAGTCTTTAGATTTGGCTGTTGACAGCTATGAGTGTGTTAAATACCTAGGGTTTATCCCTTGACTCTTTTCACTGGTCTGGTCCTGGCATGTGGGTATCGTTCGACTTGTTTTTGTCACAACTTCCATCGTGGAAATAAATATTTTGCTTCTGTCAGTTGCTCATTCGGTGACGAGGAAGGGTTTACACCTTCTCTGCTCGCGGTTGACGGGATAATTACTGAGTTTGGAACTCCATTCAAGTTCACTGGTAAGCTACAGTTATTCCTTCATTTTTCCGTTTAAAAGAAATGTTTTAACAAGATTTAAGTTTGTAACTGACACTACACTATTGTTGCAGGTGCTGGCTACTCCGGAAGGTGTACAGGACATAACCCTCGGCGTTTGGCTCTTACCGGGTAAGCCTGGTTTCCACCATGGCATTCCTCCTTGTTGGTGGTTAGGATGATTAGGGTTTGGTCTTGGAAAGATCCATCCTTGTGGCTATCTTCTTTCTGTTTGGTCTTGTAGCTGCTTGTTACCCAAGTTCATGGACGGTTTAACCCTGTGTTGTGTGTGAAATATTATGGCTACAGTCATATGTAATGTATTCGTATTTCTTGTGGTAGTTAGGGTTTATAGAAAAATTATTGTATAAAAGAAACAAGCTGTGGGCTTGTTCTGAAGATGAAGTTATGGCCTTGGGGTTTTAGTTTCGTTACAGCACTTCGAAAAGATTTAGGGTTAACACCCAGGTTTTTGAGTTTGACTTAATATAAAGTGTTAGCTGTATAATGGCTTGTTTAAGGCATGCATTTTTAATTCTGAATTATGTACAGTAGTAGTAAAATTTTAAGTTTTGAATCCACTTATACAGTGGATTTGTGGCTCGGCTGTAGGTAGAATAATGTCTTAACTGTTGAGCATTGGTTTTGCTTATACGTTTTCCTTCCTGTGTAATGTAAGCTTTTATAATACGACTTGTTACAGTCATTCTGTATATTTGAGCTGGGTGTGGCATGCGTTGTAAATTTCTAAGTTTACATAATGCTTCTATTAATATATGGGTTGCGGCCGTAGGTGAATTCGTTGTATTGATTCTCAATGTTTAAATACTTGTAAAGTTTTGGAATGATAGGGTTTAAATTAATTTTGACAGTTACGATTTTTTTAAATGATTATTATGTTATTAAGAATATGAATCTGTCGATACTGTGAGTCAAATGAAGGATATAACTAAAGTTTTAAGCTCGATGTTTCTACTGTTCTGTTATTTCGATTATGGTTCTGTTAATTCTATTGTTTCTAACACAATAACTAGTTTATTTATCTGTTGACAAATTCCTTGTGAAGAATTTCTGTTAGGGTTTCGTACATGGATTTGATTGATAGGTAAAAAATGAATAAAATTTAGCTAGGGTTTAAGTTTTTAAGTTAAATAACAGGTTTAAAACTGGTCAAACTTGGACTGGGGTTTGTACCCTGACATACATAATCTAACTGTGGCTACAAATGTTCTGCAACGATATTGATAATGCTATCGATACTGTAACATATCTGGTTATATTTTAATACTGTTTCCTATGATTGTTTAACAAATTTTGTAATATACAGCGTACAATTATTTATATATAATCCTTGCTTGTCTATTCAAGAATTATAATTAAACTAGGTTTTTAATGGTATTAATAAATTAATACAGAAAGTTTTACAGTTGTATTGAATACATGATAGATAGATGTTATAAATGTAATAATAAGTTACTACTTAATATTACTATTATACTGAATACAGTATATATATCTAGTTAATAAAAATTTACTTATTACTAGGGATTCCGATAAACACAATAACTCTACCAAATCTAATTATGACTATTCTGAGATTTAACTTTCTAATTAACTACTCCTCAGACACATACGAATTTAAACACATCATACATCCATTCATATTTAATAAACATAAATAATAAAATAACAGTCATAAGGAATAAAATAACAGAACCTGTATAAGCTGTGGACAACAACAGCAATGGGAGGCTGTTCCTCCCTACCAACTCCTGGAGAGTGCCCAAACAACACTTCTCAGGACCCCCGAGCTTGCTCTGGTCTCCCTGGCTAGAACTAGGTGCAGCAAAGTAATTCTCTCAGCCCAAACAGCTATAATGGAACCAAGTTACTGCAACATTCCTCTCAAACAAATTCCTTACTTTAATTCCCTCTTCCTCAATGGGACTCCTGAATACCATTCACTTGAATGTATTCTCCCTCCAGAACAATTTGAACCCCCAGATCAGTTCATTGAGTACTATTTAAAAGATTGCCTAGGTCTTTGTTGGGTTAACTGTCAATTAATGAGCCACCTGCTCAGATTCCACTTTCTTGGGGAATCATGACCCCAAATATAGGGAAGTTGCCACCTGCAACTTAGGAAGTGTTTGAGGATGCTGCCACTTGTCATTTGCCTTTCCACCTAGTTCCATCCACCAGTTTGACCAGTAACCTCTTTTTAACAGTTCTCCCATGCTGTTGTCTCCATAATTTATTTATTAATAATAAAATATTCTGAATTACATTCCATTTCTAGTGACTCTGCTGAGTCATCAATTCCTACTTAGCATTAAATTTAACATAATGTCTTAGGAATATAATAAAACAATTACATAATTTTTACAAAATTGGGGTATGTGACAGGACCTCTCACATGCTTGGGAGCATTGAATAGCCCTTCTCATGTACTTGGGATACAGTTCAAAGGAGGAGAAGGTTCACATTTGGATTTAGATGTTTCTTGGCCACCCTTTGGCCTATAAAAGGAAGCCATGGGCATAAATTCTAGAGAAATAAAATTAGATAAAAGTTATGATATTAGAATCACATTAAGGTCCCCTCTTTCAATCTCATTCCTACCTCATCTTGTCATACACAAAACAACCTTTCCCTCTTCCCCTAAGAGGCAAGAGTTTCTCCATTGTTCTCTCCTAGATATCTTTAAATTGTGTGGACGAAAAGGACCTCCCTAAGGGATATTATTTGCTTCCCTTGAAGATTACACCTCCTAGAGGTTACTCTTGTATTTAGCGGGACCATTGGGCAATAAAAATTTGGTTTGGCATACTCTATTTCAGGCTTGCTTGGTTTATCTCTCACCCATCTTTTTATTTCAGTTTTGTTTTTGTTTTTGTTTTAATTTGGTTACCAATCAAGAACTTTCCTAACCATTTGGGGTTTGTTTCTTTTAATTCTAAATCATAACATCGGGTCCTTGCTGCAAAATCAAGGATTCTCTCAATGTGGGAAGGTTGTCCACCCTTATGGCAATTTTTCCCACAAAAATGGTACAGATCTTTGCCTCCTTCTAGAAATTTATCTTTAAAGGAGTTTCATACAAAATTTCATATATCATTGTAAGAGATATTTTTCTGATGGGTTTCTTTTAAGAACTGTCGTGAGGAATTCGAATCATATATTGAACATACAATAGGTGATTCTTCTAGTAGTGTGAATGAAAGAGAACTTGTTGATGAAGAAGTGAATGAGAAATTAATCACACATGAATCTTTTTCTAGTTATTCTATCCAAGAGGAATATTTTCATAATGATTTTTATGATAAAGATGATTATAGGAATGTTGTAGATATGTTTGACATTATTTCATATGCATCTATTGTTCCAATTTTTTATAAATATCAAGATGATTTTTATGATGAATAACCTTTATCTTATTCAAAAAAGATTAATAATGAATGCAATGAAAAATTCCAAGCCAAGCACGAGGAAACTATTGTTCCAGAATTAGATAAAGAGGTATCTACCACAACTTCTATTACTGATCGTGATCGAGGTAAATGGTTATATGATCATCATCAACTTAACGAAATTTTTTGTTTCCTTGAATCACAATGAAGTACATGTTATTCAAGAACCATTTGAATAAAATCAAGAGATTGTTTATGATTATAATTATTTTCAAGATACAAAGGTTTTTGAATCACCTATTTATGACGAATACAATGATCCTGATGACAATGATGATGATAAATTACACGAGAATATATTAGTATATTCCTTTACTAGAAATTCTTATCAGCAATTTCATGAGAGTAGTGAACCCATTGTTCATGAAAAATCAGATCCAGTTTATGATAGTTATCACTCATAAGAAGAACAAATTTTTACATCAGTAGGAATTTAATTTTGCAGAGAACCCATGTATGATGAGTATATCGTGAGTTGGACCCTGTAGTATATCGTAAGTTGCGATGCCTTGATACTCCCATGAGGTTCCATACTTTTGAATCCCACTTATCACATAAGTGTGCTTGTGGATTTAGCTTGATTAGGAATTGAAGTGTGTTTTTCTTTTTAGAATATTTTTAGGAGAATCTTTGAATCAACCTCCATGGCTGAACAACCCTTAAGAAGATCCCGCAGAATATTAGATTTTCCACCTAAATATTCCCTTAGCCAAGAGTAAAACTCAGGAGCAAGCATGGATCAACCCACAACATCTGAATCATGCGAAGAAGGAATTCATACCCTTGAATAAGGATTAAACTACTGTCCTCATGTAAATCTGCCCATCGTTAGTCCTACAGGACCTTTGTTGGCGGAACAACCTCCTCCACATGGCACATCTTTTCATCACTTGCTTGAAGGTAACCCTGGAGCCATCGATTGGATTTTCACTCAACCCCAGGATGACCTGATAGCAACCTCTTTTGGTCCAATTGCATCATTTTGGGGGACCTCCTTAGGTCCTGGTATTTCTAATTTTGGTTAAATTCCGATGGTGGAAAATCCACCATGCCTGTACACTTCCCGATGGAATCCAAATGAGTTAATCCTTGCACCATTTTACAAGACCATTGAACGTTTATGCTCACTTGGTGAGCGGGTTAGGTGCCAGAGTTTTCCTCCATGACCCAATCTAGAGGCACCAACCCCTGAACGACATTCCCCTATACATTCTTTTTATTTCTCTTCACCAGGAATATCTACACCCATTATGACCACCTATGAACCAGGAAAAACTTCTTTTCCATCTAGTACATCTCAAAATAATTCAGTCGGTTCTACACCCCACTTGAACCCAATGACTAGAGGGAAACTTTCAACTACTATCAACTTCGTAATTGGAACACCACCTCCACCTCAAAATTCAAGCGGAGGATGCCCTCTAGTTAGTTGTCAACATATGATCATGGTTCAACATACAGTTAGTGGTCAACATATTCTTACTAGGCATAATCCAATAGGTGAACAACCTTCAACTGGGGGGAAACCCCTAGTTAGTGGAAAACATCTAACTCGGGGAAAACCTCTAGTTAGAGGACATAATGTAAGTGGAGGATATCCTTCATACATGAACTACAATATGGTTGTAAGTTCACTCCCAACCATCGGACAATCTAAGTGGGCACATCATGTGGGGGACCCATCTACTTGGACCCAACCCCCATGGGGTCATACATAACTGGTTAATCACAATATCACAATAGGTCAAAATTACCCAGGGAATCTTTTTCCTAGACTACCCTATCCAGAAAATATGAACACCCCATGGGGGTATCATAATGTTTCATCAACTGGACCTCTAGTCGGTGGCCCACACCCCCCACCACCTGTCCCAGCTCCTCCTCCGCCACATATCCCACCACCACCCCCACTACACAGAGGACCTACACACCCTAGAGGAGGACCCCCTTCAGATCCACCTCCTAATCCAGGAGGAACACCTCCATATGGACATTACTCTATGGGATGAACTTATGATCATTCAATCCATGGTCCTATTGGTACCCAGATGCCTTATTAATACTACCAGTATCCACAATGAAACCGATAGATACCATTTCTGGCTACGTTAGATTTGTCGAATCTATCATGTTTGACCAATGATCCCATCCAATATGGTATAAATTGTCCACCTATTCCTGTGAAGTTACCATCGGACATACCTAAATTTGATGGAAAACCTGGTGAGGATCCTAAAAACCACGTAATGATGTACCATTTGTGGTGATCCTCCAATTCCTTAATGGATGATTCTATCCGTTTGAGGCTTTTCAACGAACCCTCAATGGTACTACCGCAAAGTGGTTACCATGAACCCTCAAGTTACCACCACACTCTTTCATCGATTTTAGATCTTTAGCTATGGATTTTTTTACTCACTTTCAACTACCAATCCGCTATGAAACCGGTATGGATCTTTTGACATCCCTCCGACAATCAACCTCCACTCACATCTCTGATCATATTCATGAGTGGAGAAGGAAACTTCGCCTCATTAAGGCTCCCATTTCGGATCATCTAATCGTCGATTGGTTCATGAAGTCATTATTACCCATAATAGCTAAAGACGTTGCTATGGGAGGGGCCATTACAAAAGAACAAGCCCTCTCATGTGCTCATTACCTAGACCTAGTCTACACTAAATACAAAACATTATATGACATTATTCCCAATGCCCCATGTCCCAAACATGACCCAAAAAAATATCCTTTGGGATCACATGTTGATGGAATCATTGGTTCCGTTAACACCGATTTGGTTACCCAATCAAGTGGATCACAAAACCACCTTATTTCAACTCCATCCTCATCACAGGATGGAAACAACACCAATCGGTAGCCCAGACTTCCACTACGAAGGTGAATTCAGTTCAATATGCTTCACCTCAGAAATCTAGTGGTAAAAAGAAGAACAAAGGAAAATCTAAGAAGTCTTCTAACCAACAGGAGCCCAAAACCAATCCTCATCCTAATGACACAAAACAAATACGGAAGGAAAAATATCCTTGTTTACGGTGTGGTGACAATCACTTCACAAAAGAATGTCCACATCGTGAAGAAGTCCAAAATTTTCTCAAAGAAAACTCCACACCCATAGTTTTAACTGACCCCTTCCCCACACAACAATAGGAAATGGTTGCACAACCACCACCTGCTTCTCAAGGATAACTTTCCACAACTTCTCATGTTCTCATGATGCGTAGTGACACAATCAACTTATCTACTAGGTCACGTACATATGAATTTCCTACCGACAAGGAATCCGATGGAGTTAATACTGAAAAATCCTCCACGTCTATGTTTGATGTTCCTCTACCTCAAGGTCCTTTGACCATAGAGAAACATTTACTAAATGCAGTATTGCATCCACCAAAAAGCACAATTCGAAAATCCATTTTCAATCCCAATGCCCGGGTCGCTCAAAACTACAACATCATAGAAGATTTAGCCCAGGCTTCGTGTGTTATGTCAACACTTGAAGTCTCACAAAATTATCCTAATCAGCATAAGAATATACTATATTCTATAGGAGAAGTAGATCCTGATTCCTACAAAACTATTATGTTCATATTAGAGTACTTTAAATTGAGGCTTTCCCACCAATTAGCATTTCAAATCGTTACCAATGTTTCTGGGAAAAATATCCATCGTATTGTTTTAGATGAAGGAGCCTCTACTTTTGTTATGTCAATATCCTGCTGGAGAGCCATCAGCTCTCTTGAGTAGAACCGTTCCCCTACTACTTTGAAAGCATTTGACGGACATGGATTCCAACCCCACAGGTTGTTACAATCTTTAGTCGTTGAGTTGGGAGGAAAGACTATTTCCATTAACATGGAGGTAGTCGCTGCCCCACTGGATTATAATTTGTTACTTGGTTGAAATTGGTTTTATGCTATGACTGCGGTCGCATCATCTGTCTTCCACATTGTGCAATTTCCCCATCATGGGAAAATTGTCACTGTTGACCAGTTAGATTTTGTACACCAGACGCCACTACTCATCCTACAGATAATGTGCCTCTTTTGGAACACTCATCGCAAATATATGAGAGTGTTGGGGTAGGACTCCTAAAATATTCATCCTTAATGGGATTTTTTCCAACACTAGATCCCCCAGAACATGTTGCCACGATGAATATGATCTCATCTATGATCCCATCCTCCTCCAACTCGACAAACCAATGGATTGTTCCTGATCTTAATCACCTGGATTTGATTGGATATGTGATGCCTCTCATCCCCGTTGAAGCCACTTATGAGGCCATCCAATCAACACCTAATTTACTGGATGCCTAGTATTCTGTGGCATCTAACTTAGGTTCTCTTCCACCCTAGCGGAACTCATCCCCACCATCACCAGATCATCTAATCGATATTTTTCACTTTGATGAATCAATCATGGAGATTATGAGCTTGGATGAGCCTCCATGGGAATACCTTCATCATAGATCATATTTCCTCCCACCTCTCGACACGGTAGAGAACACGATTCATACTATTGTTTCACCATATGTATTTCCTCACCCTCAATCCCATATTCTCATCCAGGATACGGTAATCGAGGGGAATTTGGAAAACATCACACCTACCATCACTTTAGACATCTCGGTAACCCCAGGAATCATGGAACACATCCACATAGGCCAAAATTGTTCTCCCGATGATATCAAGACTTTTACGGACTTGTTTAAATAGTTATGCGACGTATTTGCATGGAGATCGAGGAAATTTCTGGGATTGATCCTATTATTGTTATGCATGAAATCCAATCCTATCCCGACGAAAAGCCTGTCCAACAAAAAATATGTCCAGTGCACCCTAGGAAGATTGTGGCCATTAAGGTAGAGATTGAAAAGCTGTTGAAAGTTGGGTTCATTTATCCTGTTCCCTTGACAGATTGGGTCTCCAATGTCATCCTGCTTACGAAGAAACGAGGAACCATTAGAGTTTGCGTTGATTACAGGGATCTTAATAAGTCTTGTCCCAAGGAAAATTACCCTACCCCCTTTATCGACCAAATTAATTACAACTGCGGCGTAAATGTCAACTTTTCATTTATGGATGGCTTCTCTAGCTATATTTAGATTGAGATCCACCAAGCCAATCAACATAAGACTGCTTTCATCTTCCCATGGGGTATGTTTGCATATCGCAAATTACCTTTTGGCCTTAAAAATGCTGGTGCCACATTCCAGCGTGCCATGTCATATTCCTTTCACAATATAAAGTATTTTTTGGAACCCTACCTCGAGGATCTTCTCGCTCATTCAAATCGTCGTGAATTACACATTGATCATCTGACGGCTGTGTTTCTTAGATGCCGACAATACAATATCCGTTTAAATCCCCATAAGTGCATATTTTGTGTGGATTCTGGATGCCTCCTTGGATTCATCATTTCCAAAGATAGGATCCGCATTTATCCCCTCAAGGTAGAGGGCATTGTTTCCCTACCCCCACCCACAGATATTGCAAAACTTTAAAGTTTGCAGGGGAAGGAAAACTACCTGCGTAGTTTCGTGTGTAATTTTGCAGAAAAAACACATGGTTATCTGTGATTGTCCTGTTTATTTGGGATGACTACGCCCAAAAGGCCTTTAACAATCTCAAGCACACTATTACTCATGCACCTGTGTTACAACCACCTAATTACACAAAAGATTACATCATTTATCTTGCTGCATCTACTGCAACTATTGCTATGGTTTTAGTACAGGAAGTTAAAAACATGCAGGAACATGTGATATACTACCTTGGTAAGGGTCTCATCGACTCTGAAACCTGTTATTCTCATGTGAAGAAGTTGGCTTTGGTAGCAGTCATCACTGTCCAGAAGTTTCGTCACTATATCCTGCTCCGCACTACTACCATCATTGCTCATTCTAACCCTATATACCATGTACTTACTGTTAGTGTTTCATAGAATTATAGCATAATAATTCAATTGCATAAATTCAATAGGATCACTAGAAGAAAGTCAAAGAATAGAAATAAGAACATGAGAATTTATCTTCGGAAACGCAATCGGGAGAAAACCCAACAACCTTCTTATCGAGATGAATAATTCTGAGAACAAAGTACAGAGATGAGAGAGAGAAAGTGGAAAGTATCTCTAAACAAAAACCCCCAAAATAAGCTTCTCCTAGCTGCAGGTGCGAGCTCCTCTCCAAGTGATGTGAACTTGTTGCATGTGAGTGAATGAACAAATGAGGCATACGACCTCTCTATTTATACACATGCAACAAATACTTTTTCCCTTTCTGGGACGACCTGGATTTTCCCAAATTGGGCTGACCTGACTAGGGCGGTACTACCCATTGTTTGGGGCATACTGCCCACTTTTTGGGGCATTTTATTTGTCACGTCCCCAGTCACCTTGGTTCCCTTAGAGGTGATGGGAGACAATCCTGAATCAACCTGCTATTTATTTTTCAAACTGGCATTGTACTGTAAAAAACCATCCTCAGTCCACAATCTGCAATCCGCAAGCCACAATGTGAAATTCGAAAAGGTGGAACCATAAACATACAACGCCGAAGAAATGCGCCTCCGAATTCTGCAATCCACAATGTGGGACTTGGAAGTCGAAACATCAAATTCCACCGCTTTGGAAAAATCCACTCCCAACATACGCAATCCGCAATGCGGAACTCGGAAGTCGGAACACCAAATTCCACCGCTCCGGAAAAATACTCTCCCAACTTCCGCAATCCACAATGCGGGACTCAGAAGTTGGAACCCCGAATTCCATCGCTCTGAAAAACTCTACTCTCGACTTCCACAATCCGCAATGCGGAACTCGGAATTCAGAACTCCAAATTCCATGGCTCCAGAAAACTCCACTCCTGACTTCCAAATTCCGTAATGCAGAACTTGGAAGTCGAAACTCCAAAATCTTTGTTTCGAAGCAAATTCCTTTCTGACTTCCACAATCCGTAATCCGCCTTGCGGGATTTGAAAAGTCGAAATGCCAAACAATCAACCTGGAAAACTTGCTCCTCCTACTTCTGCAATCCGCAATCCGTGTTGTGGGAGTTGTAAATTAGAATGCCAAATAAACAATCCGCAATCCGCAATGTGGATTCAGAAAGTTGGAAGCCCAACTGCACAACTTCTTAGGCCCATAACTTCTTCATCCTAATTCCAGTTTGGGAAAGTCCAGTACCGTTGGAAATATCTCAGTGATCTCTATGCAACTGCATGATCTTCAACCACATATGAGAACTTTGATCTTGTCCCTCTTCCAACCCAAAATTAGGCCCCAACCTCCTCAAGCCCTCCTTTCCTCATTGCAAGGAACTTTGATTGCCTTATGTCATGGGTTTCCCCTTCACCTGAACCACAGAGGGGTCATGAAACACAACAAGGGTTGTCTAATTCCATTCGCAAGTCCAAGTGATGCCATGCATTCCATTTAGAAGTGTGTGCAATGCATAACAACATAAACAGTGAAACTAAATCTTATCAATGCATTTATACCATGCAAGATTAGCAGCACATTTAACACAAGGAAATAGTAAAACTGTCAAACATAAATCTGCCTCATACTTAGGCTTACACACAGACTTCTTGCTGGTTAATTCATGTAATCCTTTCATTCACATTGGCTTGAAATAACATATAAACACAACATAGGAAATTAACATCATTTAGAACCACAAAATGGATATAATTTA
Source organism: Larix kaempferi (assembly GCA_027924585.1). NCBI lineage: Eukaryota > Viridiplantae > Streptophyta > Pinopsida > Pinales > Pinaceae > Larix > Larix kaempferi. The sequence goes on along the minus strand of BSBM01001669.1, from coordinate 2,566,015 downwards.
GATCATAGAGAACACTTATCTTTAAGATGAAGTTGTTCAAGCAACTGGCTATGTGAGAGCAACGTTCCACCTAACCATAGGTCTATGTCCAACCTATATTATTTTAGCTGAGAGACCACCCTTGAACTAGGTTGTGTATCCACTAAGGAGGAACTAAACAGGCTCACTCACAACCATGATTTCACACCACAGTCATGCTAAGCTAGCACACAATTGGGTTTATCAAGCATGAAAAGAGACAAAGGGGAAGGATGCTAAGCTAGTGACCTCAACCATAGAGCTACCAACATCTAAACTAACTCAAATAGCCTTGGAACCCACAATACCTACCACACCCCACAGACGGAAGGTCCCCTTCTCTGCTGCACAGTCCCTCAGGCGCCCCTTCCCTCTAGTGCTCTTTAGGGTGGGCATAGAAAGGTCCAAGCCGCTGACTCTTTGTGATTCTAGCCTTCACTAGGTTTGTCAAGCAACTCCAACCTCTGTTCTTTCTCTCATTCTGTCATCCACGTTGCATTCCTTGCTATCAATCTATGTCTTCTTTCTGGTTCGCTTCTTCCTCTTTCTGCCAAAAGACCCATCATATTCCTCCCTCTACGTTTTTACTGAGGGTTCCCCCCCTTTGATTTTCCTTTCCACCTCTAGTTTCTTGGGTGTTTTCGCTACTCTGTCAACGTGTCTTCCACCTAAAATTGTGACCCTTCCTCTTCCTTCACTACTGGGATGTGTATGCATGAAACCGATTATTGTTGTCCCACAATCCCACATCCCTCTCACCTCTCCCTAATGGATACACATGCCCCCCTCTTATTGGTTTCCTCAATAGCCAGTTCTTTTGTTTTTTTTTTATTGCAATATTAAATATTTACATTATTTTTCAAATGTTCCATGGCTTAATAGCACATGGCTAACATACTATCAAATACTTGCCTTTTTAAATAAAATACGAGCATCCACTAGCGGGGCCTTGGCCTTGAGCTCCACGCTAGGGAAACATACATCACATGTAAACAATAATTACATTAAAAGCCGAAATACCCTAAGGGTCAAAATGGGGGTGTTACAATCCCCTCCCCCTTAGAACAACACCGTCCTCGTTGTTCTCATAACTGAACAAAAATGGAAATTATTCTCTCATGGCATCCTCCAGCTCCCATGTAGCATCATCGGGACTAAGGGGATTCCCTTGCACCTCTACCTGTCTCATGGCTCGGTTCTGGAGCAATGTGACCTTCATATTGAGGATGCACATAAGATCCACTTGGAACTCTCGTTCGGGTTTCACCTGTATCACATTCCAATCAATCACATGATTAGGATCATGTACATACTTCTTAAGTAAATAAATATGGAAAACGTTATGAACTCTCATGTTAGCAGGAAATGCAATTCTATATGCAATTGGTCATATCCTATCAATGACTTCAAATGGCCCATAATATCTTGGTTCCAGCTTGGCACAACTCCCCAACTTTAGGGAAATTTTCCTTGGTTTCACTCTTAAATACACATGATCTCCAATATTAAATTCCTTATGCACCCTTTTCAAATATGCATAACTCTTTTTCCTGTCCTGAGATGCCTTTAAATTCTACGGGATCTTCACAATTTTTTGTTCCATTTCCTTGATCATCTATGGCCCAAGCATTACCCTTTTCACCAGACTATCCCAATTCACTGGAGTCCTGCATCCTTTGCCATACAATGCCTCAAATGGACTCATTCCCAAGGATGCTTGATGCCCATTATTGTATGAAAATTCTACCAAGTGTAGGTAATCCTCCCACTTGGATGGTTTATCCATCACATACATTTTCAGCATGTCTTCAAGAACCCGATTCACCCTCTCAGTTTGGCCATATGTTTGAGGATGATATGCTATCCTAAAATTCAGCTGAGTTCCTAACTACTGAAATAATCCCTTCCAAAAATTGGATGTGAAATTTGCATCTTGATATGAAATTATTGTCTTGGGCAATCCATGCAATCTGAATATCTCCTTCATGAAAATATTGGCTATGTCATTTGTCTTATGAGTGGACTTGACTAGAATAAAGTGATCTACCTTTGATAGCTTGTCCACCACTACCATAATTGAATCATTCTTCCTCATTGTCATTGGAAAACCTGTTATAAAATCCATGGAGATTACTTCCCACTTCCTGTTGGGTGTAATGTTCTGCCTTGACTTGTTGACATTTTTGACATCTAGAAATGTATTCTTCTATGTCGTTCTTCATCCCAGTCCAAAAGTATTGCTTTCTTGATGTTGTTATTGTTTTTTGATATCATGGATCTACAGAGTATGGAATTTGATGTATTTCATATACCACTAGCCTCTTTAAATCTGTAAAATTTGGAATATAGGGTCTATCTCCGTAAAGGAGAATATCGTGTTTACCAAGCTGATATCCTGCACAATTTTCATCAATGTTTCCCTGCTGCAATTTTCCTTTGATTTGAAGGTAAGTTTCATCACTGGTTTGGGCTTCAAGAACTCTTGTCTTCAAATCTGATTTGTACATACTTACTGCTGCAACATGATATTTTATGCTAAGGGAATCCGCAACCTTATTCTCATTCCCTTTGACATGCTTAATTTCAAAATCAAATTCACAAATAAATTGCATCTATCTAATTTTCCTAGAATTTAGGTTTGTCTAGTCAAACAAATACTTCAAGCTCATGTGGTCTGTCATGAGCTTGAATCTTCTTCCCAACAAATAATGTCTCCACCTCTTGAGAGCATATATTATGGATTCTAACTCTAAAGCACGTGTTGCGTAGTTATTTTCATGCTATTTCAATTTTCTTGATTCATAGCAAATTACAAATCCCTCTTGCATGAGCACTCCACCTAGCCCTTCAATGCAAGCATCTGTGCACACTACAAAATATTTCTTTGGATCTGGAAAATTCAAAACAAGAGCTCTGGTAAGCAATTCCTTTAGCTACTGAAAACTCTTCTCACGTTTCTCAGACCATACAAAATTGACATTCTTTCTCTGCAATGATGTAATTGGGTGAGCCATATTGGAGAATCATTTAACGAACCTTTTATACTAGCTTTCAAGACTCATAAAATATCTAACATCTGTAACATTATTTGGATTAGGCCAATCCATTATGGTTCAATATTTTCTGGATCCACTTCAATTCCTTCCTCTGAAGTGACATGACCCAAATATTGTACCTTTCTTTGATAGAAATCACACTTGCTCAGCTTGGCATACAATTGGTGACAGGTGTTCTCTAAGAACTTGCAAAACCATTCTTAGATGTTCAACCAGCTCTTCTTCATTCTTTGAATAAACAATAATGTCTTCCAAGAACACTATCACAAACGTATCCAAATACTTGTTGAAGACATTATTCATGAGTCACATGAATGTAGCAGGTGCATTGGTAATATGAAATGGCACCACCGTGAACTAATAATGGCCATACCTTGTCCGGAAATTTGTCTTGTGAATGTCTTATTCTTTTATCCTATGTTGATGATAGCCAGAACTCAAGTCAATCTTTGAAAACACTTTAGCTTCCTTCATTTGATCAAACAAATCATCAATTCTTGGCAATGGGTACTTATTATTGACTGTCACTTTATTTAGCTGCATGTAATCAATACACAACCCTAAAGTCCCATCCTCTTTCTTGAAAAATAAAACTGATGCTCCCGAAGGAGATACACTTGGCCTGATATACTCCTTGCACATTAATTCCTATAATTGCATCTTTAACACTATCAATTATGGTGTGCTCATTCTATAAGGAGATTTAGAAATTGGTGCTGCCCATGGAACTAGATTGATGGTAAAATCAATGTCTCTTTTTGGTTGTAGCCCCGATACTTGAATTGGCAACGCATCTTTGAAATCTTTAAACAACTAGAAGTATTCCATCCTTGGTACTTTGTCCTCTGATGAATATGATATGTGAACTGCATATAATTGAAAACCTTTCTTATAAATTTTTTTCAATTGTAAGGATGAAATCTTTCTTACTGATACTTGCTTGGAAATTCCTCTTACCAATATTGGTCTTGCCTCTTCATCAATGCATTCAAGTACCTTTTCATAGAAATATATAGTGGATCTATGCCTTTCCAACCAATCCTTACCAATTATATCATCATAAGATCCTAATGGCAGGACATTCAAATTTACTTTGGTGAGGAATCCATTCAACTCCATGGGGCATTCCATCACTACTTCACTCACTTTTCTCTTGGTCCCTGTGGCTAACTGAACTACCCAAGACTTATCGTGCTTCATTTTTCTAAGAGAACAACCTTCTACTACTTCTGGAGAAACATAACTATGAGTAGATCCTGGATCAATCAAAACAGAAATAGATTGCTTGGAAATCTTACCTTCAACTTCCACTACTATAGACTTATGGTCTGCCTTATGATCATCCAATGCAGCATATATTCGAGGTGATACCCTTTCCATATCCTCCACTATGGCTGCTCCTTTTAAGTTGTGCAAAATTAAGGAATTATCCCTCCGATGTGGACAATATCTAAGCATGTAGTTTTCTCCACATCCCCAACACTAAAGTGGCCCTTTTGATGCTTTTTCTGCTGCCACTGCTGGCTTGTTCTCACTTCTTGCTTGCTGGTCCTGTGGAAAATTTCTTGGCTGATTTTGTAATGGTGGCTTAAATCCACTTTTCCTTTGATCAACTTCCCATTTGGATTTCCTTTCCCTACTGGGTGAACCTCTTATTTATCCTTTGCTCTGCTCATAACAATGCATTTCCATCCTAATGGCGTCATCAAGACTCGGTGGATTAAAAAACTCAATCCTTTCTATGAAATTTTGAGGTAGAATTCCAAGGAAGCATTGTATTTTTATCCTTTCATCCTTTATGTAATCTACATACCTCAAAAACTCCAAAAAATTGTGGACATGTTCTTCCATTGATTTCTGTCCCAACTTGAGTTCATTGAATTCTTTCCTCTTGTTGTTATAATACTTGGTTGATAGGTATTTTCCCTTGAAATACCTTTTAAATCGCTCCTAGCTGATCCTCTTTTAGCTGATCCCTTTCACTTGCATGAGGTGCTCCCACCAAATTGAAGCTCTTCCATTTAGATTATAAATGGAAATTATGGCCTTTTCATTCCCTAAATATTCATGAATCCTGAAAGATTTCTTCATTCCAAGAAGCCATGCCTTTGCCTCATGGCCAGTCTTACCTTCTCCATCAAATGTTGGAGTTTTTTCCTTCCTTAATTATCCCTGTGGAATTCTCTTGAACTTCTTTCTTCCTCCAAATATGCCATAAGTATGCCTTGGATTTCCTTGGGAACCTCTGGAGTCACATGACCTGCTGGAAGAAGATATTGAGGAGGGTGTCTTATGTTTTTGCTCACCGAGCTCTTTCTTGGGCTTGGATTCCTTTTCCTAGAATGACCTCTAGAGAGACTCTCTGCATCTCTTCCTTCTTTACCTACATTGCTTGGGTTGGACCCAAGGTTTATCCTCTATTTCATATCAGTGAGGCTCTGCAAAATAGCAGCATTGAGTTGGTTCTGTTCTTCCTGAGCCTTCATCAATATTTCATTAAAGCTTATCATGGTTTCGACCAAATGATGAGGATTTATCTACTCCCTTCTCCCATTGGAATCGGTCTCAGCATGTCCTCCTTGCACATTTTCTCCTAGCACATCATCATCATGCTCATAAGTGTTATGGGAATCATTCAAAGTCACCATTTTCTTTTCCCTGTATGTTGCCTCTATTACAACTATTCAAGTTTTATCAGCTGCAACCACTGTGCATTATAAGGATATTTATTAGACATCATAGGAATGCATAAAAAGCATAAAACATCCAAATTTAGCAGAAGTAACTCATGGAACAATTTACAGAGCTATGATGCTTTATTTTCTTTGCCCCATCCCTATAATTCTTGAAATTACCCATAGGGACAACAAAATATTATATTTTTTGTCAAAACAATGCCACTGGTTCTTTTCTTCCCATAGGCTCATTCACACTTTGGCCCATGTAGCCCCAGTGCTACAAGCTAGGATCTGATACCACTACGTCACATCACCAATCACCTCAGCCTTAGAGGCGATGGGAGATAAGCTTGAATCAACCTGCTAATTTTTTTTTCAAACTGCCATTGTACTGCCAAAAACCATCCTCAGTCTGCAGTCCGTAATCCGCAATGCGGGATTCAGAAAGGTGGAACCAAAAATGTATGGTGTCGAAGAAATGTGCCTCCGAATTCCACAATCCACAATGTGGGACTTGGAAGTTGGAACATCAAATTCCACCGCTTTGGAAATCCCCACTCCCGACTTCCGCAATCCGTAATGCAGAACTTGGAAGTTGGAACTTCAAATTCCACTGCTCCGAAAAAATCCACTCCCGAATTCCGCATTCTGCAATGTGGGACTCGGAGGTCGGAACCCTAAATTCCACTGCTCTGGAAAACTCCACTCCAGACTTCTGCAATCTGCAATGCGGAACTCGAAAGTTGGAACTCCAAATTCCACCGCTTCAAAAATATCCAATCTCGACTTCCACAATCTGCAATGTGGAACTCGGAAGTTGGAACTCCAAAATCTCTGTTCTAAAGCAACTTCCTTTCCAACTCCGCAATCCGCAATCCGCAATCCGCCTTGCGGAATTCAGAAATTTGGAACGCCAAACCATCAACACGGAAAATTTTCTTCTCCAAATTCTTCAATCTGCAATCCGCATTGCGGGAGTCGGAAATCAGAATGCCAAAATCACCAATCCGCAATTTGCAATCCACAATGCGGATTCGAAAACTCGGAGGCCCAAATGCACAAATTCTCAAGCCCGTAACTTCTTCATCCTAAGTCCAATTTGGGAAAGTCTGGTACAGTTGGAAATCCCTCAGTGAGCTCTATGCAACTTCCCGATCTTCAACCACATCTGAGAACTTTGATCATGTCCCTCTTCCAACCCAAAATCAGGCCCCAACCTCCTCAAGGCATCCTTTCCTCCTTGCAAGGAACTCTGATTTCCTTTTGTCATGGGTTCTCCCTTCACCTGCCCCACATAGGGGTCATGAAACACAACAGGGGTTTTCTAATTCCATTCCCAAGTCCAAGTGATTCCATGTAGTCCATTTAGAAGTGTGTCCAATACATAACAACATAAATAATGAAACTAAATCTAATCAATGCATATATACCATGCAATATTAACAACACATTTAATAGAAGGAAATGGTAAAACTGTCAAACATAAATCTGCCTCATACTCGGGCTTATACACAGACTTCTTGTTGGTTAATTCATGTAATCCTTTCATTCACATTGGCTTGAAATAACATATAAACACAACATAGGAAATTAACATATTTTAGAACCATAGAATGGAAATAATTTAGATCACATAGAACAATTATCTTTAAGATGAAGTTGTTCAAGCAAGCAACTGGCTATGTGAGAGCAACGTTCCACCCAACCATAGGTCTCTGTCCAACCTATATTCTTTCAGCTAAGAGACCACCCCCGAGCTGGGTTGTGTATCCATTAAGGAAAAACTAAACAGGATCACTCACAGCCATGATTTCACACAAAATTCATGCTAAGCCAGCACACAACTGGGTTTATCAAGAATGCAAAGAGACAAAGGGAAAGGATGATAATCCAGTGAGCTCAACCACAGATCTACAGGCATCTCAATTAACTCAAACAACCTTGGAACCCACAATACCTACCACACCCCACACAAGGAATTAGGTCCCCTTCTCTGCTGCACAGTCCCTCAAGCACCCCTTCCCTCTAGTGCTCTTCAGGGTGGGCATAGAAAGGTCCAAGCTACTAAATCTTTTAGATTCTAGCCTTCACTGGGTTTTTCAAGCAACTTCAACCTTTGTTCGTCCCACGTTCTTCCTCTCATTCTGTCATCCACACTGTATTCCTCACTATCAATATGTGTCTTCTTTTTTGTTCACTTCTTCCTCTTTCTGCGAAAAGTCTCGGCATCTTCCTCCCTCTGCATTTTTATTGAGGGTCCCCCCTCTTCGATTTTCCTTTCCACCTCCAGTTTCTTGGGCGTTTTGGCTACTCTATCAACGTGGATTCCACCCAGAATTGTGAACCTTCCTCTTCCTTCACTGTTGGGTTGTGTATGCATGAAATTGATTCTTGTTGTCCCACGATTCCATAGCCCCCTCACCTCTCCCTAGTGGATACACATGGCCCCCTCTTATTGGTTTCCTCCATAGCCAGTTCTTTTTTTTTTTATTGCAATATTAGATATTTACATTATTTTTCAAATGGTCCATGGCTTAATAGCACATGGCTAACATACTATCAAATAATTGCATTTTTAAATAAAATACGAGCATCCACTAGCAGGGCCTTGGCCTTGAGCTCTACGTTAGGGAAACATACATTGCATGTAAACAATAATTACATTAAAAGATGAAATACCCTAAGTTTCAAAATGGGGGTATTACAATCCCCTCTCCATTATAAAAACACCATCCTCAATGTTGTCATAATTGAACAAAAACGGAAATGCCTCTCTCATGGCATCCTTCAGCTCCCATGTAGCCTCATTGGGACTAAGGTGCTTCCATTGCACCTTTACCTATTCGATGGATCAGTTCCAGAGCAATGTGACCTTCCTGTTGAGGATGTGCATAAGATCCACTTGGAACTCTCCCTTGAGTTCCACCTGTATCACATTCCAATCACTCACATGATTAGGATCATGCACATACTTTTTAAGAAAAAAAACATGGAAACATTATGAACTCTCATGTTAGCAAGAAATGCAATTCTATATGCAACTGGTCCTATCCAATCAAGGAATCAAATGGCCCACAATATCTTGGTTCCATCTTGGAAAACCTCCCCAAATTTAGGGAAATTTTCCTTGGTTTCACTCTTAAATACACATGATCCCCAATCTTCAATTCCTTATGCACCCTTTTCAAATCTGCATAACTCATTTTCCTGTCCTAAGCTGCCTTTAAATTCTGTCAGATCTTCACAATTTCTTGTTCCATTTCCTTGATCATCTATGGCCCAAGCACTACCTTGTTCACTGGACTATCCCAATTCACTGGAGTCCTGCATCCTTTGCCATACAATGTCTCAAATGGACTCATTCCCAAGGATTATTGATATCCATTATTGTATGCAAATTCTACCAAGTGTAGGTAATCCTCCCACTTGGATGATTTATCCATCACAAACATTCTCAGCATGTCTTCAACAACTTGATTCACTCTCTCAGTTTGGCCATATGTTTGAGGATGATATGTTGTAGTAAAATTCAGCCGAGTTCCTAACTCCTGAAATAATCCTTTCCAAAAATTAGATGTGAAATTTGCATCTCGATATGAAATTATTGCCTTGGGAAATCCATTCAATCTGAATATCTCCTTCATGAAAATATTGGAAATGTCATTTGTCTTATGAGTGGACTTGACTGGAATAAAGTGAGATACCTTTGATAGCTTGTCCACTACTATCATTATTGAATCATGCTTCTTCACTGTCATTGGAAAACCTGTTATAAAATCCATAGAGATAATTACTTCCCACTTCCATTCCGGAATGGGAAAAGGCTGCAACAATCCTGATGGGTGTTGATGTTCTGCCTTGACTTGTTGGCATTTTTGACATCTAGAAATGTATTATTTTTTGTCCTTCTTCATCCTATGGAAAAAGTATTGCTTTCTTGTTTTTTTAATTGTATTTTGATATCCTGGATGTCCAGAGTATTGAATTTGATGTATTTCATCCATCACTAGCCTTTTTAAATCTGTACAATTTAGAATATACAGTCTATCTCCATAAAGTAGAATATCATCTTTACCAAGATGATATCCTGCACACTTTTCATCAAAATTTCCCTGCTGCAATTTTCCTTTGATTTGAAGGTAAGTTTCGTCACTGGTTTGGGCTTCAAGAACTCTTATCTTTAAATCTGATTTGTACATACTTACTACTGCATTATGAAATTTTCTGCTAAGGGCATCCACAACATTATTCTCCTTCCCTTTCACATGCTTAATTTCAAAATCAAATTCAGGTTTGGTTGGTCAAACAAATACTTCAAGCTCACGTAGTCTGTCTTGAGCTTACATATTCTTGACAACAAATAATGTCTCCACCTCTTGAGAGTATGTATTATGACTGCTAACACTAAATCATGTGTGGCGTAGTTCTTTTCATGCTCTTTCAACTTTCTTTACTCATAGCAAATTACAATTCCCTCTTGCATGAGAAGTCCACCTAGCCCTTCAATGCAAGCATTTGTGCACACTACAAAATATTTCTTTGGATATGCAATCTTCAAAATAGGAGCACTATTAAGCAATTCCTTTAGCTTCTGAAAACTCTCACATTTTTCAGACCATACAAAATTGACATTCTTCCTCTACAATGATGTAATTGGGTGAGCCATCTTGGAAAATCCTTTAACGAACCGTCTATAATATCTTGCAAGACCCATAAAATATCTAACATCTATAACATTCTTTGGAGGAGGCCAATCCATTATGGCTTCAATCTTTTCTGGATCCACTGCAATTCCTTACTATGAAATTACATGACACAAATACTGTACCTTTCTTTGATAGAAATCACACTTGCTCAGCTTTGCATACAATTGGTGTTTTCTAAGAACTTGCAACACCATTCTTAGATGTTCAGCATTCTCTTCTTCATTTTTTTAATAAACAAGAATGTCATCCAATACTATAAAAAACGTATACAAATATTTGTTGAAGACACTATTCATGAGGCACATGAATGTAGAAGGTGCATTGGTAAGATCAAATGGCACCACTGTGAACTCATAATGGCCATACCTTGTCCGGAAAGCTGTATTGTGACTGTCTTCTTCTTTTGTCCTCACTTGATGATAGCCATAACTCAAGTCAATCTTGAAAACACTTTAGCTTCCTTCATTTGATCAAACAAAACATCAATTCTTGGCAATGGGTACTTATTATTGACCGTCACTTGATTTAGATTCCTGTAATCAATACACAACCTTAAAGTCCCATCCTTTTTCTTGACAAATAAAACTGGTGCTCCCCAAGGAGATACACTTGGCCTGATATACTCCTTGTCCATTAATTCATGTCACTGCATCTTTAACTCTATCAATTTTGGTGTGCTCATTCTATTGGGAGCTTTAGAAATTGGTGCTTCCCCTGGAACTAGATTGATGGTAAAATCAATGTCTCTTTTTGGTGGTAGCCTTGATACTTCATTTGGAAACACATATTTGAACTCTTGCAAAAACTGGAAGTCTTCAATCGTTGTTCCTTTGTCCTCTGATGAATTTGATATGTGAATTGCATATAATTGGTAGCCTTTCTTATAATTTTTTTTCAATTGTAAGGCTGAAATATGTATTACTGAGACTTGCTTGGGAATTCCTCTTACCAATCTTGGTCTTCCCTCTTCATCAATGGATTCAAGTACCTTTTCATAGCAATATATCTTGGCTCTATGCCTTTCCAACCAATCCATACCAATTAGAGCATCATAAGATCCTAATGCAAGGACATTCCAATTTACTTTGGTGAGGAATCCATTCAACTCCATGGGGCATTCCATCACTACTTCACTCACTTTTCTCTTGGTCCCTGTGGCTAACTGAACTAGCCAAGAATTACTTTGATTCATTTTCCTAAGAGAAAAACCTTCACCTACTTTTGGAGAAACATAACTATGAGTAGATCCTGTATCAATAAAAAAAAATAGATTGCTTGGAAATCTTACTTTCAAATTCCACTATTGTTGATTGATGGTCTGCCTGATGATCATCCAACGCTGCATAGATTCGAGGTTCTGCCCTTTCCATATATTCCACTGTGGCTGCTCCTTTTAAGTTGTTCAAACTTCAGGAATTCTCCCTCCGATGTGGACAATCTCTAAGTATGTGGTTTTCTCCACATCCTCAACACTGAAGTGGCCATTTTGATGCTTTTTCTGCTGCCACTCCTGGCTTGTTCTCACTTCTTGCTTGCTGGTCCTGTGGAAAATTTCTTGGCTGATTTTTTAATGGTGGCTTAAATCCACGTTTCCTTTGATCAAAATTCCCATTTGGATTTCCTTTCCCTACTGGGTGAACCTATGATATTCCTTTTCTCTACTCATAGCAATGCATTGCCATCCTAATGGCTTTAGACTCAGTGGATTAAAAAATTAAATCCTTTCTTTGAAATTTTGAGGTAGACTTCCAAGGAAGCATTGGATTTTTATTCTTTCATCCTTTATGTAATCTACATACCTCAACAACTCCAAAAACTTATGAACATATTCTTCCATGGATTTATGTCTCAACCTGAGTTCATTGAACTCTTTCCTATTGTTGTCATAATACTTGGCTAATAGGTATTTTTCTTTGAAATACCTTTTAAATCGCCCCTAGCTGATCATGTTTTCACTAATCCCTTTCACTTGCATGAGGTGCTCCCACCAAATTGAAGCTCTGCCATTTACATTATAAATGGAAATTCTTTCATTTTCATTCCCCAAATAATCATGAATCCTGAAATATTTCTTCATTCTAAGAAGCCATGCTTCTGCCTCTTAGCCAGTATTACCTTCTCCATCAAATGTGGGAGGCCTTATCTTCCTGAATTCTCCCTGTGGAATTATCTTGAACTTCTTTCTTCCTCCAAATATTCCATAAGTATGCCTTGGATTTCCTTGGGAACCTATGGAGTCACATGACCTGCTGGAAGAAGGTCTTGAGGAGGGTGTCTTATGTTTTTTTCTCATCGAGCTCTTTCTTGGGCTTGGAGTCCTTTTCCTAGAACGACCTCTAGAGCGACTCTCTGCATCTCTTCCTTCTTTACCTACATTGATTAGGTTGGACACAAGGTTTATCCTATACTGCATATCAGTGAGGTTCTGCAAAATAACAGCATTGAGTTGGTTCTCTTCTTCCTGAGCCTTCATCAATCTTTCATTAAAGCTTATCATGGTTTCAACCAAATTATGAGGATTTATTTTCTCCCTTCTCCCATTGGATTCAGTCTTATCATGCGCTCCTTGCACATTTTCTCCTAGCACATCATCATCATGCTCATAAGGGTTATGGGAATCATTCACGGTCACCATTTTCTTTTCCCTGTATGTTGCCTCTACTACAACTATTCAAGTTTTATCAGCTGCAACCACTGTGCATTATAAGGCTATTTATTAGACATCATAGGGATGCATAAAAAACATAAAACATCCAAATTTAACAGAAGTAACTCATGGAGCAGTTTACAGAGCTATGATGCTTTCCTTTCTTTGCCCCATCCCTATAATTCTGGAAATTACCCATAGGGACAACAAAATATTATATTTTTTGTCAAAACAACGGCACTGGTGCTTTTCTTCCCATAGGCTCATTCACACTTCGACCGATGTATCCCCAGTGTTGCAATATTGGCTCTGATACCACTCTGTCACATCTCCAGTCACCTCCCTTCCCTTAGAGGCAATGGGAAACAACCCTAAATCAACCTGCTAAATTTTGTTTTTCAAACTACCATTGTATTGCAAAATACCATCCTCAGTCCGTAGTCCGCAATCCACAATCCGCAATCTGCAATGTGGGATTCAGAAAGGCGGAACCAAAAATGTACAATGTTGAAGAAATGCACTTCTGAATTCAGCAATCCACAATGCGGGACTCAGAAGTCAGAACATCAAATTCCACCACTTCGAAAAACTCCACTCCCGACTTCCACAATGCAAAATGCGGAACTCGAAAGTCGGAACTCCAAATTCCACCGCTCCAGAAAACTCTACTCCCGACTTCTACAATCCACAATGCGGGACTCGGAATTCAGTGTTGATGTATATTGTAACTTTAGAATGTATTTCACCTATGTATATTGTATTCCTATAGAGATGTTATTATTCCTCTATACGGAAGTGTTTGTATTCCTATAGAGATGTTATTATTCCTCTATAAGGAAGTGTCGTCATTTATACTGTAAGTGTTGTAACTTATACTTGATGGGTTATTAGACCACCTTGATGGGGTCGGCCCTGTATGAGTCATGTGGGTAAAAGGGTTATTAGACCACCCTGTTGGTGGTCGGCCCTGTCAGCATTATGTTATGTGGTTAAGTTAAGGCAAACCTAGTAAAGGTTATTAGGCAAGTCAAGTCAAGTATAAATAGAGTGCAGGAGGCACTCTATTTGATCATTCTATTATTCACTCACACACTCATTGGAGAGTGGTGCACATGTGAGGAAGGAGGAGTAGCTGCTAGGAGAAGACTATCTCTTATGCTTAGGTTGTATCATTGCTCTATCTATCTCTAAGGAAGTTGAGGGTTTTTCACCTTCTTGGTTTTCCCCGGTGAAACTCTACGTCTCTTGTGTGATTGCATTATTGTGTCCATGATTGATATGCTGTACATGTTGATCTCTTAGTTAATATACTAGATCAGATTGAAGTAAATTCTGAAAAACTAACATGGTATCAGAGCTAGCCTGAAAGAAGGCATGGTATGGCATTTATGACACTTGTTGCATGTGCGAAGCTAGGGCTTGATAAAGAAAAAACCAGTCATCGTAGAACTTTCGCTATAAATTAATTTTGGAAAATTTTCAGGATCTGAAAATATTATAGGTCAAATATAAGATCCCCATGTACCTTGTGTCCGAAGGAGAGCCTCTAATTCATTGTACTTTCATATTTATGATCTGTACAATATAGGGTTTCTGTCTCTTCCATATTTTAGTCATAAACAGGTGACCTAGGAAAAAAGGTCACAACCTGGGCTAGGAAGATCCAAATGAAATTTAGTAAAAAGTGACAGGTAGGGCACAGACTTTATTTTCACAGGTCCAATTTTCAGAGGCCGAAATTCAACCAATGACACGTGGCACTCTGTACACGTTCGCTCGCCTGTTTTATCCCATAAACAGGTCACGTTGCAACACTTGGCATAACTCTCTCTGAAAGAATCCATTTGAGGTCAGACCTATGGGGTTGGAAAGTTAACAGGTCATGCTACCACAGGAAAAAGTTTCAGACCCTGTAGATCCGAAATTTCTGAGTTACACCAGAAACAATCAGGTGCATATTTCCGTCAAAACAAAATTGGATTTTGAGCACCTTCATTCATGACTACGGGAATTTAGGGTTTTAGAGAAAGTTGGAATTTTTGTAATCGGATACCACAGCTGGATGCTCCTCATAAAAATCAAAATTTAGAGACCAAGATCGAATTTTCTGGTTGGGAAGAAGGCCGGGTTTGATCAAACCCTAGTTTAGGACTTTGATCGGAAAGGTGAAAAATTAGGGCTTCTACAAAAATGGGAATTTTTGAAATTTGTGACCATAGTTGGAAGATCCTTGGAAAAATCGAATTTTAGAGCTTTGGATCAAACTATTTGGTTGGGTGAAGCTCCAGGAAACTCAAACCCTAATTTAGGGTCCTCCCTAGTGAATCCAAAAGATTGAAAAGCAAATTTGAGGGGTGAAACTTTGCAGTTTTCAAATTTTGAGTACACTAGGTTAATCAGCTCATCAAGGCACATCTTTCTATCATTTTAGAAGTTTGAAATTCAAAGTTTGAATTTTTAGAGTTTCCCTGACAAACCCTAATCCAGTTTCTGCAAATCAAGTGGATTGGGTTAATCCTAGAAGAGAATGGATTGGTCACCTGCATAAGTGAAGAAGTTCCAGTTTTAGAGGGAGATGAGGCTAAGGTATTAGATAAGAAGATTACAAGCAAACTCGACAGGTATGACTTACGGGTATGTTTCGAAATCTGTTGATGATTAAGTTTATGATATGTTTGTCTTCATTAAGATTAGTACAATCTTGATTAATTTTAGACTTGTCGTATCACCTTAATAAAAATATGAATGCATGATAGAAGATATTCATTGATTAGGGTTTTGGCACTTATGATTGTACTAATGCATTGTGGTGTTGTATGAGGTTGATGTTTTTTGCTAACATGAAAGGTACAGCAAGAAAGACAAATCATGTTCTAGTTCAATAACATATGACCATGGTGACATGAAGACAAAGATTCATCCATTGTCATGGATCACATAGAAGATCTACTTACGAGGTATGTATCACTTGGTTCTACAATGGTTAACCTATGATATATGCAGGTTACTAGCACAAGTCATTGAAGAGAACAAGGAGACATTATGCAGGTATGTTAGACATAACTAGCTAGCATGCTAATCCAGGTATGTTTTTCCTATATCAAGTTAGAATCCTACCTTGTGTTAGGATCTCTTATATAAGTATACATGGCATGATTGATAATGATTATTCATTGAAGTTAGTAATCATGGGTTTAGGCATATTATGCTTCTTACTTTGATTGATGATATGACTAACCAAAAAAATCCTATGGTCAAATAGGAATATGCATGAGTAAAAGAATTGTGATAAATTATCTGTGCATGAAATGATCTTGACCATACATGTTTAAGATTACTTAGAATCATAATGTTTTGATAGTATTAATATTATACTAATGAATGTATGTATGAGACCTCGAGGATAACATAATGATGATACTAGTAAGTATGCATAGTGATCGAGGATGGATATAAGTTCAAAGATAGGTAATCCGGGAAGCAAAGATCAAGAGGGAGCACACTCCAGTAGTTCCTGCAAGGAAGCAAATATTGAGAGGGAGTCCACCCTACAACCAAACAAAGATAAGTATTTGAATTGTCATTTCTTGCATACTTGTTTGTTTAAATAATATTGCTCAATGATGTATATGCTTATGTTCCTAGACTTAGGATGTGTATTATGCATATTAGAATAATTGCATTAATGAACAGTATACTACTAATATGCATGTGATGGGTAAGTGGCCTATGGAACTGTACGACATTCCATTGATACTTATCTATAATGAAACCTCTTTTCTGACATGTTGGGAGTTGTGCACATTCTTAACAATGTTCTGGTAGAGATTGGAAGGCATCTAGAAAGTTACGGGATATGGATAAATGTTGTATTGAAGCATTGGCTAAAATAATTGCATGACTGTATGACATATTTCTTTATGTGTAAGAATTTGTTCTGAAAACTATGAGATGTTTATAATCATGCAATTTAAATTGCTTTGTAGGAAAGATCGTATACCATCACCTAAAAAAGAAGGACTATAACATTTGTTCCAGCAATGAAGTTCAAACTATCTATTGAAGATATTCAAGAATTTGAATTTCCTAGGATCTGGGATGAATTAATGATCGAAGAGTACCATTCGATCATGAAGAATGATGTTTGGGATGTGGTCCCAAGACCTGAAGGGAATTCTGTTGTGACTTCCAAGTGGATCTATAAGATCAAGCATGATGCAGTTGGTAGCATAGAGAAATACAAAGCGAGATTTGTAGCTCTTGGATTCTCCTAGAAAGAGAGAATAGACTATGAAGAGACTTTTGCTCCTGTAGCCAGATACACTTCCATCAGATCAGTACTTGCTCTGGCTGCAGTGATGAAATGGAAGATACACCAGATGGATGTCAAGACAACTTTCTTGAATGGTGTAGTCAAAGAGGAAGTGTATGTGGAGTAGCGACTTGGTTTTGAGACACATGATGGAGGGACTCATGTGTGCAAACTGAAGAAATCCCTGTATGGTTTGAAATAGGCACCCAAGACCTAGTATGGCAGGATAGATGGCTTCCTATCCAGTTTGGGATTTACTAAGACTAAAGCGGATTCCAAACTTTACTACAAGGTTGAGGAAAGCAATCCAGTGATACTACTATTGTATGTGGATGACTTGTTTGTAATAGGTGAGGATAGATTGATTGCCGACACAAAGAGGAAGCTTGCTGCCGAGTTCGAGATGAAGGACTTGGCTATGATGCACTACTTTCTAGGCATG
Source organism: Larix kaempferi (assembly GCA_027924585.1). Lineage (NCBI taxonomy): Eukaryota > Viridiplantae > Streptophyta > Pinopsida > Pinales > Pinaceae > Larix > Larix kaempferi. Next base: position 2,548,156 of record BSBM01001669.1, on the reverse strand, counting down.
GAGGTGTGGCAGAGTGTGAATGGAATCTTCCTTGGACAAGGGAAGTATGTAGTAGAGATCCTGAAGAGGTTCAGGATGATGGACTGCAAGGCCATGGCCACACCTATGGCATCAAACCTAAAGCTTCTATGTGATGCTTCATTTGAGCCGGTTGATGCCATGATGTATTGTCAGATGATTGGGTCCTTGATGTACCTGATGAATACGAGACCAAACATCTTCTTTATGGTGAACACCTTGAGCCAATATCTGACAGATCCGAGACATGTTCACCTGATAGCTGCAAAGCATATTCTGAGGTACTTGAAGGGTACAGTTGACTATGGGCTCAAGTATGATGCGAATCAGAAGTTTAACCTAGAGGGTTATGCTGATTCGGATTGGGAAGGCAGTGCCATTGATCAAAAGAGCACTTCGGGGTGCTGCTTCAATATGGGATCTGGTAGATCTCTTGGTTTAGCAGGAATCAGTCCTGTGTGGCACTAAGTACAGCTGAAGCAGAGTATGTCGTAGCTTGTGCGGCTATTTGTGAGGCAGTATGGCTTAGAAAGCTACTATCTGATTTGTTTGATCTCTAGTTGAGTGCTACTTGTATATATTGCGACAACCATAGTTGTGTGAAGTTGTCGGAGAACCCGGTGTTCCATGACAAGTCGAAGCACATTGAGATCAAGTTCCACTATATCAGGGATATGGTGCAGAGAGGAGCAGTGAAGCTCCTGTATGTTGCGACGGATGAGCAGATAGCCAATGTGTTGACCAACTCGCTGGCTAGAGTGAAGTTTAAGTACTTCAGAGGGAGACTTGGTGTACTTCAGATCGAGAATCCTTCCAAGGGGAAGTGATGATTCCGGAGACACAGATGCACATGAGCCCTTCTCACATGGTGATAGATGTGTTCTCCCATGGTGAGATGTAAGTGCTAGAGCCATTCTCAGATAGGGATAGATGTGTTCTCCTATGATGAGATGTAAGGGCTGAAGCCATTTTCAGATAGTGATAGTTGTGTTCTCCTATGCTGAAATATAAGGGCTGGGCCATTTTCACATGGTGATAGATGTGTTCTCCCATGGTGAAATGTAAGGGCTGGGGCCATTTTCACATGGTGATAGATGTGTTCTCCCATGGTGAAATGTAAGGGCTGGGGCCATTCTCACATGGTGATAGATGTGTTCTCCCATGGTGAGATGTAAGGGTTGAGTGAGCCTTTCCGACATGGTGACAGATGTGTTTTCCCATGGTCGTGATATAAGTGCTGTGCCTTTCTGACATGATGCTAGGTAGGTCCTCCCATGGTGACATAGTGGTAGGTAATTCCTCTCATGGTCATGATGTAAGTGCTGAGACTTCTCCGAATGGTGATAGATGTGTTCTCCCATGTCGGTGGTGTAAGTGCTATGTGATGTGCATCTGGTTTGTGCTCCGTGGGACTATGAGGTGGTCTGAAGATGATGATGTGACAGTAGGGTACAAAGGTTTTGCAGAGGCATGTAATCAGTCCTGATATGCTCTTGTAGGTTTTGTAGAGGCAGTGTAATCAGTCCTGGGAGATCTTGCAGGTTTTACAGAGGTAGTGTAATCAGTCTTGAGGTGTACCTACTTGATGGATTGCTCCCAGAGATGATGAAGACCTACATGGAGGCTAGGCCTACATCCAAAATGAAAAAGGGTTGGCTCTGTAGATGTGTTACATCCAGCATGAAAAAGGGCTAGCTCTGGAGATGATGAAGACCTGCAGGTGGTGGGCCTACATCCATAATGAAAAAGGGATGGCTCTGTAGAACTTCCTATGATGAGTAGATTGGAGATTGATTGAGATAGCAGCAGCAGTGACGATGATCCATAGAAGAAGACTTGTGCTAGCAGATCTTTGTTGAGAAATACCTTCCTAGTTAAGAGGGAGTGTTGATGTATATTGTAACTTCAGAATGTATTTCACCTATGTATATTGTATTCCTATAGAGATGTTATTAGTCCTCTATACAGAAGTGTCGTCATTTATACTGTAAGTGTCGCAACTTATACTTGATGGGTTATTAGACCACCTTGATGGGGTCGGCCTTGTATGAGTCATGTGGGTAAAAGGGTTATTAGACCACCCTATTGGGGGTCGACCCTTTCAGCATTATGTTATGTGGTTAAGTTAAGGCTGACCTAGTAAAGGTTATTAGGCAAGTCAAGTCAAGTATAAATAGAGTGCGGGAGGAACTCTATTTGATCATTCTATTATTCACTCACACACTCATTGGAGAGTGGCACACATGTGAGGAAGGAGGAGTAGCTACTAGGAGAAGACTATCTCTTATGCTTGAGTTGTATCATTGCTCTATCTATCTTTGAGGAAGATGCGGGGTTTTTCACCTTCTTGGTTTTCCCTGGTGAAACTCTGTGTCTCTTGTGTGCTTACATTATTGTGTCCATGATTGATATGCTATAGATATGATGTACATGTTGTTTTCTCAGTTAAGATCCTAGATCATATTGAAGTAAATTCTGAAAAACTAACAGTCAAAACCCCAAATTCCATCGCTCGGGAAAACTCCACTCCCAACTTCTGCAATCCTCAATGTGGAACTTGGAAGTTGGAACTCCAAATTCCACCACTCCGGAAAAATCCACTCCCGAATTCCGAAATCCACAGTGATGAACTCCGAAGTTAGAACTCCAAAACATTTGTTCTGAAGCAACTTCCTTTCCGACTTATGCAATCTGCAATCCGCCTTGCGAGATTTGGAAATTCGGACCGCAAAACCATCAAACCAAAAAAGTTGCTCCTCCGAATTTCGCATTGCGAGAGTCAAAAATTGGAATTCCAAAATCACCAATCCACAATCCACAATCCACAATGCGGATTTAGAAAGTTGGAATCCCAACTACATAACTTCTTAGACCCATAACTTCTTCATCCTAAGTCCAATTTGGGAAAGTTTGGTACCGTTGGAAATCTCTTAGTGAGATCTATGCAACTACCTGATTTTCAACCACATCTGAGAACTTTGCTCCTATCCCTCTTCCAACCCAAAATGAGGCCCCAACCTCCTCAAGGATTTCATTCCTCCTTTCAAGGAACTCTGATTTCCTTCTCTCATGGGTTCTCCCTTCACTTGAACCACAAAGAGGTCATGAAACACAACAGGGGTTGTCTAATTCCATTCCCAAGTCCAAGTGATGTAATGCAGTCCATTTAGAAGTGTGTGCAATGCATAACAACATAAATAGTGAAATTAAATCTGATCAATGCATCTATACCATGCAAGATTAACAACACATTTAACACAAGGAAATCATAAAACTTTCAAACATAAATCTTCCTTATACTCAGACTTATACACAGACTTTTTGCTGGCTAATTCATGTAATCCTTTCAATCACATTGGCTTGAAATGACATATAAATAGAACATAGGAAATCAAAATCATTTAGAACCACATAATGGACATAATTTAGATCACAGAGAACACTTATCTTTAAGATGAAGTTGTTCAAGCAACTGGCTATGTGAGAGAAACGTTCCACCAAACCATAGGTCTCTGTCCAACCTATATTCTTTCAACTAAGAGACCACCCCTGAGTTGGGATGTGTATCCACTAAGGAGGAGATAAACAAGCTCATTCACATCCATTATTTCACACAACAGTCATGCTAATCCAACACATAGTTAGGTTTATCAAGCATGCAAAGAGACAAAGGGGGAGGATTCTAAGCCAGTGAGCTCAACCACAAAGCTACAGGCATCTCAACTAACTCAAACAACCTTGGCACCCATAATACCTACCATACACCACACAAGTAAGGTCCCCTTCTCTGCTGCATAGTCCCGCAGTCGCCCCTTCCCTGAAGTTCTCTTTAGGTTGGGCATAGAAAGGTCCAAGTTGCTAAATATTTGAGATTATAGCCTTCACTGGGTTTGTCAAGCAACTCCAACCTCTGTTATTTCTCTCATTCTGTCATGAACGCTGCATTCCTCACTATCAATCTGTGTCTTCTTTCTAGTTCGCTACCTCCTCTTTTTTCCAAAAGTACCGGCATCTTCCTCCCTATGCGTTTTTATTGAGGGTTCACCCCCTTCGATTTTCCTTTCCAACTCTAGTTTCTTGGGCATTTTGGCCACTCTGTCAACATGGCTTCGACCTAGAATTGTGACCCTTCCTCTTCCTTCACTGTTGGGATGAGTACGCATGAAACCAATTCTTGTTGTCCCACTATCTCACATCCCCCTCACCTCTCCCTAGTTGATACACATGCCCCCTCTTACTAGTTTCCTCCATAGCTAGTTCTTTTTCTATTTTTTTAATGCAATATTAAATATTTACATTATTTTTCAAATGTTCCATGGCTTAATAGCACATGGATAACATACTATCAAATAATTTTCTTTTTAAATAAAATCCGAGCATCCACCGGTGGGCCTTGACCTTTCGCTCCACGCTAGAGAAACATACATTGCATGTAAAAAATAATTACATTGAAAGACAAAATACCCTAAGGGTCAAAATGGGGGTATTACAATTTCCTCCCCCTTAGAACAATACCATCCTCGGTGTTCTCATAACTGAACAAAAATAAAAATTCCTCTCTCATGGCATCCTCCATCTCCCATGTAGTCTCATCGGGCTTAAGGTGCTTCCATTGCACCTTTACCTATCTGATGGCTTGATTCTGAAGCAATGTGACCTTCCTATTGAGGATGCGCATAGGATCCACTTGGAACTCTCCCTCAGGTTCCACTTGTATCACATTCCAATCAATCACATGATTAGGATCATGTACATACTTCTTAAGCAAAGAAACATGGAAAACATTATGAACTCTCATGTTAGAAGGAAATGAAATTCTATATGCAACTGGTCCTATCTTATCAAGGACTTCAAATGGCCCACAATATTTTGGTTCCATCTTGGCACAACTCCCCAACTTTAGGGAAATTTTCCTTGGTTTCACTCTTAAATACACATGATCGCCGATCTTAAATTCCTTATGCACCCTTTTCAAATATGCATAACTCTTTTTCCTGTCCTAAGATGCCTTTAAATTCTAATGGATCTTCACAATTTCTTGTTCCATTTCCTTGATCATCTATGGCCCAAGAACTATCCTTTTCACCAGACTACCCCAATTCACTGGAGTCCTGCATCCTTTGCCATACAATGCCTCAAATGGACTCATTCCCAATGATGCTTGATGTCCATTATTGTATGCAAATTCCACCAAGTGTAGGTAATCCTCCCACTTAGATGGTTTATCCATCACATACATTCTCAACATGTCTTCAAGAACCTGATTCACCCTCTCAGTTTGGCCATTTGTTTGAGGATGATATGCTTTACTAAAATTCAGCTAAGTTCTTAACTCCTGAAATAATCCCTTCCAAAAATTGGATGTGAACTTTACATCTCGATCTGAAATTATTGCCTTGGGAAATCCATGCAATCTGAATATCTCATTCATGAAAATATTGGCTATGTCATTTGTCTTATGAGTGGACTTGACTAGAATAAAGTGAGATACCTTTAATAGCTTGTCCACCACTACCATAATTGAATCATGCTTCCTCATTTTCATTGGAAAACCTATTATAAAATCCATAGAGATTACTTCCCACTTCAATTCCGGAATGGGAAAAGGCTGCAACAATCCTGCTGGGTGTTGATGTTCTTCCTTGACTTGTTGAAATTTTTGACATCTAGAAATGTATTATGCTATGTCCTTCTTCATCCCATGCCAAAAGTATATCTTTATTGTTGTTGTTATTATATTTTGATAGCCTGGATGTCTAGAGTATGGAATTTGATGTATTTCATCCATCACTAGCCTCTTAAAATATGTACAATTTGGAATATAAAGTCTATCTCCATAAAGGAGAATATCATGTTTACCAAGCTGATATTCTGCACACTTTTCATCAATATTTCCCTGCTACAATTTTCCTTTGATTTGAAGGTAAGTTTCGTCACTGGTTTGGGATTCAAGAAATCTTATCTTCAAATCTGATTTGTACATACTTATTGATGCAACATGAAATTTTCTGCTAAGGGCATCCTCAACCTTATTCTCCTTCCCTTTTACATGCTTAATTTCAAAATCAAATTGACAAAGAAATTCCATCCACCTAGTTTTCCTAGCATTCAGGTTTGGCTGGTCAAACAAATACTTCAAGCTCATGTGGTATGTCATGGGCTTGAATCTTCTTCCCAACAAATAATGTCTCCACCTCTTGAGAGCATGTATTATGGCTTATAACTCTAAATCATGTGCGGAATAGTTCTTTTCATGCTATTTCAACTTTCTTGACTCATAACAAATTACAAATCCCTCTTGCATGAGCACTCCATCTAGCCCTTCAATGCAAGCATTTGTGCACACTTCAAAATATTTCTTTGGATCTGGAATCTTCAAAACGGGAGCACTCGTAAGCAATTGCTTTAGCTACTGAAAACTCTTCTCACATTTATCAGACCATACAAACTTGACATTCTTCCTCTGCAATGATGTAATTGGGTGAGCCATCTTGGAGAATCCTTTAACGAACCTTTTATAATAGCTTGCAACACCCATAAAATATCTAACATCTGTAACATTCTTTGGAGTAGGCCAATCCATTATGGCTTCAATCTTTTATGGATCCACTGCAATTCCTTCCTCTGAAATGACATGACCCAAATACTATACCTTTCTTTGATATAAATCACACTTGTTCAGCTTTGCATACAATTGGTGTTCTCTAATAACTTGAAAAACCATTCTTAGATGTTCAGCATGCTCTCCTTCATTCTTTGAATAAACAAGAATTTCATCCAAGAACACTATCACAAACGTATCCAAATACTTGTTGAAGACATTATTCATGAGTCACATGAATGTAGCAGGTGCATTGGTAAGACCAAATGGCACCATTGTGAACTCATAATGGCCATATCTTGTCTAGAAAGTTGTCTTATGAATGTCTTATTCTTTTATCCTCACTTGATGATAGCCAGACCTCAAGTCAATCTTTGAAAACACTTTAGTTTCCTTCATTTGATCAAACAAATCATCAATTCTTGGCAATGGGCACTTATTATTGTCTGTCATTTTATTTAGCTGCATGTAATCAATACACAACCTTAAAGTCCCATCCTCTTTCTTGACAAATAAAACTGGTGCTACCCAAGGAGATACACTTGGCCTGATATACTCCTTGTCCATTAATTCCTGTAACTGCATCTTTAACTCTATCAATTATGGTGTGCTCATTCTATAAGTAGATTTAGAAATTGGTGCTATCCCTGGAACTAGATTGATGGTAAAATCAATGTCTCTTTTTGGTGGCAGCCCTGACACTTCATCTGGAAACAAATTTTTGAAATCTTTAAACAACTCGAAGTATTCCATCCTTGGTCCCTTAAACTCTGATGAATCTGATATGTGAACTGCATATAATTGGAAACCTTTCTTATAAATTTTTTTCAATTGTAAGGCTGAAATATGTCTTACTAATACTTGCTTGGGAATTCCTCTTACCAATATTGCTCTTCCCTCTTCATCAATGCATTCGAGTACCTTTTCATAGAAATCTATCTTGGCTCTATGCCTTTCCAACCAATCCATACCAATTATAGAATCATAATATCCTAATGGCAGGACATTCAAATTTACTTTGGTGAGGAATCCATTCAACTCCATGTGGCATTCCATCACTACTTCACTCACTTTTCTCTTGGTCCCTGTGGCTAACTAAACTAGCCAAGAATTACTGTCCTTCATTTTTCTAAGAGAACAACCTTCTACTAATTTTGTAGAAACATAAGTATGAGTGTATCCTGGATCAATCAAACCAGAAATAAATTGCTTGGTAATCTTACCTTCAACTTCCACTACTGTTGATTGATGGTCTGCCTTATGATCATCCAATGTTGCATAGATTCAATGCGATACCCTTTCCATATACTCCACTGTGGCTGCTCCTTTTAATTTGTACAAACTATAGGAATTCTCCCTCCGATGTGGACAATCTCTAAGCATGTGGTTTTCTCCACATCCCTAAAACTGAAGTGGCCCTTTTGATGCTTTTTCTACTTCCACTACTGGCTTGTTCTCACTTGTTGCATGCTGGTCCTGTGGAAAATTTCTTGGCTAATTTTTTAATGGTGTCTTAATCCACTTTTCCTTTGATCGAACTTCCCATTTGGATTTCCTTTCCCTATTGGGTGAACCTCTGATTTTCCTTTGCTCTTCTCATAGTAATGCATTTCCATCCTAATGGCTTCATCAAGACTCTGTGGGTTAACAAATTCAATCCTTTCTCTGAAATTTTGAGGTAGAATTCCAAGGAAGCATTGGATTTTTATCCTTTCATACTTTATGTAATATACATACCTCAACAACTCCAAAAACTTGTGGACATGTTCTTCCATGGATTTCTGTCCCAACTTGAGTTCATTGAACTCTTTCCTCTTGTTGTCATAATACCTGGATGATAGGTATTTTTTCTTGAAATACCTTTTAAATCGTTCCCAACTGATCCTCTTTTAACTGATCCCTTTCACTTGCATGAGGTGCTCCCACTAAATTGAGTATTTTTCATTTAGATTATAAATGGAAAATCTGGCCTTTTCATTCCCTGAATAATCATGAATCCTGAAATATTTCTTCATTCCAAGAAGCCATGCCTTTGCCTCTTGGCTAGTCTTACCTTCTCCACCAAATGTGGGAGGCTTTTACTTCTTGAATTATCCCTGTGGAATTCTCTTGAAATTCTTTCTTCCTCCAAATATTCCATAAGTATGCCTTGGATTTCCTTGGGAACCTCTAGAGTCACATGACCTGCTGGAAGAAGATCTTGAGGAAGGTGTCTTATGTTTCTTGCTCACCGAGCTCTTTCTTTGGCTTGGAGTCCTTTTCCTAGAATGACCTCTAGAGAGACTCTCTACATATATTCCTTCTTTACCTACATTGCTTGGGTTGGACCCAAGGTTTATCCTCTGCTGCATATCAGTGAGGCTCTGCATAATAGCATCATTGAGTTGGTTCTGTTCTTCTTGAGCCTTCATCAATATTTCATTAAATCTTATCATGGTTTCAACCAAATGATGAGGATTTATTTGCTCCCTTCTCCCATTGGATTTGGTCTCACCATGCGCTCCTTGCACATTTTCTCCTAGCACATCATCATCATGCTCATAAGGGTTATGGGAATCATTCATGGTCACCATTTTCTTTCCCCTGTATGTTGCCTCTACTACAACTATTCAAGTTTTATCAGCTGCAACCACTGTGCATTATAAGGATATTTATTAGACATCATAGGGATGCATAAAAAACATAAAACATCCAAATTTAATAGAAGTAACTCATGGAGTAGTTTACAGAGCTATGATGCTTTCCTTTCTTTGCCCCATCACTATAATTTTGGAAATTACCCATAGGGACAACAAAATATTATTTTTTTTGTCAAAACAACGCCACTGGTTCTTTTCTGCACGTAGGCTCATTCACACTTCGGCCCATGTAGCCCTAGTGTTGCAGGCTAGGCTCTGATACCACTATGTCAAGTCTTTAGTCACCTCAGTTCCCTTAGAGGCGATGGGAGACAACCCTGAATCAACCTGTTAATTTTTTTTTCAAACTGCCATTGTACTGCGAAAAACCATCTTCAGTCTGTAATCCGCAATGAGGGATTCGGAAAGGCGGAACCACAAATGTACAATGCCGACTAAATGTGCCTCCGACTTCCACAATCCACAATGTGGGACTCAGAATTCAGAACATCAAATTCCACCGCTTCAGAAAACTCCACTGCCGATTTCTGCAATCCGCAATGCGGAACTCAGAATTCAGAACTCCAAATTCCACTGCTCCAGAAAACTCCACTCCCAAATTCCGCAATACCCAATGTAGGACTTGGAAGTCGGAACCCCAAATTCCACTGCTCCGGAAAAATCCACTAGTCCCAACTTCTGCAATCTACAATGTGGAACTCGAAAGTTGGAACTCCAAATTCCACCACTATGAAAAACTCCACTCCTAACTTCCGCAATCCGTAATGTGGAACTTGAAAGTCGGAACTCCAAAATATCCATTCCGAAGCAAATTCCTTTCCGACTTCTGCAATCCGCAATCCTCGTTGCGGGATTCGGAAAGTCGGAATGCCAAACCATCAACCCTGAAAATTTGCTCCTCCAACTTCCGCAATCCACAATCCGCAATCCGCATTGCGGGAGTCGGAAATCGGAATTCCAAAATAACCAATCCGCAATCTGTAATCCACAATGTGGATTTGAAAAGTCAGAAGCCCGACTACACAACTTCTCAAGCCCATAACTTCTTCATCCTAAGTCCAATTTGGGCAAGTCCGGTACCATTGGAAATCCCTCAGTGAGATCTATGCAACTGCCTGATCTTCAACCACATCTGAGAACTTTGATCCTGTCCCTCTTCCAACCCAAAATGAGGCCCCAACCTCCTCAAGGCATCCTTTCCTCCTTGCAAGGAACTCTAATTTCCTTTTGTCATGGGTTCTCCCTTTACTTGACCCACATAGGGGTCATGAAACACAACAGGGGTTTTCTAATTCCATTCCCAAGTCCAAGTGATTCCATGCAGTCCATTTAGAAGTGTGTCTAATGCATAACAACATAAACAATGAAACTAAATCTGATCAATGCATCTATACCATGCAAGATTAACAACACATTTAACACAAGGAAATGGTAAAACTGTCAAACATAAATCCGCCTCGTACTCAGGCTTATTCACAGATTTCTTGCTGGTTAATTCATGTAATCCTTTCATTCACATTGGCTTGAAATAACATATAAACACAACATAGGAAATTAACATCATTTAGAACCACATAATGGACATAATTTAGATCACAGAGAACAATTATCTTTAATATGAAGCTGTTCAAGCAACTGGCTATGTGAGAGCAACGTTCCACCCAACCATAGGTCTTTGTTCAGCCTATATTATTTCAGCTGAGAGACCACCCCCGAGTTGGGATATGTATCCACTAAGGAGGAACTAAACAGGATCACTCACAACCATGTTTTCACACAACAATCATGCTAAGCCAACACACAACTGGGTTTATCAAGAATGCAAAGAGACAAAGGGAAAGGATGTTAGGCCAGTGAGCTCAACCACAGAGCTACATGCATCTCAACTAACTCAAACATCCTTTCCACCCATAATACCTACCACACCCCACACAAGGAAGGTCCCCTTCTCTACTGTACAGTCCCTCAGGCGCCCCTTCCCTCTAATGCTCTTCAGGGTGGGCATAGAAAGGTCCAAGCTGCTAACTCTTTGAGATTCTAGCCTTCACTGTGCTTGTTAAGCAACTTCAACCTCTGTTCTTTCTCTCATTCTGTCATCTAAGCTGCATTCCTCGCTATCAATCCGTGTCTTCTTTCTGGTTCACTTCTTCCTCTTTCTGCCAAAAGTCTCGGCATGTTCCTCCCTCTGCATTTTTATTGAGGGTTCCCCCTCTTCGATTTTCCTTTCCACCTCCAGTTTCTTGGGTGTTTTGGCGTCTCTGCCAATGTGGATTCCACTCAGAATTGCGACCCTTCCTCTTCCTTCATTGTTGGGCTATGTACTCATGAAAAATATTCTTGTTGTCCCACGATTCCATAGCCCCCTCACCTCTCCCTAGTGGATACACATGGCCCCCTCAACCACTTATACTATGAAATGAGAACTATATACTATGAACGAGAACTCTACCCATAAAAATGACGATTTTTGCAAGAAAAACACCAAAAACACCCCCCAAATAGAAAAGTGTTGATACCAGTATACACGTTTTTTTTTAAGGGTAAAAAATAGAGCCATGGCCTAAACATCCCATATTGTTGTTTAACAAAACTTTAAAATCAACCTTAAATTGGAAAAAAAAAAATTTCTTGAAGAGATAAATTACAACTTTATGGAAAATTGCATATTAAAGAAAAAACAATTTTCTCTAATAATTTCCCCATTATAACCATATAAAAACAAATAAATTATGATTCGATTCATAATGAGATAATATATTAGACCATACAAGAACAAATGGTTCATATAAATATTCAAAAACTCCTATAGAGTTTTAATTACAAAAATCATATTAGTAAAAAGCATCTAAACTGCTTCTTCAAATTCATCCATGGATTCTCACACCCCATCATCAAAAACTCTTCTAGAGTTTCAATTACAAAAATCATACTAATAAAAAGCATTTACACTGCTTCTTCAAATTCATCCATGGATTTTGACACCCCATCAGAATCTACATTTTTTGCAGATGAAGGACTTGATGAAGATGTAGATGACCCATACTCTTCTCTATTTTCCACGAATATTATCTTTGTGTTTTAAAAAAGAAATTAAACTAACAAATTTAAACTAATGTTATAATTAAAAATTTAAAAAAAATTAAAAACAAACTAAACTAAGATAACATTATAATTTTAAATTTTAAAAAATAAGATGGGAGAGAATTTTTTTATTGTTTTTGTATAGTTTAAAAACAATAAACAAATAAAAAAATCAAATTATACAAAATTTCAAAATAAATTAAAAAACAAAATTTAAACTATACAAAAATAAAAACAAAAAAAAATTTAAACTATACAAAAACAAAAACAAAATTTTAAAACAAAATTTAAACTATACATAAAAAAAAATCAAAATTCAAACTATACAAAAAAAAAAAATTAAACTATACAAAAAATTAAACAAAATTAAAATCAAAATTTAAACTATACAAAACTTTAAACAAAATTTTAAAAATTAAAAAAAAAAAACAATGAAATGGCGGGCGAGGGACGGGGGAGTTGGGCAGCAGCGAGGGAAGGTGGAGGTGGGCAACGTCAAGGGGAGGGCGGCGGAGGGGGAGGTGGTGGAGCTGGGCAGGGGAAGGGAGGAGGAGGTGGAAGGAAGGGCGCGGAGGGGTGGGGGAAGGGAGGAGGAGGTGGTGGAGCTGGGAGGCGGGGGGAGGTGGAAGGGAGGGCGCGGGGCGGGGGCGGGGGGGGGGAAGGGAGGTGGCGCGGGGAGGAGGGAGGAGGGGAAAGGGGAGGGGAGCAGAGTGGCGGGGGAAGGGGCCGCGAGGAGAGAGGAGGGGGAAGTGGAGGGGAGCGGGGAGGAGGAAGCCAGCGGGGCATCGCCCGCTTGGGTGCCAAAGGGCGACCCTCATGGCCCCCGTCGATGTCAGGCATCGACGGGGGCCTTGAGGGCCGCCCTTTGGTGCCCAAGCGGCGGAGGTCCGCTCGCTTGGGCTCCAAAGGGAAGCCCTCATGGGCCCCGTCGATGCCCGTCATCAAGGGGGTGGAAGGGAGGGCGGGGGGGGGGGAAGGGAGGTGGCGCGGGGAGGAGGGAGGAGGGGGAAGGGGAGGGGAGCGGGAGTGGCGGGAGAAGGGGCCGCGAGGAGGGAGGAGGGGGAAGTGGAGGGGAGCGGGGAGGATGAAGCCGTTGCGGCACCTCCCGGTTGGGCGCCAAAGGGTGGCCCTCACGGCCCCCGTCGATGTCAGGCATCGACGGGGGCCGTGAGGACCGCCCTTTGGCCCCTAAGCGGCGGACTGTCGATGTCGGGCATCGACGGGGGCTGTGAGGGCCGCCCTTTGTGTGCCAAAGCGACGGAGTTCCACTCGCTTGGGCGCCAAAGGGCGGCCCTCATGGCCCCCGTCGATGCTGGGCATCGACGGGTGCCGTGAGGGTCGACATTGACGGGGGCCGTGAGGGCCGCCCTTTGGCGCCCAAGTGGCGGAGGTCCACTCGCTTGGGCACCAAAGGGTGGCCCTCACGGCCCTTGTCGATGTCGGGCATAGATGGGGGTCATGAGGGATGCCCTTTGGCGCCCAAGCAAGCGGAGGTCTGCTCGCTTGGGCGCCAAAGGGTGGCCCTCACGGCCCCCTCGATGCACGGCATCGACGGGGGCCGTGAGGGCCGCCCTTTGGTGCCCAAGCGAGCGGAGGTATTCTCACTTGGGCGCCAAAGGGCGGCCCTCACGGCCCCCTCGATGCACGGCATCGACGGGGGCCGTGAGGGCCGCCCTTTGGCGCCCAAGCAGGTGGTGCCCCGCCGACTTCCTCCTCCCCACTCCCCTCCACTTCCCCCTCCTCCCTCCTTGCGGCCCCTTCCCCCGACACTCCGCTCCCCTCCCCTTCCCCCTCCTCCCTCCTCCCCGCGCCACCTCCCTTACCACCCCTCGCCCCGTGCCCTCCCTTCCACCTCCCCTTGCTGCCCAGCTCCACCACCTCCTCCTCCCTTCCCCCGCCCAACTCCGCCACCTCCGCCTCCTCCCTTCCCCCTCCGCCACCCTCCCCTCGCTGTTGCCCACCTCCCCCGTCCCTCGCCCCCCGCCCGCCATTTCAATGTTTGTCTTTTTTTTAAAATTTTGTTTGTTTTTAAATTTTGTTTGAATTTTTGTATAGTTTAAAATTTGTTTTTAAATTTTTTGTATAGTTTAAATTTCGTTTCTAATTCTTTTTAAAAAAAAAATTATCTTTGTTTTTATTTTTGTATAGTTTAAATTTGTTTTTAATTATTTTGTTTTTAATTTTTCTTAAGATTTTGTATAGTTTGGTTTTTAATTGTTTTTAAAATTTTGTTTAAATTTTTTTTTTAATGTTTTATATTTTGATTTTTTTGATTGTTTTTAAATTTGTTTTTCAATGTTATATATTTTGATTTGTTATTATATATAGTTTTTTTTTTTTTAATTTTTAATTTTTTATAACGTTAGGTTTAGTTTTTTATTTTTTTTTTTAATTTATTTTAAAATTTTGTATAGTTTGTTTTTTTTTTTTAATTTTTAATTTTTTATAATGTTATTTTATTTTGTTTTTAAGTCTTTTTAAATTTTGTGTAATGTTAGTATATAGTTAATTAGTTTTATTTTTTTTTTAATTTTTAATTATAATGTTAGGTTAGTTTATTGGGTTTTTTTTTTTTTTTTTCAATTTTTAATTATAAGAACATTAGTTTAAATCTATTAGTTTTAATGTTAGTTTAATTTTTTTTTAATTTTTTTTTAATGTTAGTTTATAATGTTGTTAGGTTAGTTTAAGTTGTTTTCAATTTTTTTTTGAATTTTTTATTATAATGTTGTTAGGGGTTAGTTTGATTTGTTTTTAATTTTGTAGGGGTAGTGGTAGGTTTAAGTTTTTTTTAAAAATAAATTATTATATATTTTAGGGGGTTAGGGGTAAGTTTACATTTTTAAAATAATTTTGCAAAACGTAAAAAGTTCTAATTAGGAATGTAAGAGCACTTTGGGGATCTTTCAGACATAGAAGACCCAATGGAAGAGGACATTGATGTCCCTGAGGAAAGCCAAGCTGCAGGAAATTCCAATGTAGATGATGAATTTGGCCTGCATGATATTGTTGATTAGTTTCATGTTTTGAAGAAAATGTTAAGTTTGACAATATTTTGATAAGATATATTAGTAATGTTTTGACTTTCAAACTTAATTTTAGAAATAAAATTTCTATATATAATGTTTGAAATATGTTTTTTACAAATAATTTGTATAGTTTTTCTTGAATTTATGTGAATCAACACTTTTCGGAAAATAATATGAAATAGTATCATTTTTATACAAAACATATATGAAAATTGATTGAAAATGGTTTTAAATGTCTATATTTTCTGGAATTTTTTACAAATTTGTCAATAAAAGTGTTTTATTTTGTCCATAAAAATGTCTTATTTTATAGAAAAAATTGCAAAATGTATATGTTTTTCATTATAAATTGCTTAAAAATGTATGCTATTTTGCTAAATTTCTAAAAACGCACCTGAAAATAGAAACTAATTTTTTTTTACAATAAAGATAATTCAAAGGTCCCAAAAAATGCCTCGAAATGAAAATGTGTGATACTGGCATTACCCCTTTTTGAAACGGAGCTAAAAATACCTACTAAAATTAGGAGAGAGAAAAATGAGAACTGTGTTGAGTTCTCGTTTCATAGTATAAGTGGTTCCTCTTATTGGTTTCCTCCCTAGCCAGTTCTTTTGGTATTTTTTTATTGAAATATTAGATATTTACATTATTTTTCAAATTTTCCATGGCTTAATATCACATAGCTAACATACTATCAAATACTTGCCTTTTTAAATAAAATCCGAGCATCCACTAGCGATGCCTTGGCCTTGAGCTCCGTGCTAGGGAAACATAAATTGCATGTAAACAATAATTACATTAAAAGACGAAATACCCTAAGTTTCAAAATGGGGGTATTACAATCCCCTCCCCTTTAAAAAAACACCATCCTCTATGTTCTTATAACTGAAAAAAATGGAAATGCCTCTCTCATGGAATCCTCCAGCTCCCATGTAGCCTCATCGGGACTAAGGTGCTTCCATTGCACCTTTACCTATCCGATGGCTCGGTTCCAAAGCAATGTGACCTTCCTGTTGAGGATGTGCATAGGATCCACTTGGAACTCTCCCTCGAGTTCCACCTGTATCACATTCCAATCAATCACATGATTATGATCATGCACATACTTTGTAAGCAAAGAAACATGGAAAACATTATGAAATCTCATGTTAGCAGGATATACAATTCTATATGCAACTGGTCCTATCATATCGAGGACTTCAAATGGCCCACAATATCTTGGTGCTAGCTTGGAAAACCTTCGCAACTTTAGGGAAATTTTCCTTGGTTTCACTCTTAAATACACATGATCCCCAATCTTAAATTCCTTATGCACCCTTTTCAAATTTGCATAAATCTTTTGCCTATCCTGAGTTGCCTTTAAATTCTTTCGGATCTTCATAATTTCTTGTTCCATTTCCTTGATCATCTCTGGCCCAAGCACTACCTTGTTCACCGGACTATCCCAATTCACTGGAGTCCTGCATCCTTTGCCATACAATGTCTCAAATGGACTCATTCCCAAGGATGCTTGATATCCATTATTGTATACAAATTCTACCAAGTGTAGGTAATCCTCCCACTTGGATGGTTTATCCATCACATACATTCTCAGCATGTATTCAAGAACCTGATTCACCCTCTCAGTTTGGCCATATGTTTGAGGATGATATGTTGTACTAAAATTCAGCTGAGTTCCTAACTCCTTAAATAATCCCTTCCAAAAATTAGATGTGAACTTTGCATCTCGATTTGAAATTATTGCCTTGGGAAATCCATTCAATCTAAATATCTCCTTCATGAAAATATTGGCTATGTCATTTGTCTTATGAGTGGACTTGACTAGAATAAAGTGAGCTACCTTTGATAGCTTGTCCACCACTACCATAATTTAATCATGCTTCCCACTTCCATTCTAGAATGGGCAAAGGCTGCAACAATCCTGCTGGGTGTTGATGTTCTGCCTTCAATTGTTGACATTTTTGACATCTAGAAATGTATTATGTTATGTCCTTCTTCATCCCATGGTAAAAGTATTCCTTTCTTATTTTTTTTATTGTATTTTGATATCCTGGATGTCCAGAGTATGGAATTTGGTGTATTTCATCCATCACTAGCTTATTTAAATATGTACAATTTAGAATATACAGTCTATCTCCATAAAACAGAATACCATCTTTACCAAGCTGATATCCTGCACACTTTTCATCAATATTTCCCTGCTGCAATTTTATTTTGATTTGAAGGTAAGTTTCATCACTGGTTTGGGCTTCAAGAACTCTTGTCTTCAAATATGATTTGTACGTACTTACTACTGCAACATGAAATTTTCTGCTAAGGGCATCCACAACCTTATTTTCCTTCCCTTTCACATGCTTTATTTCAAAATCAAATTCACAAATAAATTCCATTCACCTAGCTTTCCTAGCATTCAGGTTTGGATGGTCAAACAAATACTTCAAGCTCATGTGGTCTGTCCTGAGCTCAAATATTCTTCCCAACAAATAATGTCTCCACCTCTTGAGAGCATGTATTATGGCTTCTAAATCTAAATCATGTTTGGTGTAGTTCTTTTCATGCTCTTTCAACTTTCTTGACTCATAGAAAATTACAAATCCCTCTTGCATGAGCACTCCACCGAGCCCTTCAATGCAAGCATCTGTGCACACTACAAAATCTTTCTTTGGATCTGCAATCTTCAAAATAGGAGCACTGGTAAGCAATTCCTTTAGCTCCTAAAAACTCTTACATTTTTCAGACCATACAAACTTGACATTCTTCCTCCACAATGATGTAATTGGGTAAGCCATCTTGGAAAATCCTTTAAGGAACCTTCTATAATAGCCTACAAGACCCATAAAATATCTAACATCTGTAACATTCTTTGGAGTAGGCTAATCCATTATGGTTTCAATATTTTCTGGATTCACTGCAATTCCTTCCTATGAAATGACATGACCCAAATACTATACATTTCTTTGATAGAAATCACACTTTCTCATCTTTGCATACAATTGGTATTCTCTAAGAACTTGCAACACCATTCTTAGATGTTCAGCATGTTCTTCTTCATTATTTTAATAAACAAGAATGTCATCCAAGAACACTATCACACACTTATCCAAATACTTGTTGAAGACGCTATTAATGAGGCACATGAATGTAGCAGGTGCATTGGTAAGACCAAATTAATGGAACCACTGTGAACTCATAATGGCCATACCTTGTTTGGAAAGTTGTCTTGGGAATGTCTTCATCTTTTATCGTCACTTGATGATAGCCAGACCTCAATTCAATCTTTGAAAACACTTTAGCTTCCTTCCTTTGATCAAACCAATCATCAATTCTTGGCAATGGGTACTTATTATTGACTGCCACTTTATTTAGCTTCCTGTAATCAATACACAGCCTTAAATTTACATCCTTTTTCTTCACAAATAAAACTAGTGCTCCCCAAGGAGATACACTTGGCCTGATATACTCCTTGTCCATTAATTCTTGTAACTGCATCTTTAAATCTATCAATTCTGGTGTGCTCATTCTAGCAGGAGCTTTAGAAATTGGCCTTGCCCCTGGAACTAGATTGATGGTAAAATCAATGTCTCTTTTTGGTGGTAGCCCCGACACTTCATATGGAAACACATATTTTAACTCTTGCAACAACTCGAGGTCTTCAATCCTTGTTCCTTTGTCCTATGATGAATCTGATATGTGAATGGCATATAATTGGCAGCCTTTTTTATAATTTTTTTTCAATTGTAAGGCTGAAATATGTCTTACTGAGACTTGCTTGGGAATTCCTCTTACCAATCTTGGTCTTCCCTTTTCATCAATGCACTCAAGTACCTTTTCATAGCAATCTATTTTGGCTCTATGCCTTTCCAACCAATCCATACCAATTAGAGCATCATAAGATCTTAATGGAAGGACATTCAAATTTACTTTGGTGAGGAGTCCATTCAACTCCATGGGGCATTCCATCACTACTTCATTCACTTTTATCTTGGTCCCTGTGGCTAACTGAACTAGCCAAGACTTACTGTGCTTCATTTTTCTAAGAGAACAACCTTCAACTACTTTTGGAGAAACATAACTATGAGTAGATCCTGGATCAATCAAAACAAAAATAGATTGCTTGGAAATCTTACCTTCTGCCCTTGCCATATCATCCACTGTGGCTGCTCCTTTTAAGTTGTGAAAACTTCATGAATTCTCCCTCCGATGTGGACAATCTCTAAGCATGTGGTTTTCTCCACATCCCCAACACTGAAGTGTCCCTTTTGATGGTTTTTTTTGCTGCCACTGCTAGCTTGTTCTCACTTCTTGCTTGTTGGCCCTGTGGAAAATTTCTTGCCTAATTTTTTAATGGTGGCTTAAATCCCCTTTTCCCTTGATCAAACTTCCCATTTGGATTTCCTTTCCATTTTGGGTGAACCTACAATTTTCCTTTTCTCTACACATATGAATGCATTGCCATCCTAATGGATTCATCAAGACTCGGTGGATTAAAAAATTAAATCCTTTCTTTGAAATTTTGAGGTAGACTTCCAAGGAAGCATTGGATTTTTATCCTTTCATCCTTTATGTAATATACATACATCAACAAATCCAAAAACTTGTGAACATGTTCTTCCATGGATTTAGGTCCTAACTTGAGTTCATTGAACTATTTACTCTTATTTTCCTAATACCTGGATGATAGGTATTTTTCCTTGAAATGCCTTTTAAACTGCTCCCAGCTGAACCTCTTTCCACTGATCCCTTTCACTTGCATGAGGTGCTCCCACCAAATTGAAGCTATGTCATTTAGATTATAAATGGAAATTCTGCCCTTTTCATTCCCTAAATAATCATGAATCCTGAAATATTTCTTCATTCCAAGAAGCCATGCCTCTGCCTCTTAGCCAGTCTTACCTTCTCCATCAAATGTGGGAGGCCTTGCCTTCCTGATTTCTCCTCGTGGAATTCTCTTGAACTTCTTTCTTCTTCCAAATCTACCAGAAGTATGCCTTGGATTTCCTTGGGAACCTCTGGAGTCACATGACCTGCTGGAAGAAGATCTTGAGGAGGGTGTCTTATGTTTCTTGCTCACCGAGCTCTTTCTTGGGATTGGAGTCCTTTTCCTAGAACGACCTCTAGAGAGACTCTTTGCATCTCTTCCTTTTTTACCTACATTTCTTGGGTTTGACACAAGGTTTATCCTCTACTGCATATCAGTGAGGGTCTACAAAATAGTAGCATTGAGCTAGTTCTGGTCTTCCTGAGCCTTCATCAATATTTCATTAAAGCTTATCATGGTTTCAACCAAATTCTGAGGATGTATTTTCTCCCTTCTCCCATTGGATTAGGTATCATCATGTCCTCCTTGCACATTTTCTCCTAACACATCATCATCATGCTCATAAGGGTTCTGGTATCATTCACAATCACCATTTTCTTTTCCCTGTATGCTTCTTCTACTACAACTATTCAAGTTTTATCAGCTTCAACCACTGTGCATTATAAGGATATTTATTAGACATCATAGGAATGCATAAAAGACATAAAAAATACAAATTTAATAGAAGTAACTCATGGAACAATTTACAGAGCTATGATGCTTTCTTTGCTTTTCCCCATCCCTGTAATTCTGGAAATTACCCATAGGGACAACAAAACATTATATTTTTTGTCAAAACAGCACCACTGGTTCTTTTCTACCCATAGGTTCATTCACACTTCGGCCCATCTAGCCCCAATGTTTCAAGATGGGCTCTGATACCACTATGTTATGTCCCCAGTCACCTCGATGCCCTTAGAGGCAATGGGAGACAACCATGAATCAACCTGCTAATTTTTTTTTCAAACTACCATTGTACTACAAAAAACCATCCTCAGTCCGTAATCCACAATCCGCAAGCCGCAATGTGGGATTTGGAAAGGAGGAACCACACATGTATAGTGTCGAAGAAATGTGCCTCTGAATTCAGGAATCCTCAATGCATGACTCGGAAGTCGGAACATCAAATTTCATCGCTTCGGAAAACTCCACTCCCGACTTCCACAATGCGGAGCTCGAAAGTCGGAACTCCAAATTCCACCTCTCCAGAAAACTCCACTCCCGACTTTTACAATTCGCAATGCGAGACTCAGAAGTCAGAACCCCAAATTCCACCGCTCGGGAACAATCCACTCCCAAATTATGCAATCTGCAATATGGAACTCGGAAGTCAGAACCCCAAATTCCACCGCTCGGGAACAATCCACTCCCAAATTCTACAATCCGCAATGTGGAACTCGAAAGTTGGAACTCCAAATTCCATCGCTCCGGAAAACTCCACTCCCAAATTCCGCAATTCGCAATGCGGAAATCCAAAATATCTGTTCCAAAGCAACTTCCTTTCCGGCTTCCGCAATCCACAATCCGCCTTGCGGGATTCGGAAATTCGGAACGTGAAACCATCAACCCGAAAATGTTGCTCCTTTGACTTCCGCATTGCGGGAGTCAAAAATCGGAATGCCAAAATCACCAATCCGCAATCTGCAATCCACAATGCAGATTCAGAAAGTTGAAATCCCAACTGCACAACTTCTCAGGCCCATAACTTCTTCATCCTAATTCCAATTTGGGAAAATACGATACCGTTGGAAATCTCTCTGTGAGATCTATGCAACTTCCTGATATTCAACCACATCTGAGAACTTTGATGCTGTCTCTCTTCCAAACCAAAATGAGGCCCCAACCTCCTTAAGGCCTCCTTTCCTCCTTGCAAGGAACTCTGATTTCTTTCTGTCATGGGTCCCCCCTTCACCTGAACCACAGAGGGGTCATGAGACACAACAAGGGTTGTCTAATTCCATTTGCAAGTCCAAGTGATGCAATGCAGTCCATTTAGAAGTGTGTGCAATGCATAACAACATAAATAGTGAAATTAAATCTGATCAATGCATCTATACCATGCAAGTTTAGCAGCACATTTAACACAAGGAAATGGTAAAACTATCAAACATAAATCTTCCTCATACTCAGGCTTATACACATAATTCTTGCTGGTTAATTCAAGTAATACTTTCATTCACATTGGCTTGAAATAACATATAAACACCTCATAGGAAATTAACATCATTTAGAAACACATAATGGACATAATTTAGATAACAAAGAGCACTTATCTTTAAGATGAAGTTGTTCAAGCACCTGGCTATGTGAGAGAAACATTCCACCCAACTATAGGTCTCTGTCCAGCCTATATTCTTTCATCTAAGAGACCACCCCCGAGCTGGGATGTGTATCCACTAAGGAGGAACTAAACAAACTCACTCACATTCATGATTTCACACAACTATCATGCTAAGCCAACACACAATTGGGTTTATCAAGCATGCAAAGAGACAAAGGGGGAGGATGCTAAGCCAGTGAGTTCAACCATAGAGCTACATGCATCTCAATTAACTCAAACATCCTTGGCACCCACATACCTACAACACCCCACACAAGCAAGGTCCCCTTCTCTGCTGCATAGTCCTGTAGCCACCCCTTCCCTCCAGTGCTCTTCAGGGTGGGCATAGAAAGGTCTAAGCTGCTAACTCTTTGAGATTCTAGCCTTCACTAGGTTTGTCAAGAAAATCCAACCTATGTTATTTCTCTCATTCTGTCATCCACACTACATTCCTCGCTATCAATCTGTGTCCTCTTTCTAGTTCGCTTCTTCCTCTTTCTGCCAAAAGTCCTATCATCTTCCTCCCTTTGCGTTTTTATTGAGGGTTCCCATTCTTCGATTTTCCTTTCCACCTCTAGTTTCTTAGGCGTTTTGGCCACTCTATCAACGTGGCTTCCACCCAGAATTGCGACCCTTCCTCTTCCTTCACTGTTCGTATGAGTACGCATTAAACTGATTTTTGTTGTCCCACTATCCCACATCCCCCTCACCTCTCCCTAGTTGATACACATGGCCCCCTCTTATTGGTTTCCTCCACAGCCAGTTCTTTTGCTATTTTTTTATTGCAATATTAAATATTTACTTTATTTTTCAAATGTTCCATGGCTTAATAGCACATGGCTAACATACTATCAAATACTTGCCTTTTTAAATAAAATCCGAGCATCCACTAGAAGGGCCTTGGCCTTGAGCTCCATGCTAGAGAAACATACATTGCATGTAAACAATAATTACATTAAAATCCAAAATACCCTAAGGGTCAAAATGGGGGTATCACATTACCCACTAGGTTGACTTGTCTTGGGGGAATATAAAAATACATTTAATAATTATTTTCTTTACTTAATTTTCTCCCGAAGGTTTACATTTATTCTTTCAAGGGTGTACATGATTAATTACATCAAGATCAAATCCTGTAGGAGGTACAAATAATTACAATAGAATATAATAATAATAACTTCCGAAGTTGCACAAAATCCAACACTCTCTCTCAACAAGGAAGGTATTCTTTGATCTTCATTGGCATCACGATCATCTGGGTTTCATATGTACATATATGCTTTCTGAATAATCTCTATACATACTGAAGGTTGTCAACACAGTCTCAGCCCTTTGAGAAATGTCATCATGCATCAACTCCACCAATCCTTCGGTGAGTCCAAGAGAGTCTCTCCATCATACATCGATGTCTGAGAGATAGGCTTTACCATATGCTACATGTTGGTTTCATCTCCCAATAGGATCCTCCCAGACCTGGATGAGAACCTATACGAGCAGAGGTGCATGACCATCTACTACATGTTTGTCTCATCTACCGATAGGGTACTCCCATACATGGCTAAGAACCTGAACGAGTAGAGGTACCTATGCAATCATCACACGACCATCTACTACCTGTCTGTCTCATATTCCAATGGGATCTTTCCCATACCTGGATGAGAACCTGGACGAGCAGAGGCACCTGTGTGTAACCCGACCATCTACTACTTGTCTGTCTCATCTGCCGATGGGATTTCTCCCATACCTGGATGAAAACTTGGACGAGTAGAGGCACTTGGGTGGAACCCGACCATCTACTTCTTGTACATCTCATCTTCCGATGGGATTTATATCATACCTGGATGAGAACCTAGACGAGTAGAGGCACCTGGGTGGAACCCGACCATCTACTGGCTATCCATCTCATTTTCCGATGGGATTTATCCCATACTTGGATGAGAACCTGGACGAGTAGAGGCACCTAGGTGAAAGCAGGGTAAACATCTCTATGTCATCTCTCCCTCTCAAGGAGGTACATGTTCTCTTCTGATCCAAGTCTTCCATGAAAGTATTCAAACTTCATCCTGGGAATAGGCTTGGTGAAAACATTTGCAGTCTGGTCATCTGTTGGAACATACTATAACTCGACTGCACCTTTCTGCACCATATCACGTATGAAGTGATATTGAATCTCTTAATGCTTCGAATTGTTGTGGAATACAGGATTCATTGATATCTGCACACAGCTTTGGTTATCACAGTGAATCACATTTGGCTCTGGAATGTGGCCAAAAAATATTTCAAGGATTTTACGAAGCCATACTTCTTCTCAGGATACTATACTAGAAGCCATATACTCAACCTCTGCAGTATTGAGTTCTGCTTCCTGCTGCACCAGGAAATCACTGCAGAACCCAAACTGAAGCAACATCCGGAAGTAGTCTTCCTATCTGCAGCACATCTGCCCCAATCTGAGTCTGTAAACCCCTACAATCTCTAGTTACTTTGACTGAAGCATATATCAGGCCATATACCACAATGCCACACAAGTATCTTAGCACATGTTTTGTATCAATCCAGTGAATCTACCTCAGTTTTACACATGAAATGATTGAGAGAATTCACAACAAAACATATATCTTGTCTGGTGTTTGTTAGATACATCAAGTACCAAATCAGCTGGCGATACATAGTGGGATCAATCAAATTTGAATCTGAAGCAGAATCCCTGAACTTCTTCGAATTTGTATCCATTGGAGTGGCCATGGAATTGCAGTCCAACATCCCGAATATCTTCAGAATATCTATGGTGTATTTTCCTTGTCCTAGGAAAATTTCCTTGCCATACTTCTAATCCCAAGAAGTAATGCATCAATCTAAGATCCTTCATTTCGAACTCAAAGTAAAGCTTCTTCTTACACCATACGATAAGTTTCTCATTTCCTGTGAGAAGCAGGTCATCAAGATAAAGGACCAAAATCAATGGCTTATTATCTGCAACCTTGTAGTAAAGGTTGGGGTCTGCATCACTCTGATGCAACTTCCACCCCATGGCTGAAGCAATGGAAATGATCGATCTGATGAAAGTATATCGAGCCACGGGAGAAAATGTCTCATTATAATCGACTCCCTCTTTCCGAGAGAACCCTCTGGACACAAATCTAGCCTTGTGTTTTTCAACACTCCCATATGCTCCATGAAAAGTCTGATGTGCCCATCTAGGCCTCTTCCAGCCTACTGCAATATCTATGGGAACATCAACTGGCTCAACTAGATCAATGGAATCGATGGGTTCATCCTCTTCTGCTAACTCCCTCTGAACTAAAGGGGGAGATGATCTCATCTCCTTTGGTTATAGCATTTCTTCGTCATCGATCTCCATGTTTGATCCTCTGCCTTTCCTAAAAGACATTTCTACTTCTGATCCGGGAGGATATCGGTGACGGCCCACCTCTTCCAACTGGCTCAAAACAGTCTTCTGGCAATTTTGGTAAATTACTATTTTTAGTAGTTTTTCGAGTCTTGAACTTCCAGAGCCATTTTGAGGCCCTAAACGACATTTTTTGGCGATTTGGGGGACCAAATGGTTGCCACTGGCACACATTTGGGCCCAGTTGAAAGTTGTAAATCTTGGATAGACCTTTCCAACGGGCTACCGAGCGCCCCAAACAGAGATCGTATGCAAAAGTTATGACCCCGGGAAGTTGACTATTCAACTAACCACCTTGGGGCCGTAAACTTTATGACGGTTCATCTTCTAGGGTTAGGTTTTTGGATGTTTGGGATTCTTTCCCTCATGCTTATGATAAATAGGCCCTTTCGGCCTCTCTTTGTATTCATCTTGGCACGAATGAGCATAGCAGCCACATCTCTTCTCAGAGATAGCTACCACCATTCCAGCTATTGTATTTTACAGTCTGTTCTATTTATGCTATTTAATAGAATATGTGTTTACTGTATCATTGTGTTCTTGCAATATATCTCTCTATAGGATTTTGTATATGCTATCTTTTGTTTCGTTCCCACATAAATCCGGATCAAATTCAAAGGACACATCCCTGTTGAATTCAATCTGTCTGAATTTCGGGGATGAAGATTTTGTATGCCTTTGAAGACTTACTGTATCCCATGAAAGTTCCCTTCTTTCTTGAAGGTTCTAACTTCGTCCTTTTCTCCTTGGGCACATGTATGTAGACTGGACAACCAAATATCCGAAGGTGGCCCATTTCTGGTTTCACTCCTATGAAAGCTTCTTCCAAGGTCATCCTTCTAGTCTAAGAGTCATAATCTGAATATTAACGAGATTCATGTGTCCACCACTTTTTCATCGGAACAAGTCTCATCATCCTTCTCTTGTAGGCCATATCATATGGTCTTTTCCATACAAGTCAAATCCCGACTGATTATCAGTGACATTGCTTAATCAAATTTAACCAATGTCTATTTCAATGCAATGACAATAGTTTACACAGTCATCTTGGCTAATAATTTAGCACAAAAATCATAAACATGTCTACCAAACACATCTGGGAACTATCTAGATGTCTTCTATCTCCACTAGAACATGCCATCAAGAGTGTGCACTACTCTAAGCATGCAAAAAGAAGATATCATGTAGACTAGCTCCATTATGTGTTCATGAAATGTTGTGTAGCTCATATGCATATAAAATACAGCAAGAGTCTATAGAAAACCAAAAGTAAACTATATCAACTTCTCAACACACTTCTTGATAGATTTGCATATAATGGTTATGGACATATAATACAAAAACAGATCTATGTAAGCAAGAAAACCAAATACTTATCTCTTATTGTTTTTGTGTGTGGGCTCCCACTTCCTTCTTGTGGGAACCATGGAGAGATCTATGTTCTGGCAGTCTAGATATTCATATCTCCTCAACATATGGAGAACTAAAAGAAGAAATCTAAACAATCATCATTCCTTGACTTCTTGTGATGAGTGTCTTCATCAACATTAGCAGTTGAGGCTTCATGCTTCCTTTTAATTAAACTTCGGAAATTAGTTGCATAATGACCATATGCCTTGCACCTGCAGCATTATATCTGAGACAAATCCTTCTTCTTCTCCTTCTGATCTGGTGGAGGACTTGATCTCCTACCTTGGTGCTCGTGTTTGTAAAACTTTCTTGCCCTTCCCTTTCCTTTCTTGGCATGGGACAAGAATGCTTGATTCTCCTTAGGTTGAGTGCAATGAAGTCTCTACCTTGCTGCTATTCTTGTATCTTCCTGAGTGCAACCTGCCCCTAGCTTATCAAATTTGGGTAGCTTATATCTACCACTTATACTTTGAATGAATGACTCCCAATATGGTGTGATACCATTTAGAGTAGTAATGACAAGCTCCTTATCATCAATGGGATCTACACTGGTACTAAGCTTGTCCCTTAGTTCTGTGATCCTCATGAAATATGAGGCAATGGATTATGACTTGGACATATTCATATTTGATAGTTGGTTTCTCAATGTGAGTGTCACATTGATACTAATATGTTCAAATAGCTTCTTTATGGTTTTGAACATAGTCTTGTTTCCTGATATTTGAGGAACCAAGTGATCTATGACCGAGTCCACCAAAATCCTTCTTGTTCTCGAATCATTCTTTCTCCAGTGAGATTTGTCTTCTTCGGCTTCTAGTTCTGGGACCTTATCATTGACAAACTGCAAGAGATCATTTTATTCTAGTAAGAGAAGAACCCTAGACTTCCAAGAGATGAATTTGGAAGCCCCTTCTAGACGATCTTCAACCTTCATTCCAGTCATCTTTGATTGCAGATCTGGACCAGAAAACCCTAGCAGGAGCTAGGTAGAAATTAAAAGTTGGATTCTTGGAAAACTGAATCCATAGGGAGATGTGCCCTAGCAAGCCAAGTTGAGAAAAGGTGGGGTCGAGCAAAAACTGTGGAGGAAGTAGGTCAAAAACCGAAACCCTAATTTCTGCTACAGCTGAAGAATTAGCTCAAAAATTGAAAATTCTCAGAATTGAATTCTACCTTCACCAAAATATGCGCTCTCCTTAGAGAGAAATTTCTAAGGCTCTTTTTCCGCCAAAATGTTGAGTGAAGGCCTTGAAAGATGAAACCCTAGTTCCGGAAATGGCTTCTTCTAGTACTGCTATGATACCATGTTAGTGTTTCATACAATTATAGCATAATAATTCAATTTTATAAATTCAATAAGATCACTAGAAGAAATACAAAGCATAGAAACAAGAACACGAGAATTTATCCTGGGAAACCCAATCGGGAGAAAACTCAAAAACCTTCGTATAGAGATGAATAATTCTAAGAACAAAGTACAAAGATGAGAGAGAGAAAGTAGAAAGTCTCTCTAACCAAAAACCCCAAAAATAAACTTCTCCTATCTGCAGGTGCGAGATCCTCTCCAAGTGATGCGAACTTGTTGTGTGTGAGTGAATGAACAAATGAGGCATACGACCTCTCTATTTATACACATGAAAAAATGACTTTTTCCCTTTCTGGGCTGACCTAACTTTTCCCAAAATGGGCCGACCTGAATGGGGCAGTTCTGCCCATTGTTTGGGGCATACTGCCTAGTGTTTTGGGGCAGTTTACCCACTGGGATGAATTGTCTAATCTGAGAGGGCTGACTTGTCTTGGGGGAATATAAAAATACATTTAATAATTATTTTCTTTACTTAATTTTCTCCCCAAGGTTTACATTGATTATTTCAAGGGTTTACATGATTAATTACATCAAGATCAACTCTCGTAGGAGGTACAAATAATTACAATAGAATATAATAAGAATAAATTCGGAAGTTGCACAAAATCCAACACTTAAACGTCAGGTACTAGGGGGGAAATACTCGCGCTGGATCGTAATTCTCCAAGAATTCAACCTCCAGTTTGAAAACGCTAAATCCAAAAAGTCATTGGTATTTGCAGACCTCATTTGTGATCTTCCCCGTACTGATCAAGAATCTGAGCCATTGACTCTCTCCCCGATGAGTCATTGTTTTTTTTTAGTACTTATGACCCTTGGTACAGATATGTCACATTGTATCTCCAAACCCAATGCTTTGGTCCTAAATTATCCCGTGATGAATGTATCCGTACCCATCACCATGCAAAATATTACCTAATCATCGGTGCTATGCTATACCGCCGTGGCATTTATTCCATCTTACGACAATGTTTAAATCACGAAGAGGCCGAGCATGTATTAAATGACTGCCACTTGGGGGCATGTGACGTTCATATTTATGGGATGGCTACAACCCATAAGATCTTGCGCGTTGGATACTACTGGCCCTCCATTTTCAAAGATTGTATGGAAGTGGTCACTAAGTGTCCTCATTGCTAGCTTTTTCATCATAAAAAGCACTCGCACCCAGCCCCACTACATATAGTTATCATCATTGGCCCCTTTGAAAAATGGGGCATCGACTTCATGCATTGTAAGCCAACCTTAGCCAGGGGGTATGGTTCATCATTGTCATTGTAGAATACTTTACCAAATGGGACGAGGCTATGCCTACATACAAGGAATACGACGAAACTGCCACACTCTTTATGTTCAATCATACCATCGCTAGATTTGGATTCCCTCAAGCCATCATCACCAATCACGGATCCCATTTCCAAAATAATATGGTAGATGAACTAAGTGCAAAGTTGGGCTTTTGTCATGAAATCTCGACCCCCTACTATCCTCAATCAAATGGAAAAGTAGAGGCCATTAACAAGGTCTTCAAAACCATGATTCAACGCATGGTAGGTACCCACAAGTCAAATTGGCATGTAATCCTTTTTCAGCCCTTTGGGCATACCGGAATTCCGTTAAAACTGCCATTGGTTTCACACCTTTCCAATTGGGACTAGAGGTAGTATTGCCTATTCAGTGTGAAATTTCGTCTTTGAAACTAGCCGTTGAAATTCTACCAAACACAACTACTAAGGAAGAATGATTCTTAATCTTGGAAAAACTTGACCAAACCCTCCGTGATGCAGCTCTAGATAATGAAGCACATAAGAAACGCATCAAGGCTCAATATGACAAATTTGTAAAACCCTATATTTTCAATGAGGGTGATTTGGTCCTTACTTACGACCAAAAACACTATAAGTTGGGGGCAGGTAAACTTGAATATATGTGGCATGGCCCATATATCGTAAAACGTGTCTTGGAAAAAGGAGCTTATGAATTGGTTGACTATGATGGAATATCCTTAGGGGAGCCTCGCAACGGTCTCTACCTAAAACGGTATTATGCTTAAGTTATCTTGCATTATTACTTTGTATATATTGTACATCACATGTGTTTGTGTTTGGTGTGATGCTTTCTTTTAGTGTGTTAGGGTCTTATCTCGATTTTCGCTTATACCATGTTTTGTCTAGATGTACAGATGGAAACCTGCTATGGATTCACGGACAACGGTATCTGGCACACCCGAAGCCTCACCTCAGCAACATGGGTACTCTATTTCCCTGTCGGTGAACTAATAATCTCAAGAGGTACTTTCTTGAGTCCTGCAACTAATAATGTCGTCGAATATCACGCGATGATCAAATTATTGACCGATGCTTTTTCCCTTGGTATGGACCACATTGTCATCTACCTCGATTCTCAACTAGTCGTCTCTCATTTGAACCGAGTCTACACCATCTGTGACCCTAAATTAATCTGCTTGTTTTGGCGGGTACGTCTCCTGGAAAGGTCTTTTGAATCCATTCAATACCTACACATTCCAAGAAGTATGAATACAGTTTTCGATTCATTGGCTAATTTTGTATTAGATTGGCACATTGCACATTCATAAACATTTTTATCAAAGAAACATAATCAACATGACATGTAAACTATTCATAGTGTATAGGAAAGCACGCATAAGATCCAAATCCATCATAAAAACACAGTGTATAATCCGCTAGATAGTGTTTTCTATATATCATGTCTTGCAAAATGTTGTACAAAAAGTTACTGATACAAAAAATATGAAGCTCATAATCTTTCAGTATGTCACATCTACAAAATATGAATCCTATGGATTTCAGTACATCATAACATATACGGCCTATCCCTGAGGGTGCTCATGGTAACATTTGATGGCCCTAGCCACCCGGCGAAGCAACCATCCAAAACATCCCGAAACTCTAGTTTTCCTACGCTGGTAGTGTCGGGGAAGATCATATATGGAGATGTCTGAAATATTAGCAGTCAGCCGCTAGAGATTCTCCTCCAACTCATCTAGCTCCTCCACAGCCTCCTGATGGACCGTTTCCGTCTCACCAACCACTCCTCGCCTCTCAATAGGTGAGGACCCCGCCGGTCTATATGGGTCAATGTCTACATAAGAAAAATATGAGATATCAGTACTACACAAAAACAATAAAAACTTATAAAATATATAAAAAACAAAAGAGTTTGTTTCTTACCAATCTCTCCCCACTGCTCTCTGTATGGAAGAGCTAAATCGGGATCTCCTCTGAAATATTCCCCCGCATAAGCATAATCCTTAACCATGAGGAGATGGACGCGTAAACACCTGAATAAATTCGGCCCGTATGTGATCATTGGTCCAACGCCACCATGGTAGTCCATCACCTCGACCCACCTCTGCATGCACGGATCTTGCGGGTTGAGATCGTCGATCTCAACTTGAGGACAAAGAAGTGGAACCCTCTCCAGGAAGAAAGAGACCACAATGGATCCATATCCAAACTGTTTCAACTCTCCTCTACGGAACTTGCTCAGTTGGTCCTTTAGGTTTGCGAGGAGCCCCTCGCACCAATTGAACACAGTAGAAACCATACACTCAATGGCATACAACATATGGGCCTCGGTGGCCTGATGTGGGGCCCTACTTTCCACTACCCGCTCGATGGTAAACAATACAGTCCTCAAAGGAAGGTCCCACACATTTTTTATGGGGATTTTCCCACCCAACATCTGCGTGCCCGAAGTGCAGAATGACGCTATGAGATTCTCAATGGATTGATCACTACCCCTAGGTCTGGATAGTGAAATTGGGGCCCCATGCCTGGATAATCCTATGAAAAAGTATATGTCCTCAACAACCAAAGTGAGGATATGTGCCCCTACTCTAAAATGTTTTTGATCCAAGTCCCATAGCTGAATCAAGTAGTCCATCAACTGTATTTGGGCTCTCATTCCTTGGACATGAAAGAATTTGAGTAACCCAGACTCCCTCAAAGAATTAATAGAGTGAGGATCATTTGTGGCTTGCATATCCTCCAATTCGTGCTCACGCTCCTTCCACTACACCGTTTTGATGGCTAAACCTTGCATAAACACCAAAATAATGGACATTAGATTATTTTTATTGCTTAAAAGTTTGTTTTTTGGGCCCCATTCCCAAATTTGTGGGTCAAGTTGCGCCAATGCACCGCGTCTTTGCAGATAGGGCGTCAGCGACGCACTTTTCCCATGAGGAAGGTGCGTCACTGCTGAGTGACGCACTTCCCGAAAGGGGAAGTGCGTCACCCAGGGTGCACAATCCCCCCTTTAGAATGAGTCTCAAAACCCCAAAAAACTTTCATTAAACACAAAATTTTAACCATAAAAACCAAGACAATGAAGTTTAGAGTTACCAGGAACTAACATGAGTCTGAATGACTGACCAAGGATCCCACAATCGTCGTCGAAAGATTGAGCTCCAAAGAGGTTTTTTCTCACTATTCAACTTGGTAAAAATGAAATGGTAAATAATTTTTACCATTCACCCTTTTTATATAAAAATGGAATATTCCTTTTTATATTTTTGTTATTTCATGGGTTTTTTACTATAGTTGATCCCATTTTTATGTTTTAAAACCTTATGATGGATCCTAACTTGGTTCCCGTAGCTTGCAGGTAGAGGAAAGTGGTGTTTTGATATGATGGTAACCATTGTTGAATTTTCATACTCCCTATCAAGTGTGAAAAGGCCTTAGATCATTTTTTATACTGTTATCGTGCTCATTAAATCTAAGTATTAAAGGTATTGAGCTGAGTCTTTGTTCCTTCTCATGCTCGCAAATACATGAGAATAAGTCACCGAGTTATATTTGATCTATTTTTCAGGTTTGTAAAAATCCTACGAAAAAAGAACCCCCTTGGAGTCTCCTTTAAGCTCTTTTCAGACTCCCTAAATAGGAAAAGATTGCCAGACGAACTTGATTCTTTCACGCTTGTAAAAGTATTAGAAAGGTCATCTTTCTGGTGATAGTTTACCCCTTTTTCGGACCAGCAAGACTATTTATGAAAAAGGAGCACTCTAGTTAATCATGACTAGAAGAGTTCTCTCTCACGTTGTTTTATCCTTTTTCGGGTGAGGAGACTAAAATTTATGAAAAAGTACTCATTGGAATCTTCTTTATTCTTTTCAGACTCTCTAAATGTTAAATGACATCGATTTCACCTTCTTTGGACTCGTTAAAATCTAACATTGAAGGGTCCTTTTAGGGATGAACCTCTCCTATCCGAGGTTCATAAAACATGTGATATTGGAATTGTCCTAAGGATGAGCTATCCTGAGCATCTATTACCCTCCTCAAGCTCGTTAATAAACAAAGAGGTACTCATCAATCATGATGGGGAATAAGGAAAGAGTTTGCATGGTAGTACATAGTATCTCTTGAACATGGCACTTTTTTGCATTTCATTCAAACCGCTTGGATAATTTGCTTGTCCTCAAGTATCGCCAATTCAATGAGTCATCATACTCCTTTGGGTCATCCGAAGAATGCATCGATCATTAGTTGCATTAGGTCTCGGTGTTAATATCTTCATGTCAATGCTTCTAAGTCATGTCATTCTGTGTTCAAGAGAAGTCTATTGATCGAGTCAATCTCTATAATCAATATACCCCCCTTTGTGTCAGTCACCCCTAAGTCATTGTTCAAGCATTGCTCTATAGTCCAATCTACTCCAAAACATCTTTGATATTGTTTCGTGTCGATGATGAGGGAAACATTATGGCCCTCCTTCGATAGGTTTATCCTTTTCGACTTCAACACATCGTCCAAGGATTGAACTTAGAAACCAGTCAAGTACTTTGGGACTGCATGACTCAATGGCAAGTTACCTATCTTTCAATAGTAAGTTCACATCATTAAATTCTGATTGAAATATTCCACCGAGTGTTCGACCTCAACTCATTGATTCACATTCGGCGGTATGTACTATGATGCCTTGGAATCATTGACATCAATGATGATTTCCCTGGAACTTGTTAATGGTTTGTATTAATGACCAGTAATCAAGTGGTTTCTACCATGTTCGACTTCAACACATTGTAATCACATGGTTATTTCATGTCATTGCGGGTTCGGTTTAAAGACCTTGGGTTAAATTATGTATCTTATCCAAGCTACGATGGAGATTTTTTGAGTCATATCACACAGATCCACTTTTGTATTGGTCGTGGATGTGTGATTATCTCATCATGGATCTACACTTGTATCTAGTAGCCATGATTGTGTTCAATCAGTTGATACTACCATGG
This sequence comes from Larix kaempferi, assembly GCA_027924585.1. Classification (NCBI taxonomy): domain Eukaryota; kingdom Viridiplantae; phylum Streptophyta; class Pinopsida; order Pinales; family Pinaceae; genus Larix; species Larix kaempferi. Next base: position 2,513,142 of record BSBM01001669.1, on the reverse strand, counting down.
ATCTGTAATGCATTGGTCGACAACCATGTTATGATTCATTTGAGACACATATCTTAGAGTCTGTTGTACTACAGTGGTCTTTGATTGTCACTCCAACTGATGGTCCTTGCCTTGAACTTCCATATTTCAAAGCATATCACCTACCCTATTTTACTAGATTCATGCTTTGGGGTCATTCTGTTACACCAAAATATCGTCATCATGAGTTTTGTGTCCTCTATTTTCCCTGGTTCCTAAAGCACTTAGGACAAATGATTGAAAGAATAATTGTTGATTGCTCCTGTTGTCTTTTGTTGTCACCCCGACGTGCCCTTCCCATTAACAAGGTGCGTTAGACCCTTGGTGATGCACTCTGCACATTGACAGAGCACGTCGATGATACTTTTTTCCTTTCAACAAGGTGCGTCACCCCTCAAATACGTGAGTTTCCTATGTACAAAGTGCGACATTGTTGGTTTAAAATGAGAAAGAGAAGCTTCGAGCGACTTCTAGAACCCTTGGTTACGTGGAAGTTTATCCCTATGAACTAGGGAAGGTGGCACTCAATTCCCTTACCTTTTGGGATGATCCCTTGAGCTTCTCCCATAAATCGTCAACCTCTATTATCCATTTAGGCCTATAAATACAAACCCCTTATCCATGGTTAAGGGGGAGAAAGATGGAGCACTTAAATGCTGGTGAAATTATGCTAGAGTTGGTTCCCTTTCATCCATTAGGAGGCAAAAGATTGGATCTTTGAGGCTAGGATCATTTGGAAGGATTTGTGGCGTCAAAGATAGGTTGTAACCTCTCTCTATGTATTTCTTATAATTACATTATTGCAGATTATTTCCATAAACATCCTATTATTGTAAGATCTTTAGAATTGGCTTCTTTGACTGCTAGTTTAGATTGATCTATGTTTATATGCTATTAGTACTTGCTTGTTTCCACTTGTCGTATATTTTTTTGCAGCTAAGATCTGGATATCAAGAGATACATCAAGCAAGGAGATAGTATTGTGCTCATAAGGTGAGTTGTCTTCTGATACCCTTTTTAATTTGATCAATCTAGGAAATTAATTTGTATTGTGTATAAATTTTGTTCTAGATCCGAACCATTCAGACTAGGGAGATCGGTTAGTGTCTGCACTGACGGATTGTTCGAAAACACCATTGATACTTCCTTTGACAAGATCTCCCTGATCCATGTAGCTATAACTTTAGCATTGAGCTTGTATATACAGTTGTAGAGCGAAATAGGCCTGTACATAATCCTAGAAAAAGTGACCCTTATCGTTTTTGGGGATTAGGGTGATGAAATTAGAATTAAATATTGCAAGGATCCTTCCCTTAACCCTCAAATCCTCTATGACCACGAGGATATCTTCTTAAAAAAACTCCATTAAAGTTTCAAAGAATTCAATTGGCCACCCATTGGGGCCTGGGGATTTTACCATTCTACATATCACTTACAACTGCTTTTAATTATTCCATGGTGACCAGGTGGAGAAGGACGTCATTTTGTTCCTCTGAAACGAAATTTGGGAACTCTGCAGTTAGGCTCAACATATGAAGCAGAGAAAATTCCCTGTCCTCCGAATAAATCCTTTTAAAGTGATCAAGACCTAATTTGGAAAGGTCCTGAAACCACGAGTATTCAATTTTCTTCCTTATCATACAACTGCCAAATAAAATTAGTATTTTTCCTGTGTTGTATAAATTTGCGGAAATATTTTGTATTGTTTTAACCCAACTTTAACTAGAGGGATCTACTTTTTAATCTGGTAGAGGCCTCTTCATCTAAGAGGTATTTTCTTTTCCTTTTCTCCATCTGTTGAATCTCTTGTCTTTGTGGGGATGAAGAGAAACCTTTTGGATGACTGTTGTGAAAGTATTCAAGCCTCTATTCAATAGATTTTATCTCTAAATATTCGTCCACTATCTTCTGAGAGATCAAGGGAATGTCAAGTCCTTTGACCCTTTTGAGGCTGTTATTAAATTGGATAGTTGTTGATTCTTGGTTATCCCCATTGTAAGGAATCCATGATCTATGTATCATGTCTCAAAAATTCGAGTCCTGTAACCATCTAACATTGAACTTAAAAGGGCTAGGAGGTTTCCTTTTTCTTTGGAAAATCTTGAGGAAGATAGCGTGGTGGTCCAATTCCCCACCAACTCCTACCCATTGACACACAGAGGAGACATATTTGAGAGTGTCTTCATTAATGATAAACCTATCAAAGTGCTTAACAATGTAAGCATCTCCTAGCCTCATGTTGTGCCAAGTAGGTTGCAGTTGTACAGGGAGTATGTCCAAAAGAGAGTGTATGTTTAGTTGTCTATTGAAGTACTCCGCCATAGGGTCGCATTGAGCTTGCAGAACCCAAATTTTTGCTTCCCCCGAAGTAAAGTTTAAGTCTCCTCCTAGAATGAGTCTATCCACCTGTAGGAAGCTTGATCCAAGAAGGCGGTCCCATATTCCATTCTCTATTGGCAAGGACCATAAACATTGATGAACGAGAAAGTTAAGCCTAACTCTCTTGAAAATAAAATTGTGTCCAATCCGAAGGGGAAGGCCCAGTTGTTGGTGCACAAAAAGACATTGGAGTTCCATTTGATGACCAAACCACCGAATCTTCCAAAAGCATCAACGCAAACAAAATTCCATCCTAGAATAAGTCTTTTAAGATCCTTGATAATTTCATCACCTGAAGTGTTTCCTGAAGTAATATAACCTTAGATCTTGACGAACTAATAATTCTCTTTAGGGATAATGTTTTGGAAGGTATCCCTAACCCTCTACCATTTAGGGAGAGGGAAAGCATTAGGTTAACATACAACAGAGTTTAATTGGTCTAAGCGACCCAAAAAGTCTATTTTGTCTACCTGTAGATATATCCAAAATTGCCTGAGATATTGCAGTATCCATTACTGATCTTCTTCCTCTCAACTTGGGAGAGGATTTGGGTAGGTCTATGATTCCTTCCAGACCACTCCTCAATTTTTTAACCCCCAATAGAGAATGTATATTATAGTCATGTTTCTTCTTAGGGTCCTGAGGGGGAGTGGGAGGTATAATAGTATGAGAAACTAAATTAGCCAAATGAAAAGGATCCATATCTGGGGTAGATTCCCTTTGTAGATGTAGGATGTCAGAAACTTCAGGAAATAAACATGAGAGGGGTGTGGGTTCCCTCTAGGGGGGAAAGGTCAAAATCGAGGAGGAAGGCGAGTCAATAGAAAGGTGCCCCCAGACCAGGAGAGTTGAGGGCCTATATAGGGCGAATGAAGGGTTCCGTTGGGAAATTAGTAAAAAAACTAGACGAGGAATCCAATAGGGGATTAGGAAAAATGGGTCGAAAAGGCACCGATAGAGGGTTTAAGTTTGAGGAGAAACCATATGGGAGGATAATATTCCATAGCCAATATTTCTTCTGGGTAAAAGACTAAAGGTACCACCAGGATATGTTTGATTCAAACAGCATCAACCCAGAACAAGAAATATATGAGAATCCAAGAGAGGTAAATCGAGGAACTTACCGGGGTTGAGGAAGCCTTTTGAGGAAGAAGAAGATAGTGTCTGAAGTTTTCTTTTGCTAGAGGAGAAGTCCTTGTAGACGATATATGTTATGAGCTCTAGTTGATCCCTTTTGAAACCACCGTAGAGGCTCCTTCATGTACAAAAGTTTTGAGGTCCTCTGAATTTTCCATATTTAGGGATTTTTACTTCCAAATCTTCTTCCTGAAAGGATTCGAACAGTTCAAGACTAAATTTCCATAACAATGACATCGGTTGCATTTGAAGGGGATTCCAAAATAATTGAGATGTTGTAGCAAGGACTTACCCTTCAGAGTAATCTTGAGTTATTCTGATAGATCCTTGAGGTCCAATTCAACCATAATCTTAGCTACTAAGAGGATCCCTGAATCTATGAAACTCATATCTACTTTGAGAAAGGTCCCGAGGGAGTCCCGGATTTTTTTGAAGACCATAGGAGCCTAGAGTTCTAGGGGTAGGCCCAGAATCTTTACCCAATAAGCGTGCTCATATAATTTTTATGATCTCGTGTCAAAGAAGGGGGAGCAATACTTAAGTTTCAAGACCGAGGAGTCCCACTCCCAAATCCTTTGGAGTATTTTCTGAGTATCTTTCAGCTTATCAAGAATGATTCCCAACCATCCCTGGGTCAAAGAGAACAAGGTTGTCTCATAACCTAGCATTGTTTTCCAATTTTTCTTCACCTAGTCCTTGAAATTACCTAGTCTCATAGTTCTTCCCCTCACGCACCCTACCAGAGCATGTTTTGACATAGTTAGGGCTTCATTAGTTCTACGTCTTCCCCTAGGGCCAGGAATTTCTTTGTTTCTTTTTTAATATAGGGTTTCTCCTTGTATTTTATGTGAGGAGAGGTAGAAAGAACTTATGTGCTAGGGGAAAAACAACTCTAAGGGGCTTGATAATCCCTTCTTGGTCCTAACTTTAAGAAGCCAACATTTCTGACCGCTCTTCCCTATTATAATTCTTGATTAAGGAACCTGTGAAAGCGGTATCATCCTTCCCTATAGGTTGAGATGATAGAAACTCCACTTCGTCACTGATATTGTACCTTTTATCTGGAGTCGAGTATTTAGGGGTAGTAGAGGCTTCATTTTGGCCAGAGAAAAGTGACTAGGGGGAATGTGAACTAAGAAGGCCCTCGTTAAATATATTGTTTTAGGCAATGTGAAACATGGAATGATATACATGTTAGGAATCCAGGAGAGAATAGAGAGAGTCATGTAAGCTATCCAGTTGTCGCTAAGAGGAGGGAAACCACTATCCCTTGAGTAACTCGATGTGTCAGGGAAGGGGGACCCGAGATTCAAGGACATGAAAGTGGAATACAATATCCCAATAAAATAGGTAGAACTGCTCCAAAAACAAAAAATAATAGTTATAGTCTAGGAAAGAGTTAAGCAGCTAAGGGGGTACTTCTTTTAAGGGTTCAAAACTACGCAGAAACCAAGATGCTTACCTTCGGGGACGTGATATAAATGGGGTTGAGAACCAGAACCTGGATGTGTTGAAGAAAAATAAAAACATATAACAAGATACGTTCCCACTTTTTTTATACATGGTTGGTATTGGACTCAAAGAGCTTGGCTCCATGTCTATAAATAAATGTTGGTTCTCATACATACAGTCAATACTATCCATTCCGATTCAACTTGCCTCCCGTAGATACTGCATCCATGGTTACAGTTCTATAGTTACCTCCATTATAGCACCACCATTAATGTATGTCAAGAAATTAAAGGGTATAGGGGCCGTCATTACATCGCCGCCATTAGAGGGTTTTCTTGTGTTATCATGTCTCGATATGATTGGTCGCTCATACAATTTCTATATTGCACTAAGTCATTTGTTATATACGGAAAAGGGAAATATGTCATTGCTATGTATGACCTACGTCCCCACTTGCCTCTTAGGAGTCATTACAATGATTTAAGGTCTCGGAGCATTGTTTGCTACGGTAAATATGAGTAGATATGAGTAGCTTTAGACTCCATATCATTATTGAGTGGAGACGTCTATGTCTATGACGTTTCATGATAAATATGATACTCTAGGATTAGATTGTGCTTGGTTTCTTAGAGAGATTGTGATAGGGTTGGTGATAATTTAGTTAGAGGTTGAAAAGACTTTTGTTGTTCCTTGATCGAGACATTTGGCCTTACTCAAAAGCTCTTTTGTTTTACTAATTGCTTCTTGTCATTTCATTTATAGTAACATTTATGGACAATTTGATATTGCCACATGGTAGGTCTTGTAATTTTATTATTATGAAGGCTACGATCAATTAGCATAACCATATTCATTAATAAGATGGTTGTGAATTTTGAATTTAGATTATGATTTTGAATTTAGACCACCATTATTATCAAAAAAAAAAAAAAAAATCATAATAAACTACGCAGTGGCATTTATGTGACATTTATGTGAGATGGTCATCCTTCATAACCGTTGATCGACGGCTAGAACTTTAGAATGTTACAACATTACTGCTAGAACTTGTTAATGTCATCAGCTAAAAATATAGTAAATCAGGTTTCTGTTGAATCCGATACGTTTAAAAAGAAATGAAAGTTCTTGGACAATTTAGAGCGGCCGAAAAAATTCGAAGGTTCTTGGACAATTTGAAAGTTCTCGGACAATTTAGAGCGGCTCAAAGTTCTTGAACAATTTAGAGCGGCTAAAATTAGACCCTATATGTAAGACTAGCTGCTTTTCTTTATTTGCACCTGTGCTGCTCACCGTCTTCCATTTGTTCACTGAAGTATCGAAACAGAGGGCCATGGCGAATGAAATGAAGCCGGACGAGGAGCCGAAGGAGGCGACTTACACATACGAAGCACCATGGGACCATATAAAAGCTATGAACTGGAGCGTTCGCAAGGACAAGAAATGGCGTTTGGGAATAGGGAGTTTCTCGGAATCTCCTGGAAGAATGTCGATCGTTCAGTTGGACGTAAAGAGGGGCGACATGAGGGCTGACCCCAAGCTGTGCTTCGAGCAACCGTACCCGGCTACCAAGATGATGTTCATCCCCGACAAAGAATGCCAGAAGCCTGATCTCCTCGCCACCACCTCCGAACATCTCCGCATTTGGCAGGTACGGGATGACAACGATCGAGTCGAGCGGAAGAGCTTGTTGAACAGTAATAAAGACCCAAGAAGAGGAATAAAGGTTCTCACTTCCTTCGACTGGAACGAATACGACCCAAAAAGGATCGGCACTTGCTGCAACGACAGGACCTGCACCATCTGGGACATTGTTCGGGAGAGCGTCGACGCCCAAATGATTGCCCACGACGACATTGTCCACGACATTTCATGGGGAAGCGTCACTGATTTTGCCACTGCCAGCGCCGATGGCTCCGTTCGGATCTTTGATGTGAGACACAAGGACCGTGCATTAATACTCTATGAGAACTGCCAGCCTGGCCCTGGTCTGCTCAGATTGGGATGGAACAAGCAGAACCACATGTACATGGCCACCATCATTCAGGGTAGCACCAGGGTGATTGTTCTTGATATCAGGAGCCCCGGTCTGCCTGTTATAGAGCTAAACAGGCACAGCGCCAAAAGTGTCAATGCCATTGCTTGGGCCCCTCATAGCTCCTCCCACATCTGCTCTGTTGGAGACGACTCGTTGGCGCTGATATGGGACGTTTTCAATTACATGCAGAGTGAGCCTGTTGATGTTGATGGCGGTCTGGGTCCTCTATTAATGGAATACAGTGCGGGCGTTGCAATAGAAGAGTTACAATGGTCTTCAACGGAACCGAATTGGCTTGCCGTGGCTTACACAAACAAACTGCAGATCTTGCCATCACCTCCACAAAACAAACTAAATATCTTAAGGGTCTAAAAGATCTGGTGAGTTGATGTAAACCTAGTTCTGGTTATTTTGGACTTCATGTTTATGTTCTTGTTGTTCTTGGCTTTAGGTTTAGGGTTTTGTTGGCATAGCACTGAATCAAATGAGGAGAATATTGACCCTAGGGTTAGGGTTTTGTTGGCCGAGCAAGATTTGTCAGGTGGTATATGTTTTAGGTTGAATCATTTATGATTTAAAATTTTGATAATGTACTGGAAAAATGTTCTTTATAGAATTTGTATACTTGACTTAATGATTATGTACTTCTGTTATTGGCTTCAGGTCTAGGGTTTTGTTGGCAAAGAAGAGCAATAAATCAAATAAGGAGAATACTGACTCTAGGCTCAGAGATCTTGAGGTGCTACCTGTTTGAGGTCTACAGAAGCCATGAAATAAGATTTATCATTTATGATAATGAACATGAAGTTTATTATATATTTTTATAATTTGTCGTTTCGTTATTTTCTGCGTCAGGTGTTATCTGTCGGATCTGGACAGTAAAATGTTATTAAATATGATTTCTCATTTATGATGTTGGACATGAAGTTTATATATATATTTTTATAATATGTGTTTTTCTTATTTTCTGATTATTTATTTTGATGTTATTTATATATAAATAATTAAAGCGCATTTATCTTTAGTGTTTTTTTATTATTTTTATAAATTAATCTGAGTTTAATAATAATGAAAATGTGTTTGCTGTTTTATTGTGAAATGTCATGAAGTTTATATATATATATATCTTTATAATTTATGGTTTTCTTATTTTTTAATAAAAAAATATTTTGATGTTATTTATATAAATAATTCAAGGGTATTTAGCTTTAGTGTTTTTCTATTATTTTTATAAATTAATCTGAATTTAATAATAATGAAAATGTGTTTGTTGTTTTATTGTGAAATGTCCAAGTGAAGTTTATATATATTTTTATAATTTGTGGTTTCGTTATATAAATATTTATTTTGATGTTATTTATATAAATAATTAAAAGCATTTAGCTTTAATGTTTTCTATTACTTTTATAAATTAATCGATTTAATAATAATGAAAATGTGTTTGTTGTTTTATTGTGAGATGTGACTTAGTAGCAGTGAGTGCTTTTTTCATAGTAGTGAGAGCCTATTTTTGTTTCCTATCAATATTTGAAATACCGATTTCATTTTAATGGACATATTAATTAGAGAAATCTCGAATACAGAAATTAGATAAAATTATTTGCAAAATCTTGAATACAGACATTATATAAAATTGGTATCAAATTTACAATCATGTATAAAGTCGTGTATCAAATGCCTTCCACCAATTCAGTGAGCGGATATGAAACTGATTATTCTGAGGTGGCCGGCTGTAAACTGATTATTGAAATTGAATCAATTGGTAAGTTGAAAGCTTATTTAATTGCTGATGCCCAGAGCAAAACACCGGATACCTACGAAAAGCGGTTAAGGATCAGTTTCCGTGGCGAAAGGAAATTGCAGTTTCACTCTAGTATTTGGTATTTTGTAGCAATAGAACTGTGGCAAATGATAATAAAAAGAGGCCTTTTCCCTAAATAATAATAAGGTCAAATCCATCTCATATATATACAAGACCTAATGCGGCAATGTCGGTGACAGAACAAAACATGAAAATAGCAATGTCTGTCTTCATCTTCGGCATTAGTTTCCCAATCAAAAGACTTCTTGATGTCAAGATTATCCGGCTTGATTAGATGAGATTTATAATTTTCATTCAACATCTTAAATAAACTCTCTGCAACTGTTCGGGCACTTTTACACCTAAAGGAAAACCTGTCAGTGACAGAATCCCCAGTAGATAACAGAGCCTTTCATGGATGCAGAAAGTGCAGATAAGCCAGGCTGCTCCATCGAAGTTTTTTCAGCCAAATGAGGAAAACTACTGTAGGAATCATTCAACTTGACTGATTGAGACTTTATCAGTCTTGTGGCATGCACCACTTCGGTGGTAACCTTTTCAAAAGGTATTGCAGTACTTTCTTGAGGCTTATCAAAAATGGATTTATCCTTGGTCACTTCTTTTTCTAAAGAAAGCTCAAATAACCTTTCAGAAACCATTGGTGTTTGGAGAGAGTGGCATTGTGAAGACACTGGAATTTGCATTTCATTTGTTTCTCCCAGGTGGCTCTTTGTCCACTGTATTTTTGTCATTTTGTTTGCATGTTTCTTCCATCTATCTTCAATTTCACTATTAGAAACCACTACACTGCGAAAACATCACATATATTCAACAATTACTTACCTGTTCCAAAAATTATGGAAAATTCAAAATCTTTAGAGAAATGAAAACTCGACTGCTTGAAGTATGCAATTTTCTTTAAATTAAGCTGGCTATCATAGCTGCATAACGAAAAATCAAAGCAGATGGAATTTCAAGGCACTGGTTAAAAGTTAAAACAAATGCTTTAGCAGTTTATGTTGAACCCTAAAAACTCTAGAAAAAGTAAACACATGAAAAAAAAATCAGAGAGTTTCTGCAGTAAATCCTTACTGATTGGAATTGTGTAGTATACATTGAGCGGACCTTAAACATCTGTTAAGATTCAATATGCAAAGATAGAAAATATCAGCATTACATTCCATTTCACAATAATAGCATATACAGGATCACTGAAGAAACAACAAGCACAGCATAAACACAAGAGACATAGATTTATCCTGGGAAACCCTCATGGGGTAGAAAACCCAACAAAGCTTCCTCAATATAGATGACCAGCAATATACAAAGATGCAAACCAAAGACATGATCTCTTCCTCCTCCATAGCAGACCCCTCTCTCACAAGTGCGTTACATTTCAAGTGAGGGAAGTGTGTGTATAATGAGGAACACACCTCCTCTATTTATACACATCTCTGACTTGTACTTTATATTAACTAGGTCGGCCCCAAATTTACCACTGGGTTAAACACCCCACTACAACTGACTGGGCCGACCTCACTAGGGTGGTCGAACAACCCTTTGACCCACATAATACATACAAGGCCGACCCCCACTAGGGAAGTCTAATAACCCAAGTTACCACATTCCAACGGAGGAATAAACATCTCTGGATATATAATAAGATATTCACGGAGGAATGAAACATCTCCGGAATAATAAAGTACAAATATAATATTCTTTGAAGTTACAATATTTCAACACTCCCCCTTAACGAGAAGGATATTATAACAGCATCTGCTCAAGCAAGGAGTCATCAACATCATACATGATACATCTATAAATCATTGGAAGCTTTCTCAACATCATCAATAACTCAAGCAGTTACTGGAACATCTTCAATATTGGAACACGAACATCTTCAGTACTGAGTCTTTATCTTCTGCAGCACTCGAACAGCTACAGCAACATCAACATATGGATCCTCACGATCATCAGCATCGTCATCACACGATCATCAGCATCGTCATCTAGACCATCAGTATTAGTATCCTCACCAATACAAGTATACACATCATCAATACAAGTATCCTCATCAATACATATTCTCATTAATACATATCATCAATATCAATACAAGTATCCTCATCAATACATATCATCAATATCAATACAAGTATCCTCATCAGTCAAGTATACACAATAGCAGCATACTCTGCAATACACATGATCCTTCCTTTCGGAATAACGAGATCAATCTCATCACAATCATGTTTAAGACTATCATTCCTTTCGGAATTACGAGATTTACGGTCTTAGGATGATTAATCCATGCTCAATCTCTTTTAAGACAATCATTCCTTTTGGAATTACGGGATTTATGGTCTAAGGATGATTAATCCATACTCAATCTCTTTTAAGACAATCTTTCCTTTCGGAATTACGGGATTTAATGTCTAAGGATGATTAATCCATACTCAATCTCTTTTAAGACAATCCTTCCTTTCGGAATTACGGGATTTACGGTCTAAGGATGATTAATCCATACTCAATCTCTTTTAAGACAATCCTTCCTTTCGGAATTACGGGATTAATGGTCTAAGGATGATTAATCCATACTCAATCTCTTTAAAGACAATCCTTCCTTTCGGAATTACAGGATTTACGGTCTAAGGATGATTAATCCACACCATTCATTTAGGACTATGGCCAAGGATGATTTAATCCACACCATTCATTTAGGACTATGTCTAAGGATGATTTAATCCACACCATTCATTTAGTCCAAGGATGATTTAATCCACACCATTCATTTAGGACTATGTGCTCAGGGACAATGCAGTCCTATCACATCCGCTAGGGACTTCATTCTCGGAGACATATGTCTACGACTCTCTTTAGGACTAAAGTCCAGGGATGATACAATCCCCACTTGTCCACTAAGGACTTCATTCTCGAAGACACATGTCTACGGCTCTCTTAAGGACTGAAGTCTAGGGATGATACAATCCCCACTTGTCCACTAAGGACTTCATTCTCGAAGACACATGCCTACAACTCTCTTTAGGACTGAAGTCCAGGGATGATACAATCCCCACTTGTCCACTAAGGACTTCATTCTTAAAGACACATGTCTACGGATCCTTTTAGAATATGTGTTCAAGGATGATGCAATCCCCTCGTCAACTTAGATCCTGTCTAAGGACCATCCACCAACCTCTCTGTCGGCATCACCAATATAGGTATCCACATCATCGACTTCACTGTCGATGCAGGTAATCTCATCATAAGTGACCACATCACTCCCCCTTTCGAGAAGGGTCCTACCAAGCTTGTCTCGAAAAATACTCAAACTTTACTTGAGGTAGAGGTTTGGTTAGTACATCAGTAACTTGTTACAAATTCGAACTTTATAGTTCCTTTCTGCATCATATCTTGTTAGATCTCTATATGCTTTGACTTATCATGGAACACTGGATTCTCTGCCATCTTGATACAACTCTGTTTGTCACATAGGATTACAGTTTGGCCTATCTCTAAGTCAAACAATCCTGAAGCCATACTTCTTCACAACTAGCAGAGCAAGTAGCCATATATTCCGATTGTGCTGAGAGCCACACTAGACTGCTTCCTGCTAAACCATAAGATCATGGCTGATCCCAGACAATAACATCTTTTCAATGTGCTCTTCCTGTCTGATACACTTTCTTCTCAATCAACATCTGTGTAGTCATCTGAAGTCATGATCTCCAAGATAGCATAGATCAAAGTCTATTGTATCCTTTAGCTACCTCATCACATGCTTTGCAACTATCAGGTGAACACATCTAGTTTCCACTAGATACAACAAAGCATATATCTGACCTAGTATTTGTTAGATACATCAATGACCCAATAATTTGTCTTGTACATAGTTATATACACTAACTCTGATGAGTCATCCGCTAACAGCTTCAAGTTGGAATCCATGAGAGTGGCCATTCCAACACATCAAGTCCTTTTACTATTTCTCGGCATACTTTCTGTAATGTCCCTTATTTGGAATTTTATTAAAATGGCAATTTTCCACTTTTTTTCCCTTGTTCGACCTTTGACTAGTTTTGATCTCTAGGTCCCAAATTTGCCCCAAATGATCCCAAATCTTCTGAGAAGGTGTATGAATGATATTAGAACATAAATATGTGTTTCAGAGATGCCTTTGGACCTTTAAAATACTTCTGCAAATCCTCTTTCAATTCTGATCAATGTAGGTAACTTTACTAGTGATTTTCCTTTGACTAGTATTGGTCTCTAGGTCTCAAATTGACTCCAAATGCCTTCAAATCTTCAAGGAAGGTGTATGAATGATATTAGAACTTGAATATGATGTTTATGGATGACATATGGCCACCAAAAGACCTCTGCAAACTCTCTTAATATTCTGGACCAATTATGCAATTTTACTAGTAATTTGGGGTTCAAATCCCCCTAGGGTAAACAATGAAAATGGCTTCCCAAATGCCTCCAAACCCACTCAAATTTATGAACAGAGGTATTTAATGTGTTAAGTATGTTATTAAAGTCTCATATGCACCATTAATGGATTATTACAACTGTTCTCACCCTCTCCCATTCAACTGCAAAAATCCCCAATTCGACCCTTGGGGAAATGGCACTATTTCACCTCCCAATGCAACTAAATTGAGTAAAAATGCTTCAAATGCTCAAGTACAGTACATGAAACTTGTAGAAGACATCCATGGCAGTATATTGATCACAAATATATCATAGAATCATCCATTCATTCGAAATCATCATCAACACATTGGCTCACAACAAGGTAGTGGGGAAATGGCATTGTTCTTCCATTAAAAATGAGATTTATACATTTCTACTTGGAATTTCGACCTGAAACTTTTTGGAGATGAAGAACAGAGTATTTAATTCATATTAAAAAATAAATGGGGCATTAAAAGCTTCCCCAAAGAGTACAATAGCTCACCAAAAATGCCCTCCCTCAAGGATCAAGAATATGCCATAAAAAATGGAAATGGTTGAAGGAGTGAGCTGCAATAGAAGAAACCATGAGCTGCCCTGTAGCTTACACCTACAAATAAAGACTCCATTAAAGCTCCAAATGAAAGGTCTGAATGGCCTTTCCAATTACCAACTTGGATGGGAATCTTTCACCCTCGAAATTGGCTAAGGCAAGAAACTAGTCATCCACTAGCTCTCCCTCTTCACAAATGCAATTGCAAATTCTACAAATGATCAAAAGCTCGTTTCATTCTTTGTTATTGACATTTATAAAGTTCTAATGGCCTCCATGGGTCAAATTCCTTCCAAAAGACTCATGCCAACTCAAGTTGGGAAGAGATTCCAAAGAACGCCACTTGTACAACAATTCCTAGTCTCCCACTTCCACCAAATCACATGTGGAAGCATCTTAGCTGCCCTAACACCCTTGAGCGCCCTCTTGGAGTCTATTTTTAGCCCTGACATGTCATATATGTCATATGTCAGCCTTCAGGTCTGATTTGTGTCATAGGTGTCATAGCATCTTCATCATTGTTGTCATAGAGCTAGGGAATCTAGCCCAAGTGTCTCACTAGCTCCAAATTGCCTCTTCCTCTTCCATGGGAGTTACTCTTCCTCTATATTTCGACCTTGGATGAGTTATGCCATGAATAATACCTTTTGGACTTCCCCAAGTATGTTACCATTCACCTTGAATTCGAATTGGTGAGAGAATGATGCCAAATGTAGTGGGGAAATCTAGCCATATGTGGGTCCCACTTCCTCCATGTGTCTTCATGATGAAATGCCACTTTGATTTTCACTTGTATATATTTATTTAGCTCCTTTATTAAATATTTATGCCATTCTAATGTTCAAACATCATTTATTATCCCCATTATTCCAAATCCCAAAGCTTCCACCCCAAACCTAGGAAACTAGTAATTTTCCTCCTTGGCAATTATTTGACCCTTAACATCAACTTTGCAAACTCTAATGAATATGGCTAATGTGATTAGGCCATTGTGACCCAATTCCAAATTTGGGACATGACAAATCCTCCCTTCCCAATATTGCTTGTCCTCAAGCAATTTCAAACATGGGTGTTGAAGAACCTGCTTTCTGTATAATTCTTTGAAGTTGCCATTGAATTGCCAAACCTTGAGTCTTTGAGTTTCCATGAATATTTTAGAGAGGAACCAACATGCTTGCTGCTGCACTACTCTGATAAAAATCACTTTATTAAGTGGGGAAATCCATCTCCCATACTGCTTGTTTCCCCAAAAAATTTGAAACCAATGAGATAAAAATTATTCCAGGGTCCCATTGCTTGTATTGCACCTGAACAATTAAGAGTGCTCTCCAACCCATACCATCATATAAGAGGATTCCTGGATCCCATTTTCTTGTATGCATTCTTCCAAACATCATGAGTACAAAATATATATCATCAAAGCACATAACTACATAATGAAAATTAATATCAAGGAGGTGCTTCATCAAAGAATCATGAAAGTGCTTATACCTCCAAGCAAGTAGACCACCGTTTTCCAAGTGCATACAAGCTTCAAGTGACCAATCAAATCTGATCCAATGACATAGGTGAGGATCCCATGTCCTATAAAGCTGCTCCAAAAGGATGTGATATGCATCAAAATATTCAGCCATGTATTCTTTCATCCAAGAAGTGAATGAAGAATCTCCACTAAAATCTGAACCAAATAATGAGCAGAAAAAACAAGGAGACTTCAAATGACTCAAAGAAGTCTCACCCATACATCCCTGAATGTGATTATCATAAAGATATAACAAAGTATGTGGCTTCCAACAAAAATGTTCTCCAATCATAAATCTATTCACCCAAGTGTTGGATGAAGTTCCTCCAACATCAAATGAATCAAGTGTTGAGCAAGAAAAACCATGAGTCTTCAAGTGACTCAAATGCATATCATAGGTGCATCCATGTAGATGTGCATCATCATAAATTAATAAAGTATGATGCTGCAAATGTGAATAAGAATGTGCTCCAACCATATCATACTCCTCATGTGGCACCATCAAAAAGAACCCTTTCACCCATACTTCATTGAGACTAATGTTGCAAAACATGGAATTGTAGGATGTAGGAGAATGAACCAAATCACCCAAATGATCAAAAAGTACAGAAGTTTCATCATGGGGAGGATCCATATGGGTAGTATCATGCAGCTCCTTCAAAAGTGTGAACTCTTTGTCATAGTTTGGTTCCAATGTAGATGAATCATGCTCTTCTTTAAAAATTGCACAACCTTCATCAAGAGGCAATTCAAATTCTTCTTCCACCACATCAAGTGTTTGGATCTCTTCAAGTTCATCTCCAAACACATCAAGAACATTCAAATTTTCACATTTCTCATGATCCACCATGTCATGAGAATCCTCCAAACAATCTACCATTTGACAATCTGAAACATAGGAGGAAAAACAAGTATCTTGCAACTTTTCAAGAAGTTGCTCATTTTGAATTGTGAGCTTATGAATATCCTCATTATTCTTCAAGTATGCATCATGTAACAATTCATTAAGTTCAAACAAATGGTTTCTATCAAAAAGCAAAGACATGAAATTACCTTTGATGTGGCACATTGCTCTTTCAATCTTCTCCATATCTTCAAGGAAGGATGTTTCCTCCAATGAAGTAGCTCTCCAACAAGAATTTGACACCAATGCTTGAGTCTCATGGAGAATGCTGAGGGACTCTTGGATCTTCTTTTCATTCATCTTTAAGGACCCTTCAAGAAAATGAGGCTCTTGCAAATGAACCTCCTCATCTTCTTCATTTTTGCTTGGACCAACTTCATGAAGCTCAAATGGTGATGGGGAAGTTGATCTTGGTTCTTCTTCAACTGCTACAAGGTCTTCATTATCATGCTTAATGGAACTTGGGCTTGCAGCAACACTTTCAAAAGTGATCTCTATGTCACCAACATAGAGGTGTGAGCACCCATCAGTAGGTACTCCTTCATAGTTTAAGCATCCATCAGTAGATGCTCTTTGGTTCATGTCTAAGCTAGAAGGTGTCTCGAAATGATCTTCCATATTTTCAATAGAATCTTCTTCATGCTCTTGTGATGTCTCTTCATTTTTCTCCTTCAAGCAAGCTGATTCATTTTTCCCCTTGTTTTCCTTAGGATCGGTATATTTGGAATCCCTTCTTGAATAAATCTCAAAAGCTCTCCTCAAAGAGGACATCATTTCATGCACACATATATGATACTCACTCCAAGGATTTTTACAAGAAGGGCATAAACCTTTCTTCACTAACTCCACATCTTCATTTTTGGGCCTATTTTCAAAAACATGTTCAGCATAGTACTCAAAAGACATGGCATTTTGTGTATTTTTGCTAAAAGCAAGATATTCTTGATATTTTTGATATTGTTGGGGCAAGGTTTTATATTTTGCTCTCCATCTTTGGAACTCACCCATAGAATTATCCTTGGTTGGTGTGACACACTCATATTCATCAGATTTAAAGTCATAAGAATAATCTTCATTTCTCTTGAAATTGTAAGAAGTGTTGCATGATGGCACCTCTTCCTCATACCATTCACATTCTGCTTCATATTGCTCATAAGCATCTGCATATTCCTCATAAGAATTGTACTCATAGGATTCATCATAATAGTAAGACATGGCTGCCAATTATTCTTGAATGTATGTACCTAATACACAGGTGCAAGGACCATGCTCTGATACCACTGTAATGTCCCTTATTTGGAATTTTATTAAAATGGCAATTTTCCACTTTTTTTCCCTTGTTCGACCTTTGACTAGTTTTGATCTCTAGGTCCCAAATTTGCCCCAAATGATCCCAAATATTCTGAGAAGGTGTATGAATGATATTAGAACATAAATATGTGTTTCAGAGATGCCTTTGGACCTTTAAAATACTTCTGCAAATCCTCTTTCAATTCTGATCAATGTAGGTAACTTTACTAGTGATTTTCCTTTGACTAGTATTGGTCTCTAGGTCTCAAATTGACTCCAAATGCCTTCAAATCTTCAAGGAAGGTGTATGAATGATATTAGAACTTGAATATGATGTTTATGGATGACATATGGCCACCAAAAGACCTCTGCAAACTCTCTTAATATTCTGGACCAATTATGCAATTTTACTAGTAATTTGGGGTTCAAATCCCCCTAGGGTAAACAATGAAAATGGCTTCCCAAATGCCTCCAAACCCACTCAAATTTATGAACAGAGGTATTTAATGTGTTAATTATGTTATTAAAGTCTCATATGCACCATTAATGGATTATTACAACTGTTCTCACCCTCTCCCATTCAACTGCAAAAATCCCCAATTCGACCCTTGGGGAAATGGCACTATTTCACCTCCCAATGCAACTAAATTGAGTAAAAATGCTTCAAATGCTCAAGTACAGTACATGAAACTTGTAGAAGACATCCATGGCAGTATATTGATCACAAATATATCAGAGAATCATCCATTCATTCGAAATCATCATCAACACATTGGCTCACAACAAGGTAGTGGGGAAATGGCATTGTTCTTCCATTAAAAATGAGATTTATACATTTCTACTTGGAATTTCGACCTGAAACTTTTTGGAGATGAAGAACAGAGTATTTACTTCATATTAAAAAATAAATGGGGCATTAAAAGCTTCCCCAAAGAGTACAATAGCTCACCAAAAACGCCCTCCCTCAAGGATCAAGAATATGCCATAAAAAATGGAAATGGTTGAAGGAGTGAGCTGCAATAGAAGAAACCATGAGCTGCCCTGTAGCTTACACCTGCAAATAAAGACTCCATTAAAGCTCCAAATGAAAGGTCTGAATGGCCTTTCCAATTACCAACTTGGATGGGAATCTTTCACCCTCGAAATTGGCTAAGGCAAGAAACTAGTCATCCACTAGCTCTCCCTCTTCACAAATGCAATTGCAAATTCTACAAATGATCAAAAGCTCGTTTCATTCTTTGTTATTGACATTTATAAAGTTCTAATGGCCTCCATGGGTCGAATTCCTTCCAAGAGACTCATGCCAACTCAAGTTGGGAAGAGATTCCAAAGAACGCCACTTGTACAACAATTCCTAGTCTCCCACTTCCACCAAATCACATGTGGAAGCATCTTAGCTGCCCTAACACCCTTGAGCGCCCTCTTGGAGTCTATTTTTAGCCCTGACATGTCATATATGTCATATGTCAGCCTTCAGGTCTGATTTGTGTCATAGGTGTCATAGCATCTTCATCATTGTTGTCATAGAGCTAGGGAATCTAGCCCAAGTGTCTCACTAGCTCCAAATTGCCTCTTCCTCTTCCATGGGAGTTACTCTTCCTCTATATTTCGACCTTGGATGAGTTATGCCATGAATAATACCTTTTGGACTTCCCCAAGTATGTTACCATTCACCTTGAATTCGAATTGGTGAGAGAATGATGCCAAATGTAGTGGGGAAATCTAGCCATATGTGGG
Organism: Larix kaempferi; assembly: GCA_027924585.1. NCBI lineage: Eukaryota > Viridiplantae > Streptophyta > Pinopsida > Pinales > Pinaceae > Larix > Larix kaempferi. Next base: position 2,493,859 of record BSBM01001669.1, on the reverse strand, counting down.
TCCCACTTCCTCCATGTGTCTTCATGATGAAATGCCACTTTGATTTTCACTTGTATATATTTATTTAGCTCCTTTATTAAATATTTATGCCATTCTAATGTTCAAACATCATTTATTATCCCCATTATTCCAAATCCCAAAGCTTCCACCCCAAACCTAGGAAACTAGTAATTTTCCTCCTTGGCAATTATTTGACCCTTAACATCAACTTTGCAAACTCTAATGAATATGGCTAATGTGATTAGGCCATTGTGACCCAATTCCAAATTTGGGACATGACACTTTCCCTGGTTGAGAAAGATTACTTTTGAGCCTTGCCATACTTCCATACCTAGGAAGTAATGCATTAATCCGAGATCTTTCATTTTCATTTCTGCAGCCATCTATCTGTGCCATCTCTCGTTAGATGGGTCTACTGATATGAGCCTCAATATCATTCGAACTCTGTGATGAGTTCCTTCTTGCATCCATGTCATCTGTGTATAGAAACCATATTCAACCTTGTAGCAAAGGTTGAGATCCACATCACCCATGGTGATCATTAAGCTCATCAATTAACTATCGATCCTGGGTACCCATACATAGCCTGATTCACACTTCTTCTTTAATTACACCATTAAGAGAATGGTCTTATCTAGCCACTTGGAGCAAACATCTCGTCGTGATTCTCTTCCTCTTTCTAAGAGAATCTTCTAGCCACGATCCTTCTATATTTTGTTTGATTTGTAAATCTTCTTGTTGATCATCCATCACTTGTTCGGTGTTCATCATTCTTCATGATCTTTCCTACAAATCAAAATTAAGTACATGATTAGTAATACTTCATAATCATGAAATCATGTTGACATGATAACCTATTATGCATACAGATATCATTTACATAGTTATGCAACTATCTTGACCAATACTTTGGCACAACACTTTTCCATATCCTGTATGCATACAGTGGCTATCTAGATGCCTCCCATCTCTACCAGAACATACTATCGAGAGTGTGCACAGCTCTCAGCATGTCAGCAAAGAGGTTTCATTCTAGACAAGCAACAATGGAATGTTTGTCCAACTTACCAATCATATGCATATTTGTAGTATACTGTTCAAATTGTTTACACTCAGCATGATATATTCTAGGAATACAAATATGCATACAACCTATTATAAACAATATCATTTACTATTTCAAATAACGACTCAAATACTTATCTTTTATGTTTGTGTGGTTTCCTCCTGCTTGATCTTCTATATGACTTTTGAACTTCTATTCATTTTGTACCACTTTGCATGCTCAAGTGTGCACTAGTGTCATCCTCATGATCTCATACACAAACATTCATTAGTATAATCTCAATATTATCAAAACATTATAATTCTAAATAATCTTGAATATGTATAGTCATGATCATAGATAATAAACATTAGTATTCAAGGTTTCAGGGAAGTCTTCTTTTACTCATGCATATTCTTATTTGATCATAGGACCCTTCAGGTTAGTTAAATCATCAATCAAGATAAGAGACATAATATGCATAAACTCTTGATTACTTACATTTCTAACTTTATGAATAAGCATAACCAATCATACCAAGTATACTTATATAAGGGATCCTAACACAAGGTAAGATTCTAACTTGACATAGGAAAACATACCTAGGTTAGTATACTTGCTTAGTTATGTCTAACACATCTAAACAATATCTTCTTCGTTCTCTTCAATGATTTAGAGATCCTGTGCTAGAACCTACATATCTCATAGGTTAAGCACAGTAGAACAAAGTCATACATACCTCGTAAGTAGAGCTTCTATGTGATCAAGGATTATGGATGAGTCTTTGTCTTCATGTTGTCATGGTCATGGAAGTTGATTTGTCTTTCGTGATGTACCTGTATCTTGTTAGCAGACAACATCAACCTCATACAACACCACAGTGCATTAGTACAATCATATAACCCTAATCGATGAATGTCTTCTATCATTCACATGCCTTCATACTTTTATTAGGGTGATAAGGCAATTCTAACATTAATCGAGATTGTACTAACCTAAATAATATGAAGACAAACATATTATGAACTTAATCAAGAATCAAATTTCAAGACATACCTGTATCTACTTAAGTCATACCTGTCTAGACTTCTTGTAGTCTTCTTATGTAAGGCCTTAGCCCCATCTCCCCCTGAAACTGGATCTGGAGCTTGATTAGGGTTTCTTAGAGAAACCCTAAAAATTCAAACTTTGACTTTCACACTTCTGAATACATGAAAGGATGTGTCTTGTTGAGCTGATCAAACTAGCATACTTCAATTTTGAAATCTCCAAAATTTGACCCCTCAAAATTACCTTCGAAACTTCTGGATCTTCTGGACAGGATCCCGAACTAGGGTTTGATCAAGCCTGGTCTTCTACCCAACCAAAAAATTCAATCTTGGTCTCTAAATTTCGATTTTCCTAAGTAGCATTCAGCCATGGACTCTAATTCCAAAAATTCCAACTTTCTCTAAAACCCTAAATTTCGAAAGCCATGAATGAAGGTGCTCCAAAAATAATTTTGTTTTGACAGAAATATGTACCTGATTGTTTCTACTATAAATCCAAACTTTTCGATCAAAAAGGTTTGAAAACTTCTCTGTGGTAGCCTGACCTGTCATCTTTCCATCCCGACAGGTCTGACCTCAATTGGATTTTCTGAGAGAGAGTTATGCCAAGTGTCGCAACGTGACCTGTTTATGGGATAAAACAAGAGAGCGAACTTGTACAGCGTGCCACGTGTCACTGGTTCAACTTTGGCCTCTGAAAACGTTTCTTGAGATAGTACAGTCTATGTACTACCTGTCACTTTTTATGAAATTTAATTTGGAGCTTCTTAGCCCAAGTTATGACCTTTTTTCTAAGGTCACTTGATTATGACTGAGATTTGGAAGAGGCAGAAACCCTAACTTGTACTGATCATAACTCACAAAGTACAACGAATATGAGTGTGTCCTTTGGACACAAGGTACCTAGGGATGTTATCTACGACCTGTAAACTTTTTAGATCCTGAACCTTCGCAAAAATAGTTTTACAGTGAAAGTTCCACGATGACTGGTTTTTGCTATATAAAACTCAAACCTTCAAATTGTCGCAAGTGAAGCAAGTGTCGTAAGTGCCATACATTTCCTTCCTTCAGATTAGCTCTAATACCATGTTAAGATTCAATATGCTAAGACAGAAAATATCATCATTACATTCCATTTCACAATAATAGCATATACAGGATCACTGAAGAAACAACAAGCACAACATAAACACAAGAGACACAGATTTATCCTGGGAAACCCTCATGGGGTAGAAAACCCAGCAAAGCTTCCTTAATATAGATGACCAGCAATATACAAAGATGCAAACCAAAGACATGATCTCTTCCTCCTCCATAGCAGACCTCTCTCTCACAAGTGCGCTACATTTCAAATGAAGGAAGTGTGTGTATAATGAGGAACACGCCTCCTCTATTTATACACATCTCCGACTTGTACTTTATATTAACTAGGTCGGCCCCAACTTTATCACTGGGTTAAACACCCCACTACAACTAACTGGGCCGACCCCACTAGGGTGGTCTAACAACCCTTTGACCCACATAACACATACAGGGCCGACCCCCACTAGGGAAGTCTAATAACCCAAGTTACCACATTCCGACGGAGGAATAAACATCTCCGGATATACAATAAGATCTTCACGGAGGAATGAAACATCTCCGGAATAATAAAGTACAAATATAATATTCTTTGAAGTTACAATATTTCAACATCATCTTTGTTGGATCAAGTCTCTCTTTAAATTTGTTTTTCGATTTTGATTCTAAGAGAAGAGGTCATATAGACCAGGTCTCGAAGGACCTTAAAAACCAACCAACCAAGCAAACCAACAAACAAACATATTGTCAAATATATACAAAATCCTTGGACAAATGCTTATGCAATCAATAGTCATAAGAGAGATAAGACACAAAAAAGCACAAACTATTCCAACACCACTGCTTTACTCACGGAAAATTGAAGGCTTCCAAAGTACTTACACAGGCGCAGGTTGAAACCCTGGTGTAAAAATATCCCCACTGCCCGTTGAAGGCTTTCCGGCATCAATAAAGTAGTTTAAACTTCTTTGAGTTGAAGAGGTAGAGAAAATTGATGATGAAGATGAAGACGATGGCCTGCTACTTTTTTTATGCTCAATTTCCTCTTCAACGTCATGTCTTGTCTGGGAGTGATCCTTGGTGTGTTATCTACAGCAAAAGGAAAATTCTCCTCTCCACATGGCGAAGGTCTCACAGGAGACAAATGATCTCGTCGGAGCAGGTCTCATAGGAGACAAATGATCTCGTCGGAGCCGTGCTCCTAATAAGTTTTCCTTCAACCCTTTCAAGTTATCCCTGCCTTTTCTATCCACCACAACCGAATCATCCTTGCAATTGCAAGAAGTGGGATGTTGTTTAGGTTGCTCTGTATCTTTCTGCACGGACTCAGTGGTTGAATTTGGCAATATGCAATTACTCGAAGAAGATACCGGTTTCAGTGGGAAAATCTTCAGCATCATTATTTATCAAATATGTTTTGCCAGAGGCTCGATGAATCTGTGCACAAGAAATAGTCGAATTTGTGTTATTTAAACAATTGAGCGTATCTTAAAAGAGCTTTAAGATGAATCCTCAATTTTAAAACTTGCAGAAAGTAGCCGTTAATTTGATAAGCCCAGGCCAAAGTCACCCGCTAATTTAGTAAACGAGAATCACAACCGACCTCGACAAAGTCGAATTTCACAACTACCGTGGCAAATAATTTTGAAATTTGACAAAATGTGCAATTCCGAACTAAATAAAAACCTAAAGAAGAAGTAAAATGAAACTTCCCGCTTGACTAAATTAAAAGATATTTAGGAAATTAACCGGAAATTCGGCAAATACGGTGTTAAGAAACCGCCAGTTAAAAACGTCCACAAATTTCGTTCCAAATAATGAGAAACCAGTAAGATGTTTAAAGACAGATAAATCCATGTTCTAATGGCCGTAAACTTTCCAAAATCAGACAGATTCAGTTGTATGGAAGAAAAACGCGAAATGTCCATATAATCGGAGACGATATTTTACAAAAATCATTAAATTTGCAGACTATATATCCAGCAAATCTATCAAATATCAGAACGAAAACTTAGATTCGAAAGCAAGCAATCAAGCAGACTTACTTTTTCCAACTTTCTAAACAATTTAGAAACTGTGTCATGACCTTTCAATGGCTCTAATCTTTAATGCTAAACTCATCTAAGTGCAGAACAGCTAGAAACATTCCACTTCAAACTAAATCTTCAGAATTTCCATCTCAGATTCATCTAAGCAAATGATTTAAAGTATGTCAAACTGATCGAAAATTTAAAATAGTAACGAATTTACCGTTTTGCCAGCTTCAAGCCTCGGCGAACCTTGATTTCTTGCAAGCAATTACATCCGCAGAATTGAAGAACACGAATAGAAGCTCGAAATGACATTCCAAAGAACAGAGAATTTAAAGGAAAAGAATACATCAAACATATAGAAGTCGCAGAGAACCATGAAAATGCCCTCAGATACGTGCTTTCGCGGCACAAAATCAGCATACGACCTTCCGCCTGCGATTTAAAATCTGTTCTGCCTCCTCATACACTTCTACATACATAATTTTGCCCGTCTTGAATGCAATTTCCTGTTTAACGGTTTTATTTCAAGATTTCGTGTATTTCTATGAATGTCGGCCGGTTTTCTTCGGCATTTGCTTAGGTGGAATTCTTCGTCTTCAGTTGCCTCTCTGCCTTGGATGTTGCTTCGCATGAACTACATGCCCGAGAATTAAGAGAGCAATACTGAACACTGGACTATATACATTATATGTCGTAGCCTAGCGACAGCGACAGGCTGACTTACTTCGAGGCAAAAATCAAATGCTTGTGCATGGAAAATTTTGTTTCACCGACCACTTAGTAGGTGTAAAATAACATAATAATTTAAAAATTATAGAAATTATGGTTATAAATTATTATAATTTTAAGATTTGATTATTTTGTAATTTATTGAAATTTGTAAGGGTTTAGATCAAACAAATTTTTAAGGAATTTATTTTCTTAAGCTAACATATTATTATTATTATTATATATTTTTGTTATGAGATAACGATTTGTAATTTGGAATGGTATTGTTATAATATAAATTAAAATGTGGATAAATTTATTCATTATATTTATTTTTAAATTTTAGTAGGACTTTTTGTTAAAAGTTATAATTTTACTTTTTAAAATTTAATTGTTAGGATTTTAATATATTTTAATATAATGATGATAAGGGTTATTCACTTTTACTAGATTAATTTTGACTTATAGTGAATTATTTAGTTTTATTTAAAATTTGAAAATATTTCAAAAATGTATTTTTAAATCACCATAACTTTGATAAATTAAATATTAGGAAGATGAGTATTGCAACAAATATTTTGAAATTGATTTAATTTGTGAGTGTAAGTGACACATTCTATGAGCTCCATTTCACTATGGATAGGTGTGAGTTTATTCTTAGCAATGTTGATTTTCTTCTTTACATTAGTTAAAACATAAAGACACTTTTAATCTTCTAAATTATGGTTGATCACCTTCTTATAGTATCTTAATTTTACCTTCTAATTCACCATCACACCACAATTTCTACTTAAATTTAAATGTAAGAATATTTAAATAATATTATATTATTATCCAAAGTGACCTCCAAGACTTGGTATATTTATGTGCAACAATATTTGAAAGCATCTTGTGTTCCATGTCTTGTTCATGTACATTAAGTATTTAGTCATAACATAACAGTGCTTTGAATGAGGGTGAGATTCCTATTAAGAAGATAGGATAGGGTGTATTGCCTTTAATTTTGAAGATTAGGAACTATAAAAAACTTTTGATTTTTTATTTTTCTTCATAATTTTTAAGAAATGTTGTATCTCTTCAATTCATAATCATATAAAATGACAATAGTTACCAAGTCTTAGAAAAAATCTTCTTTTATCCAAAAATCAAAGGTTTGCTTATTTCATATTAAAATTTAGAAATTTAGACAAAATCTCAATAATAACAAAGATACCATCTCATATAAATCATAATAATCAGTTTCTTATGGTTTTGGAATTTGTTTACTTATTACATGTTTGGTGGGTATTTTTTAATAGTTTTTTGGGTTTTTTTTAGTCTTTGGTTTTTAATTATATTTTTACACTTCAATTGAATGATTTTTAGTAGTAAATTTAAGTTATGATAAAAATATGATATTTTGAAATAAAGCTTATTTATAATTTTCATTTTTTGTATGAATTTTTTCTTTAAATACTAAATAAATTTGATTAAAAGATGGATCTATAATGATTTATAATTATCATATTTATTTAGCTTAATTTTTATATAATTATTATAAGTAATTAAGAAATATTTTTATTATTACATTAGCTTTAAAAAATACTTTCTTTTTCATTTATGTATAAACCCATTAACATTGTTATATATCTTAAAAAATTGTGTGAGGTGGGAGGACTAAGCATCAATGTAACACAAAGAACAATGAGATTATCAAATCAACGTACTTCAAAATTGTTTTTATAAATAAATAATATAACCTAAAAAATACAATGAATTTTGACTTGAAAAGTTATTATTTATAGACGGAAACAGATTAAGAATATAAGAAAAAAATTGCAAATATTATCATATTTACTTAGTAGATGAGTTTTTTTCAATCCATTATAAACTACCTCCCAATCATTCTAATATGGATTGACAAAAAAACTATGTTATAACAACAAAACATGTTATTTTTATTAATATGGTTGATTATTATAATTGTGTTAATATTTCATAAATTGAGAAATCATGTAATTTTTATTAGTATTGTTGATTATTGTAGTCCAGTCATTTTTAATTTAATTTAAAAATTATGAATAAAAATAGTTTTTTTCATTTTTTTCTTTTACAAAAAAAATTATATTTGATATTTCAAGATTGAAATTAAAATATATATTATCTTAGTTTCTCGATTCAAGTCCAGAAATTATAAGAAATCTATGTCATCAATCCAAATCAAAACTACCGAATTGGAGTCTTTCATTAGCCAAACAAGCCTTTAAAATCCTTACAATCTTGCTTTCAAAAAAATCAAAATAGAAGATAACATACCCAAACAATGGATAATTATGAAACAATTCAATTCTTCAACTATATTGAAAAGATAAATAGAGAATATTTAGAGGATAAAGTCCTACTTCAATTCCTAAATAGACAAAGTACCTTCCTATAGTGAAATAACTTCTTTAGACATTGAGTCTTCTTTGGTGTTGAAAACCCTGTAATATGAGTGAAGAAGATTGTATCAAAGTGAGATTTTACCTCAGCAAGTCTATTCATTATAGGTCCTAGAGCCAAGTTAGAGATTTGGCACTTGTCTTTCGCCTATTCCATGAGCAGTCTATAATCTCCCAAAACCTACAAGTTTTGGACCCCTTTGTTTTCTATTGATTTCACCAATATCCACGGCTCAAAGAACTCAACTCTATTGCTTGAACCAATGCCAATACCATATCTAAGAAATGTTAATGTTATTGTAACTGCAGAAGATATTCACTTGTATTTTATATTGTATTTTATTTATACCTCCAACGCAGATGTATATTCCTCCGGTTGGGGATGTAATTATTACATTTGGTCATGAAAATTCATTGAGGTAAATCCTCCCTTGTAAGTCGAGGCAATAGACCCCCCTGGAGTCAAATGTAAAGGGGTTTTTAATTCCCCTAGAGGAGTCGGCCCGGTTAGAATTAGTTGGGGCCGGTTGGGGCCGACATGTCAAGTGGTAAAGTTAAACTGGAAGTGAATGTATAAATAGAGATCTAGGCTCTCTCATTTATTCATTCACTCACTCACCAAGTTCGCATTAGTGAGAAGGAGGACAAGTTCGCACAAGTGGAGAAGAGAGAAGTCGTTGAAGACCATCTCTATTTTTGGGGTTTAATTTTGTGACATTGTTTTGATGATCATTCTATCTCTGAGGAAGTTGCGGAGTTTTCTCCTTTATGGTTTCCCTGAGAAAAATATATGTGTCTCTTATGTCTCTTGTGTTTATGTTGTGCTTTTTATTCTCTCAGTAAGATCCTAGATAATTATTGATTAAAAGTTAAAAATCTAACATGGTATCAGAGCTAACCTGAGAAGAAGACATTATGCAGCTGCGGAAGATAGGGCTTCTTAATTTTTGGTTTTCTCTCCATAGATCATCAACAAAAATATGTTAGGATAACTCTCCTAAGGAGGGTGCATCTTTCTGTCAAAGCAGAAGTTGATTGTGAGCATTTTCACTTTTTGGCCCATCACTGCTGTCGAAAATTAGGGCTTCTTCAAAAATAAAAATTTTGGAGTGCAAGTGGCATAGGGAAGTGCACCTCCCCAAAATCAAAATTAGGAGACCAAGATCAAAATTTTTGAGTGGGTAAAACTCCCAAAAATTCAAACCCTAGTTTGACTGTCAACCAAAAAAACCAGAAAACCAGAAAAGACTAGAAATTGCAAATTAGAATTTCGCAAGTCAATTTTCAGGAGTGAATTTTTGGAATCTTCAGAAACCAAGTGTACCAACCTGGTCGCCTTAGTCAAATGCATCTATTTGTCCAGATAGAAGTTTCAAATCCCAAGTTTGAAATTTTAGGGTTTCTTTGACAAACCCTAATGAGCTCCAGAACCAGTTTCAGCAAATCAAGTTGTAAGACCTAAAATATTTTCTATTCCCATTTGAAGTACTCATTAAAGATGTCTCACCACACCAATATTGAGGATAATATTGAAGGGTTTGATAAATTCCGAGCATGGAAGTCAAGGATTGTCCACTAGTCCTTGAAGAGAATGAATTGGACACATATGTAACTGAAGAAGTTCCATTTCCAGAGCGAGATGAGGCTAAAGCTATACACAAGAAGAACTTGGTCAAGGACAAGAGGATCATTGTTGATTATATTAAGGATCACCTCATCACACATGTGTCTTCCTTGAATACACCTAAAGAGATGTTTGAATCCTTGGCCAAGCTATTTGAAGGGAAGAATATAAATCGGAAGATGACCTTGAGGAACCAGTTGAAGAATGTGAAGATACAAAACGCAGAGACCATGTAGTCCTACTTAACAAGGGTTTCTCAAATCAAGGAGCAACTTGAAGTTGTGGGAGAAAATATAGAGAATGGAGAAATTGTGATGACCACCTTGAATGGTCTACCTAGATCATGGGATTCCTTCATTCAAGTGATTTGTGCTAGAAATAAGTTAATCACGTTCAGTAGGTTGTGGGAGGAATGCTCACAAGAATAAGCTCGACTTGTAGCTCGAGAAGAGAAAATGGGAGCAAATGACGATCAAGCTCTCACAACAAAATCTAGAAGGAATAACAACAAGAGGTCCAGCACCACCACAACAAGAAGGAGAGCCACCACCATAACCAAAGGAACCACCCTAGAAAATTCAAGAGAGATATATCTACTGCTAGATGTTATACATGCGATGAGAGGGGACACTACTCCAAAGATTTTCCCAGAAATATAATTGGCTCCAATAAGAAGAAGACCAACAAGAAAAGGAACCATGCACACACTGTAGAAGATGATGAACCTCCAAGGAAGACAGCCAGAGAAGAAATTGATGAATCTTCAAGTGACGAAGAGTATGTCTTGATATCATCACTCACGGGCACTATCACACATGGAAGTAATGATTGTATTGTAGATAGTGGGGCTTCCAATCATATGAAAGCATATAAAGAATCCTTCATGAACCTCTCTGAACATGAGTCACCTCACAAGGTGAAACTTGGGGATGACTACCAATATCCCATAAAAGGAAGTGGAGAAGCTTCATACAAGCTAGACTTTAGCAAGTATTGGAAGATGAAGGATGTCCTATATGTTGTAAGACTCAAGAAAAAATTCTCTCCATATCTGCATTGGATGCAAAAGGTATGAGGGTTACATTTTTTGATGGCCAAGTCCTAATGTGGCCAAAGGGAAAGACTATAGACGATGCAGTTGTGATTGGAGAGCAAGAGGGAGGTTTGTACAAATTGAAGGGACAACGTTAACAAGCATTGGTCCATGACCCCATGGAGCCAAGGGAACTTTGTCCTAGAAGGCTGGCACATGTGCACTATAGGGCACTACCCATTGCAAGTAAAGCAGTTGAATGACTTCCAGAAATCCAGTCAAAGCATGAAGGTGTCTGCAAAGGATTTGAAAAGGGAAAAAACCTGAAGAATGAATTTCCAAGTAGCGAGAGCAAAGCTAAAGGAATATTGGAAATCATCCACTTTGATGTATGTGGTTCTATGTCATCCAGTTCATTGAGTGGGTATGTATACTATGTTTCATTTATTGATGATTTCTCTCGTAAGACTTGGATATACTTCTTGAAAAGAAAAGATGAAGTATTCAACAAGTTCAAGGAACTCAAATCCTTGATCAAGAACCACATGGAGAAAATAATAAAGACTTTCCGATCAGATAATGATGGAGAGTTCACAGCGGAAGATTTCAAGAACTTATGCAAAGAATATGGGATTAGGAGGGACTTAACCACTCCATACTATCCACAATAGAATGGCGTTGCAGAAAGGAATAATAGAACAATCATGGAAGTAGCATGAGCAATGCTTCATGGCCAGGATCTTCCGATGCACCTATGGGAAGAAGCAGCGAGGATAGATATGTATGTACAAAACTGTACTCCTCATAGAGTACTAGAAAACAAGACTCCTGAAGAAGTGTTCTCCGACGCGAAACCAGAAGTCATCCATCTCAGGATATTTGGCTGCCAAGTGTACATACACATTTCGAAGGAGAAAAGGACGAAGTTGGATGCTTCAGGAAAGAAGGGTGTATTCGTAGGATATAGTGAAAGTTCGAAGGCCTACCAAATATACTTCCCAAGATTAAAAAAGATTGATATCAGCAAAGACATGACGTTTGATGAAGACTTGGCCTACAATAAATACAAAAAGTTACCTATTGAAGACACTGAAGAACTTGAAGTTCCCAGGACCAGAGATGTACATATGCTTTGCTGTGAACACCTTGAGCCAGTTCCTAACAAATCCGAGACAAGTTCACATGCTTGCTGCAAAGAATATATTCAGGTACCTGAAGGGTACAATGTATTATGGGATCAGATATGACGTGAATCAAAAGGTTAACCTGCAGGGCAGTGTTGTAGATAGGAAGATTACTTCAGGGTGTTGCTTCAGTATGGGATCAGGTGTGATCTCCTAGTTTAATAGGAAGCATACTTGTGTGGCATTGAGTACAGCCGAAGCAGAGTATGTTGTAGCTAGTTTGGCTAGTTATGAGGCAGTATGGCTTAGGAAGCTACTGTCTGATTTGTTTGATCTCTAGTTAGAGGCGACTTGTATATTCTGTGAAAACTAGAGTTGTGTGAAGTTGTCTGAGAACCCATTGTTCCATGACAAGCCGAAGCACATTAAGATCAAGTACCACTATATCAGGGATATGGTGCAGAGAGGAGCAGTGAAGCTCCAGTATGTTGCAACGAACGAGCAAATAGTCAATGTGTTGACCAAGCCACTAGCAAGAGTGAAGTTTGAGTACTTCAGAGAGAATATTGGTGTTCCTCAGATCGAGGGTCTTTCCAAGGGGAAGTGATGAGTCCGAAAGACACATATGCACATGGGCCAATCTGACATGGTGGTAGGTTGGTCCTCCCATGGCCGTTGATATAAGTGTCAGGTCCATTCTGGCATTGTGGTAGGTTGATCCTCCCATGGTCATTGACATAAGTGTCGGGGCCAGTCCGACATGGTGGTAGGTTGTTCCTCCCATGGCCATGACATAAGTGTCGATCCAGTCTGGCATGGTGGTAGGTCGGTCCTCCCATGGCCGTTGACATAAGTCCTAAGCCATTCTTGCTTAGTGGTAGGTCGTTTCTCCCATGGCTGTTGATGTAAGTGTCATGCCATTCCGACATGGTGGTAGGTTGGTCCTCCCATGGTCATTGATGTAAGTGCTGAGACTTTCCCGAATGGTGGTAGACCGATCCTCCCATGTTGGTTGATGTAAGTGTTGTGTGATGTGCATCTAGGCTATGATCCATGTGACGATGAGATGATCTCAAGATGATGAGGTGATAGTAGGAGACACAGGTATTTTCAGAGGTAATGTAATGACTGATCCTGGGCTGTACCTACTTGATGGCTTGCTCGCAGAGATGATGAATACCTACATGAGGGCTAGTCCTTCATCCAACTTGAAAAAGGGCTGGCTCTGTAGAACTTCCTATGACGAGTATAATTGAGAGATAGCACCAATCGATGGTTGACATGATAAAGATTGCACCAGTAGTGACGAGGATGATCCAGTGTTGATGAGATGTTCCAGCATTGTTGATCCAACGATGAAGAATTGTTTCCAGATGTGTTGATGATTATGTCAAGAGAATACCTTCCTAGTTAAGAGGGAGTGTTAATGTTATTGTAACTGTGGAAGGTATTCAATTGTATTTTATATTGTAATTATTATTGTATTTTATTTGTACCTCCGATGGAGATGTTTATTCCTCTAGTCAGGGATGTAATTATTACATTTGGTCATGAAAATTCATTGAGGTAAATCCTCCCTGGTAAGTCGGGGCAATAGTTCCCCCTAGAGTCAAATGTAAAGGGGTTTTTAATTCCACTAGAGGATGTTAATTTTTTGATAATTTCATTCCATTATCATTCAGGATCACTAAGAGAATAACATGTACAACATATCTACAGCATATCAATCATAGACACAATAGCAATCACATAAGAGACACAGAGTTTCACTTGGGTAAACCAAGAAGGTGAAAAACCCCACAACTTCCTCAGAGATAGAATAAGCCCCAATACAAGATCACAAGGATCAAACCCAATAAGATGTCTCTAGCAGATGCTCCTCCTCCTTCACTTGTGCGCCACTTTCTCTCTTAGCTACGCAAGCTTGAGAAGTAAGTGAGTGAGTCAAATGAGAGACACAACCTCTCTATTTATACACTGACTTGACCTGCTAATAATCCAACAGGGCCGACTTACTAATCAAGTCTAATAACCCAACCACATGACCTAGCTAGGGCTGACCCCACACTGGTAGTCTAATAACCCATCAATACAAATGACGACACTTACAATGTAACTTGTGACACTTGCAAATACAAATGACGACACTTCCAATCATAGGAATAAGACATCTCTGTTGGATATACAATAAAGTACAAATGTAATATACAAGTGAATATCTTCTGAAGTTACAAATACATCAACACTCCCTCTTAACTAGGAAGGTATTCTGGACACAGGTCATCAATACATATTGGCACAAGTCTTCAATTCTGCAGCTGGATCATCATCACTTGATCACGGAGCATCATCATCATCACTACTGCTGTACTCGACATCTTGATCACTGGGCTATCTCTGAATTTGGCCATCATGTGGGTCTTCATCATCTTTGGTCATACTATGGAATCCTCAGGACTGATTACATGCATCAACAAAACCTTGAAAGAGCATCCTAGCATAGACTATAGGATCTCCAAGGATCTTTTACATGTGACCATCACAAAACCTCGAAAGAGAATCCTAGCACAGACTATAGGATCTCCTAGGATCTTTTCTATGTGACCACCACCACAAAACCTCAAAAGAGCATCCTAACACAGACTATAGGATCTCCCAGGATCTTTTACATGTGGTTAGGCAAAACCTTAAAAGAGTGTCTTGCAACCTGCAAGAACTCTAAAGAGCATCCTAGCACAGACTATAGGATCTCCAGGGCTGATTACATGCCTCTAGTATCAAAACCTCAAAAGAGCATCCTAGCACAGACTATAGGATCTCCCAGGATCTTTTACATGCTATGTTAGATTTTGAGCATTAATTCAACATACTCTAGGATCTTTACTGAGAGAATAACATGTATAGCATATCAATCATATCAAGCATGTATCAAGCATATCAAGCAATCACATAAGACAATGGACACAAAGAGTTTCACTAGGGATAACCATAAAGGTGAAAAACCACACAACTTCCTCAGAGATAGAAAGAGCAATGATACAACCAAAGTACAAGAGATAGTATTCTCCTAGCAACTGATCCTCCTCCTCACATGTGCGCCACTTTTCGAGCGATGGAAGAGTGAGTATTGAGATGATCAAATAGAGATCTCCCGATCTCTATTTATACTTGTCCTATCTTGCCCAATAAACCAGTGGGGCCGACTTGTCTAACTTAGCCTAATAACCCATGGCTACATTAATCCGGGCCGACTCCTCACTAGGTGGTCTAATAACGCATTACAACAAGTTATGACACTTGCGACACTTGTCAATACAAATGATGACACTTCCGTATAGAGGAATAATACATCTCTATAGGAGTACAATAATACATAGATGAAATACATTCCGAAGTTACATATACATCAACACTCCCTCTTAACTAGGAAGGTATTTCTCGACACATATATGCTAGCACAAGTCTTCTTCTCTGGATCATCATCACTGGATCATCGTCATCGAATCATCATCACTGCTACTATCTCAATCAATCTCCATTCTACTCATCATAGGAAGTTCTACAGAGCCAGTCCTTTTTCATATTGGATGTAGGCTTGCCATCTGCAGGCCTTCGTCAACTACAGAGCTAGCCCTTTTTCATGCTGGATGAACATCATCAACATCTCTGTGAGCAAGCCATCAAGTAGATATACATCATGGATGATTACAATGCCTCTGCAAAACCTGCAAGATCTCTTAGGACTGATTACACTGCCTCTGCAAAACCTATAAGAGCATCTCAGGACTGATCATATGCCTTTGCAAAACCTGTGTACCATACTATCACATCATCGTCTTCAGATCATCTTCATCGTCCACAGAGCACAATCCAGATGCACACACACAACATGTATATACATTGGCATGGGAGGACCTACCTACCACCATCTGGGAATGGCTCAACACTTACATCATGACCATGGGAGGACTCTCCTATCACCATGTCACCATGGAAGGAACTACCTGCCACCATGTCGGAAAGGCACGTCAATTACATCAATGACCATGGGAGGACTCTCCTATCACCATGTCACCATGGAAGGAACTACCTGCCATCATGTCAAAAAATCCCGACAATTACATCAATGACCATGAGAGGACTCTCCTACCACCATGTCACCATGGGAGGAACTACCTACCATCATGTCAGAAAAGATCAACAGCCCTTACATATCACCATGGGAGGACCAACCTACCACCATGTGAGAATGTCCCAACCCTTAAATATGTACCATAGGAGTACTAACCTACCACTATGTGAGAATGGCCCAACCCTTACATCTACACCATAAGAGGACCAACCTACCACTATGTGAGAATGGCTTGTGTGCATCTATGTCTCCAGACTCATCACTTCCCCTTGGAAGGTATCTCGATCTGAAGTACACCAAGTCTCCCTCTGAAGTATTCAAACTTCACTCTGGAAAGCAGCTTGGTCAACACATTGGCTATCTTCTCATCTGTCGCAACATACAGGAGCTTCACTGCTCCTCTCTGTACCATATCCTTGATATAGTGATATTTGATCTCAATGTGCTTCGACTTGTCATGGAACACTGGGTTCTCCGACAACTTCACACAACTCTGGTTGTTGCAATATATACAAGTAGCACTCAGCCAGAGATCAATCAAATCAGACAGTAGCTTCCTAAGCCATACTGCCTCACAACTAGCCAAACAAGTTGCAACATACTCTACTTCGGCTGTACTCAGTGCCACACAGAACTGCTTCCTGCTAAACCAAGAGATCATACTAGATCCCATACTGAAGCAGCACCCCGAACTGCTCTTCCGATCAATGGCACTACCTGCCCAATCCAAATCAACATAACCCTCTAGGTTAAACTTTTGATTCGCCTCATACTTGAGCCCATAGCAAACTGTACCCTTCAGGTACCTCAGAATATCATTTGCAGCTATCAGCTGAACATGTCTCGAATCTGTCAAGTACTGGCTCAAGGTGTTCATCGCAAAGTAGATATCTGGTCTCGTATTGGTTAGGTACATCAAGGACTCAATAATCTGACGATACATCGTAGCATCAACCGGATCAAATGAAGCATCACATAGAAGCTTTAGGTTTGATTCCATAGGTGTGGCCATGGCCTTGCAGTCCATCATCCCGAACCTCTTCAGGATCTATACTACATACTTCCCTTGTCCAAGGAAGATTCCATCTGCACTCTACCACACCTCCATACCAAGAAAGTAGTGCATCATACCCAATTCCTTCATCTCGAACTCAGTAGCTAGCTTCCTCTTCGTATCAACAATCAATCCATCCTCACCTGTCAAGAACATGTCATCCACATACAAAAGTAGTATTACTGGATTTCCTTCCTCAACCTTGTAGTAAAGGTTGGAAGCTGCTTTACTCTTGGTAAAGCCCAAACTGGATAGTAAGCCATCTATCCTGCCATATCAGGTCCTGGGTTCCTGTTTCAAACCATACAGGGATTTCTTCAGTTTGCACACATGTGACTCTCGGTCATGTGCCTCAAACCCAAGTGGCTACTCCACATACACTTCCTCCTCAACTACACCATTCAAGAAAGCAGTCTTGACATCCATCTGGTGTACCTTCCATTTCATCACTGCAGCCAGAGCAAGTATTGATCTAATGGAATTGTATCTGGCAACAGGAGCAAAGGTCTCTTCATAATCAATCCCTTCTTTCTGGGAGAAGCCACAAGCTACAAACCTTGCTTTATATTTCTCTATGCTACCATCTGCATCATGCTGATCTTATAGATCCACTTGGAAGTCACCACAGACTTCCCATTTGGTCTTGGGACCACATCCCAAACATCATTCTTCATGATCGACTGGTATTCCTTGACCATGGCATCCTTCCATTCTTTCTTTCCTATCGCTTCTTCATAACTGGAAGGTTCTTTGTTCATTATGTCATAGAGTAAGACAACATAGCTGGTATGTGATCTTGTTATTTTCCTTTCACTGTGTTCCTCTTCTGGAATACCAAACCTTTCTGCATCTTGGATGAGCTCTCTATCCCATGCTGGTTTCCTCTTGTGAGATTCCTTCTCACAGGGTGGATCTACAGGTTGTTGTGGATCTTCTATTTCACGATCTTCTTCAGGAACTACTTCATTCATGGTGGTGTTTTGAGTTCTGGATATTCTGGGTTCTTCATTATCTTCAACTGGTGTTTTCCTTGATTTGATGTATGCTAAGCTTTCATCAAATGCTACATCCCTATTGATATCAATCTTCTTGAATCCTGGGAAGTAGATTCGGTAAGCCTTCGATATTTCACTGTAACCCACGAATATGCCCTTCTTTCCTGAAGGATCTAACTTTGTCCTCTTTTCTTTTGGGCTGTGAATGTATATTGGACAAGCAAATATTCTGAGATGGCTAACTTCTGGTTTCTTACCAATGAACATTTATTCTGGTTTTTGGTTGTCAAGTATCTTATGGGGTGTTCTGTTCTGCACATATACAATTGTCCTAGCTGCTTCAGCCCATAAGTGCATAGGTAGATCTTGGTCATGAAGCATTGCCCTAGCTACTTCCATGATTGTTCTATTCTTTCATTCGGCAACCCTATTATGTTGTGTATTGTAAGGAGTAGTCAACTCCCTCTTAATCCTTGAATCACTGCATATCTTCTTGAAGTCACCTGAAGAGAATTCTCCACCATTGTCGGATCTTAAGATCTTGATCTTCATGTCAGTTTGGTTTTCTATCAAGGCTTTGAATTCCTTGAACTTGTCAAACACTTCATCTTTGTTCTTCAATAAGTAAACCCAATTCCTCCAAGAGAAATCATCAATGAAGGAAACATAGTATACATACCCACTCAAAGAATTGGATGACATCGGACCGCATACATCAGAGTGGATGATTTCCAAGATTCTTTTTTCCTTGCTTTCACCACTTGGAAATGTCTACTTTGTGTTCTTTCCCTTTGCACAACCTTTGCAAATGCCTTCATGCTTTGTTTGGATTTCAGGAATACCTTCTACATCTTTGCTTGCAATTGGTAATGCCCTATAGTGCATGTGTGAAAGCCTTCTATGCCAAAGTTCACTTGGCTCTACTGAATCATGGACCATGGCTTGTTCTGGTTGGCCCTTCAATTTGTATAATCCTCCCTCTTGCTCTCCAATCACCACTGCATCATCTATAGTCTTATTCTTTGGCCACATTAGGACTTGGCCATTTACAAATGCAACCCTCATGCCTTTTGTATCTAATGCATATATGGAGAGTAGATTCTTCTTGAGACCTGGAACATATAGTACATCTTTCATCTTCATAGACTTTTCAGAGTCTAGCTTGTACGAGGCTTCACCACTTCCTTTTATGGGATACTAGTATTCATCCCCAAGTTTCACCTCGTGGGGTGATTCATGTTCAGATAGATTCATAAAGGATCCCTTGAATCCTGTCATGTGTTTGGAGGCCCCACTATCTATGAGCCAATCATTAGTTCCATGAGTAATGGTACCAGTGAGGGCAGAGATTAAAACATACTCTTCATCACTTGAAGAATCTTCACTTTCTTCCCTAGCCCTCTTCCTGGGAGGTTCATCATCCTCTGCAGCATGAGCATGATGTTTTCTTTTGAAGTTCTTCTTTTTCTTGTGGGAGCCATCTTTGTTGTTTCTGGGACAATCCCTAGCATAGTGCCCCTTTTCATCACATGTGAAGCATCGATCATTGGATGTGTTCTTTCGAGATCTAAAGCTACCCCTCTAGTTTTGGTGGTGGTGCTTTTCTTTCTTACTATGGTGATGTCCCTTCTTATTGTTAAATTTTGAGCATTAATTCACAATACGCTTGGATCTTTACTGAGAGAATAAGATATACAGTATATCAATGCATAACAATCACAATAAGCATGACAAGCATCACAATAATCAAAAGCATGAGAGACAAGAGACACGGAGTTTCTGTGGGGAAAACCCTAAGGTGAAAAACCCCACAACTTCCTGAGAGATAGAGAGAGCAATGGCTCAACCAAAGTACAACCAAAATACACTTGAGATAGTCTCCTAGTAGCAGATGATCCTCCTCCTCACTAGTGAGCCACTTTTTGAGTGAGAGAGATATAACTTTCCAAATGATCTAAATAGAGATCTCCTGATCTCTATTTATACTAACCTATTTTCCCAGTGACTTATGGGGCCGAATTGTCTAGCTAGGTACATCCACAATATAATATATATATTTCAGGGCCGACCCCACACAAGGTGGTCTAATAACCCATTGGCAAGTACAAACACTTGTGACACTTGTCAATCCACATGACGACATTTCCTTATAGAGGAATAACACATCTCTAATAAGGGTACAATAAATATATATATTAAATACATAGATGAAATACATTATGAAGTTACATATACATCAACACTCCCTCTTAACTAGGAAGGTATTTCTCGACACAGATCTGCTAGACAAGTCTTCTTCTCGGGATCATAGTCATTGATGCAGCTATCTCAATCAATCTCTGAATCTACTCATCATAGGAAGTTCTACAGAGCCAGTCCTTTTTCATAATGGATGTAGGCCCACCACCTGCAGGTCATCATCATCACTGGCCATACTGTGGAAATCTCAGGACTTATTACGTGCGTCACAAAACCTTAAAAGAGTCTCTTGACTAGCAAGAACCCTAAAGAGCATCTGAGGCCTTTTTCATCCTATCCATATCTCTAGGACTTATTACATGTGACCCCACCACAAAACCTCGAAAGAGAATCCCAAGACTGATTACGAGCATAAGGCTCAACCTATCGAATCTCCCAAGGCACAAATTACATGTGGTCACCACAAAACCTCGAAAGAGAATCCCAGGACTGATTATGAGCACAAGGCTCAACCTATCGGATCTCCCAAGGCACAAATTACATTTGGTCATGGCAAAACCTCGAAAAAGCATCCCAGGACTGATTACGAGCACACGGCTCAACCTATCGGATCTCCCAAGGCACAAATTACATGCCATAGGACAAAACCTCGAAAGAGCATCTGCCAGATATCCCAGGGCACAAATTACATGCCATAGGAAAAATCTCGAAAGACTATCTACAGATCTCCCAGGGCACAAATTACATGCTTATCTGCACAACCTGTTCCACGGCCACAGAGTATCAACCTGATACTCACCATACATCATCCTGATGTACACATGATCATCCTGATCATCATCACTGCAACATCTTGCTGCATGTCATCTGGAGCAACATCCTGAAGCTCGTCATCCATGATCATCCTGATCATACAATGTATCCACTTGATACAAATATAAATACATGATACATATCAACATACATGATCTACCTGATCATACAATGTATCCACCTAATACATATACAGATACATGGTCCAAGCATCCAACATGATGCATATACAAAATACATACACATGATCCAACCGATCATATCCAGCATACATACATATATAAATGATCCAACTGATCATACAAAGTAGAAACCAGAACATCATCCTGATGCTCATCATCCAGTGCTTACATCCACAGCCATGTGAAGGATCCTCCTTCCAACATGCCTGGAATGGCTTTAGCATATGTGTCCATCACTTCTTCCTCGAAGTGTCATCAATCTGAAGAACACCAAGCCTCTCCTTGAAGTACTTGAACTTCACCCTGGCTAGTGGCTTCGTCAGCACATCTGCAATCTGCTCGTCCGTCGCAATGTATAGGAGCTTCACAGCTCCTATTTGCACCATGTCCCTGATATAGTGATATTTGATCTCTATGTGTTTTGACCTGTCATGAAACACTGGGTTCTTGGACAGCTTCACACAACTCTAGTTATCACAGAAGATACCAGTAGCATCTAACGGGAGATCAAATAACTCAAACAGTAGCTTCTGAAGCCATACTTCCTCACAATTAGCTGAGCAGGATGCAACATACTCTGCCTCAGCTGTACTCAGTGCTAAATAGGACTGATTCCTGCTAAACCAAGAGATCACACTTGATACCATACTAAAGCAGCACCCAGATTTGCTCTTCCTATCTGCAGCACTGCTTTCCCAATCTGAATCAACATAACCTTGCAAGTTAAACTTTTGATTCTCATCATACTTGAGCCCATAATAAACTGTACTCTTCAGGTACCTCAGAATATGCTTTACAACAACTAGGTGAACACTCCTCAGATCCGTCAGGAACTGGCTCAATGTGTTCACCGCAAAGCAAATATCTGGTCCCGTGTTCGTCAAGTACATCAAGGACCCAATCATCTGATGATACATAGTGATATCAACCGGCTCAGATGAAGAATCACACAGAAGCTTCAGGTTCGATGCCATAGGTGTGGCCATAGCCTTGCAGTCCATCATCCCGAACCTCTTCAGGATCTCTACTGCATATTTCCCTTGTCCAAGGAAGATTCCATCACTCTGCCACATCTCCATGCCAAAAACAAATAGTGCATCATCCCCAAGTTCTTCAACTCGAAATCGGCAGCAAGCTTCCACTGCATGTCGGCAATCAATATATCCTCACCTGTTACAAACAGGTCATCCACATAGTAGTATCACTGGATTTCCTTCCTCAACCTTGTAGTAAAGGTTGGAATCTGCTTTATTCTTGGCAAATCCCAAACTGGATAGAAAGCTATCTATCCTACCATACCAATTTCTGCACATATATGACTCCCTGTCATGTGTCTCAGAACCAAGTGGCTTCTCCACATACACTTCTTCTTCAACTACACCATTCAAGAAGGCTGTCTTGAAATCCATCTAGTGTATTTTCCATTTCATTGCTGCAGCTAGGGCAAGTACCATTTTGATGGAAGTATACTTGGCTACAGGGGCAAGAGTTTCTTCATAATCTATTCCCTCTTTCTGAGAGAAGCCACGAGCTACGAATCTTGCTTTGTATTTCTCTACACTGCCATCTGCAGCATGCTTGATTTTGTAGATCCATTTAGAAGTCACAACAGACTTCTCTTTAGGTCTTGGTACAGCATTGCAAACATCATTCTTCATTAATGATTGGTGTTCCTCAACCATGGCATCCTTCCATTCTTTCTTTTCCGCTGCTTCTTCATAACTAGAAGGTTCTTTGTTCATAATGTCACGGAGTAAAGCAACATAGCTAGTATGTGATCTAGTTCTCTTCTTTGCTCTGTGTTCTTCTTCTAGAATGCCAAATATTTCTGCATCTTGAATGAGCTCTCTAGCCCATGCAGGTTTCCTCTTGTGAGAGTTATCCTCACGGGGTAGATCTACAGGTTCTTGCGGCTCTTCAAACTCACGAACAACTTCTAGAACTACTTCAATCATGGTAGTGTCTTGAAATCTAGTTTCCTTAGGTTCTTCATAAACTTCGATAGGTGCCTTCCTTGATTTAATGAATGCTGAGTTTTCATCAAATGTTGCATCCTTGCTGACATCAATCTTCTTGAACCCTGGAAAGTAGATTCTGTAAGCCTTCGAGCTTTCACTGTAACCCACAAAGATACCCTTCTTTCCTGAAGGATCTAGTTTAGTCCTCTTTTCCTTTGGGACATGAGTGTATACTGGACAACCAATATTCTGAGATGGCTGACTTCAGGTTTCTTACCAGAAAATACCTCTTCTGGTGTCTTGTTGTCCAATATCTTGTGGGGTGTTCTGTTCTGCACATATATAGTTGTTCTAGCTGCTTCTGCCCATAGATGCATAGGTAGATCCTGGCCATGTAACATTGCCCTTGCTACTTCCATGATTGTTCTGTTCTTCCTTTCTACAACTCCATTCCGTTGAGGATTATAAGGAGCAGTCAACTCCCTCTTAATCCCTGAATCACTACAAAGCTTTTTGAAGTCACCTGAGGTGAATTCTCCACCATTGTTGGATCTGAATGTTTTGATCTTCTTGTCAGTTTGATTCTCCATTAAGGTTTTGAATTCCTTGAATTTATCAAACACCTCATCTTTGTTCTTCAAGAAGTATACCCAAGTCTTCTTGGAGAAGTCATCAATAAATGAGACATAGTAAACATACCCACTTAGAGAACTGGATGACATAGGACCACATACATCTGAGTGGATGATTTCCAAGATGTCTTTTTCCTTGCTTTCACTGCTTGGGAAAGCCTTCTTAATGTTCTTACCTTTTGCACATCCTTTGCAAACACCTTCATGTTTGGTCTTGATTTCAGGAAGACCCTCTATAGCCTTGCTTGCAATTGGAAGTTCCCTATAGTGCATATGAGCAAGTCTTCTATGCCAAAGTTCACTTGGCTCCATGGATTCATGTACCATGGCATGTTCAGGTTGTCCCTTCAGTTTATACAAACCTCCCTCTTGCTCTCCAATCACTACTGCATCATCTATGTTCTTTCCCTTTGGCCACATTAGGACTTGACCATCCACAAATGCAACCCTCATATCTTTTGCATCCAATGCAGAGATGGAGAGTAAGTTCTTCTTGAGTCTAGGTACATAAAGGACTTCTTTCATCTTCAAAGATTTTCCAGAATCTAGGTTGTAGAAGGATTCACCACTTCCTTTGATTGGGTATTGATAATCATCCCCAAGTTTCACCTTATGGGGTGATTCATGTTCAGATAGATTCACAAAAGATTCCTTAAACCTAGTCATGTGTTTGGAAGCCCCACTGTCAATCAACCAATCATTACAACCATGGGAGATAGTACCTGTGAGAGCAGAAATTAGAACATATTCTTCTTCACTTGACGAGTCATCATCACTATCACTTTCTGCCCTAGCCTTCTTCTTTGGGGGTTCATCATCTTTGGCAGCATGAGCATGATATCTTATTTTGTTATTCTTCTTCTTCTTATTGAATTTGTTGTTGTTGTCTTTCTTCTTCTTGGGACAATCTGAAGCAAAGTGTCCCTTCTCATTGCAATTGAAGCATCTGAGATCTTTCTTATCTTTATGATAATGGTGGTGTGAGAATCTCCTGTTATGAGATGATTCCTTCTTGGACTTGCCTTTCCTGGCATGTGCTATGAGAGCTTGATCTTCATTTCCCATATTTTCTTCTCGAGCCACAAGCCTAGCTTCTTCTTGAGAGCATTCTTCCCACAATCTATTGAAGGAGATCAACTTCTTCCTTGCACAAATTCCTTGAATAAAGGAATCCCATGACCTGGGTAGGCCATTTAGAGTGGTCATCACCACTTCACCATTCTCCACCATTTCATCCATTGTTTTTAGTTGTTCCTTGATCTGGGAGACCCTTGAAAAATAATATTGAATGGTTTCTCCATTCTGAAACTTTATTCCTTTCAATTGGTTCCGCAGGGTCATCTTCCGATTTATGTTCTACCCTTCAAATAGCTTGGTCAAAGAGTCAAACATCTCCTTGGGTGTATTTAGAGAAGACACATGGGGTATGAGATGGTCTTTGATACAATCAGCAATGATTCTCTTTTCCTTGACCAAGTTTTTCTTATGCAATACCTTAGCCTCTTCATCCTCTGGGATAGGGATGTCTTCTTTTACATATGAGTCCAACTCATTCTCTTCCAGGATTAACCCAATCCTATACTTCCAAGCTCGGAAGTTATCGGCTCCTTCAAGCTTATCCTCAAGCTTGGTGTCATGAGACATCTTAAATGGAAATAGAAAATATTTAGGTCTTACCACTTGAAATGCTGAAAACTGGATCTGGTCTCGGATTAGGGTTTGTCGAAAAAACCCTAAAAATTTGAAATGTGAATTTCAATTTTCTGAAAGGATAGAAAGATGCGCCTTGATGAGCTGATCAGCCTGGTGTATTCAGAATTTGAGATCAACAAAGCTTTACCCTTCAGATTTGCCTTTTTGTCCTCCTGGGTTCATTGGGGAGAGCCCTGAATTAGGGTTTGAGTTTCCCGGAGATCTACCTAGCCAAAAATCTCGATCCAAAGCTCTAAACTTTGATTTTTCTAAGGAGCTTCCAGCTATGTCTTCAAATTTCAGAAATTCCTATTTTTGTGGAAACCCTAATTTTTAGGGCCTAATCTGAAAATGCTCAGAATTGAATTATGATTCGACAGATAGATTCCCCTTGATGAGTAGAGTCAATCTACTATACTGATTTTCCAAAATCTGTGGAGAGAAACCAAATAAACAAGAAACTCAAGTTTTTGTCACTACAAAATGTCTTCTTCTCAGGTTATCCCTGATACCATGTTAAATTTTGAGTAGTAATTCACAATAATCTTGGATCTTTACTGAGAGAATAACATATACAATATATCAATGCATAACAATCACAATAAGCATGACAAGCATCACAAGAATCAAAAGCATGAGAGACAAGAGACACAGAGTTTCCGTGGGGAAAACCCTAAGGTGAAAAACCCCACAACTTCCTCAGAGATAGAGAGAGCAATGGCTCAACCAAAGTACAACCAAAATACACTTGAGATATTCTCCTAGTAGTAGATGATCCTCCTCCTCACTAGTGTGCCACTTTCTAAGTGAGAGAGATATAACTTTCTGAATGATCTAAATAGAGATCTCCTGATCTCTATTTATACTAACCTGTTTTCCTAGTGGCCTTATGGGGCTGACTTGTCTAGCTAGGTACATCCACAATATAATATATATATTTCAGGGCCAACCCCACACATGGTGGTCTAATAACCCATTGGCAAGTACACACACTTGCGACACTTGTCAATCCACATGACGACACTTCCTTATAGAGGAATAACACATCTCTAATAAGGGTAAAATAAATATATATGAAATACATAGATGAAATACATTCTGAAGTTACATATACATCAACACTTATCATTATACTTCCTGGAGTGTGCTATGAGAGCTTGGTCTTCATTCCCCATCTTCTCTTCTCGAGCTACAATTTGAGCTTCTTCCTGTGAGCATTCTTTCCATAGCCTACTGAAGGTGATAAGCTTATTCGTAGCAGAAATCCCTTGGATGAAGGAATCCCATGATCTAGGAAGGCCATTAAGAGTGGTCATTACCACTTCTCCATTTTCTATATCTTCTCCCACAGCTTCAAGTTGTTCTTTTATCTGGGAGACCCTTGAGAAATAAGACTGCATAGTCTCAGCATTTTGGATCTTGATATTCTTGAATTGATTCCTCAAGGTCATCTTCCGATTTATGTTCTTCCCTTTGAATAGCTTGGTCAGGGAATCAAACATCTCCTTTGGTGTCTTTAGGGATGACACATGGGGTATGAGATGATCTTTGATAGAATAAGCAATGATCCTCTTTGCCTTGACCAAGTTCTTCTTGTGAAGAGCCTTAGCCTCTTCTTCCTCTGGGACAGGGACCACTTCATTTATATAAGTGTCCAACTCATTTTCTTCCAGGATTAACCCAATCCTATACTTCTATGCTCGGAAGTTATCATCCCCTTCAAGCTTGGTGTGGTGAGACATATTCAAGAGTACTTCAAATGGAAATAGAAAAGTTTTAGGTCTTACCACTTTTCTTGCTAAAAACTGGATCTGGTCCCGGATTAGGGTTTGTTAGAGAAACCCTAAAAATTCAAAATGTGAATTTCAAATTTCTGAAAGGATAGAAAGATGCACCTTGATGAGCTGATCAGCCTGGTATATTTAGAATTTGAGATCTGCAAAGTTTCACCCTTCAGAAATGCTTTTTAGTCTTCCCATATTCACTCAGGAGGACCTTGAATTAGGGTTTGAGTTTCCAGGAGCTTCACCCAACCAAAAATCTCGATCCAAAGCTCTAAACTTTGATTTTTCCAAGGAGCTTCCAGCTATGGCTTCAGATTTCAAAAATACCTATTTTATGGAAACCCTAATTTTTAGGGTCAAAACTATAAGTGCTCAGAATTGAATTCCGATTGGATAGAAAGATTCTCCTTAATGAGTAGAGTCAATCTACCTTACTGCTTTTCCAAAATCTGTGGAGAGAAACCCAATAAACAAGAAACCCTAGTTTCCGCCACTACACAATGTCTTCTTCTCAGGGAAGCTCTAATACCATGTTAGATTTTGAGCATTAATTCAACATACTCTAGGATCTTTACTGTGAGAATAACATGTACATCATATCAATCATATCAAGCATGTATCAAGCATATCAAGCAATCACATAAGACAATGGACACAAATAGTTTCACTGGGGAAAACCATAAAGGTTAAAAACCCCACAACTTCCTCAGAGATAGAAAGAGCAATGATACAACCAAAGTATAAGAGATAGTCTTCTCCTAGCAGATGATCCTCCTCCTCACATGTGCACCACTTTTCGAGTGATGGAAGAGTGAGTAGTGAGATGATCAAATAGAGATCTCCCGATCTCTATTTATACTTGTCTTGTCCTTCCCAATAAACCAGTGGGGCCGACTTGTCTAACTTAGCCTAATAACCCATGGTTACATTAATCCAGTCTGACCCCTCACTAAGTGGTCTAATAACCCATCACAGCAAGTTACGACACTTGTGACACTTGTCAATACAAATGACGACACTTCTGTATAGAGGAATAATACATCTCTATAGGAGTACAATAATACATAGATGAAATACATTCCAAAGTTACATATACATCAACATGCTACCTGTAGCAAAACCTTGAAAGAGCATCCTAGCATAGACTATAGGATCTCCCAGGATCTTTTCTATGCTACCTGCACAACTTGTCCACGACCAATCTGTACCAAAACCTCGAAGAGTATCCGAGCACAGACTATCGAATCTCTCAGGATCTTTTCTATGCTGCCTCTACAATCTTCCCACGACCAATATGTACCAAAGCCTCGAAGAGCATCCGAGCACAAACTATCAGATCTCTTAGGATCGTTTCTATGCTACTTATATAATCTTCCCATGGCCAATCTATAGCAAAACCTCGAAGAGTATCCGAGCACAGACAATCGGATCTCTCAGGATATTTTGCATGCCATCTGAATAATTTGTTTACGGCCGTGAAGTATCATCCTAATACTCATGATCATACTAATCATCATCACTGCATCGTCCTGATGCATATCATCCAGAGTATCATACTGATACTCATCACACATGATCATCCTGATCATCGTCCTAATGCATGTCATCATACTTGATCCAACTGATGCATATACAAAGCAGGAACTGGAGCATCGTCCTGATGCTTATCACACAACGCTTACATCCACAGCCATGGGAAGGATCCTCCTCTCACCATGCTTGGAATGGATCCTGCAAATGTGTCCCATCACTTCTTCCTCGAATTATCTTCAATCTAAAGAACACCAAGCCTCTCTCTGAAGTACTCAAACTTCACTCTAGCTAGTGGTTTCGTCAACACATTTGCAACTTGCTCATCTGTCGCAACATACAGGAGATTCACTGCTCCTCTCTGCACCATATCCCTGATATAATGATATTTTATCTCTATGTGCTTTGACTTGTCATGGAACACTGGGTTCTCAGATAGCTTCACACAACTCTAGTTGTCACAAAAGATACCAGTAGCACCCAACGGGAGATCAAATAACTCAAACAGTAGCTTCCTAAGACATACTGCCTCACAACTAGCCTAACAAGCTGCGACATACTCTGCTTCAACTGTACTCAGTGCTATGCAGGACTGCTTCCTGCTAAACCAAGAGATCACACCTGATCCCATACTGAAGCAGCACCCATAAGTGCTCTTCCTATCTGCAGCATTGCCTGCCCAATCTGAATCAACATAACCTTCCAGGTTAAACTTTTGATTTGCATCATACTTGTGCCCATAATCAATTGTACCCTTCAGGTACCTCATAATATGCTTTACAACAACCAGGTGAACACCTCTGGGATCCGTTAGGAACTGGCTCAATGTGTTCACCGTAAAGCAAATATATGGTCCCGTGTTCGTCAGGTACATCAAGGACCCAATCATCTGACGATACACCATGACATCAACCGGATCATATGAAGCATCACACAGAAGCTTAAGGTTCGATGCCATAGGTGTGGCCATGGCCTTGTAGTCCATCATCCCGAACCGCTTCAGGATCTCTATTGCATACTTCCCTTGTCCAAGGAAGATTCCATCTGCACTCTGCCACATCTCCATGCCTAGAAAGTATTGCATCATTTCCAAGTCCTCCATCTCGAACTTGATAGCAAGCTTCCTCTTCGTATTGGCAATCAACCCATCCTCACCTGTAACAAATAGGTCATCCACATACGATAGTAGGATCACTAGATTTCCTTCCTCAACCATGTAGTAAAGGTTGGAATCCGCTTTACTCTGGATAGAAAGCTCTCTATCCTACCATACCAAGTTCTAGGAGCTTGCTTCAAGCCATACAAGGCTTTCTTCAATCTGCACACATATGACTCCCTGTCATGTGTTTCAAAACCAAGTGGCTGCTCCACATATGCTTCCTCTTCGACTACACCATTCAAGAAAGTTGTCTTAACATCCATCTAGTGTATCTTCCATTTCATCACTGTAGCCAGAGAAAGTACTATTCTAATGGAAGTGTATCTGGCTATAGGAGCAAAAGTCTCTTCATAATCTATTCCCTCTTTCTGGGAAAAGCCACGAGCTACAAACCTCACCTTGTATTTCTCTATGCTTCCATCTGCAGAATGCTTGATCTTATAGATCCACCAACAGACTTCCCTTCTGGTCTCGGGACCACATCCCAGACATCATTCTTCATGATCAACTGGTACTCTTCGATCATGGCATCCTTTCATTACTTCATCCTGGATCTTGGGAACTTCAGATTCTTCAATATCTTCAATAGATAGTTTTCTTGAACTTCATTGCTGGAACAAATGTTGTTGTCCTTGTAGGTGATTGTACACGATCTTTCCTACAAGTCAAATTCAATTGCATGATTAGAAACTTCTCATAGTTTTCATAACAAAATATTACACATAAAAACATGTCATACAGTCATGTAATTATCTTAGCCAATGCTTCAATACAACATTTATCCATATCCCGAAACTTTCTAGATGCCTTCCATCTCTACCAAAACATTTTTTAAGAGTGTGCACAATTCCCAACATGTTAGCAAAGAGGTTTCATTCTAGATAAGTAGCAATGAAATGTTGTACAGTACGATAGGCCACTTACCCATTACTTGCATATTAGTAGTATCTTGTTCATTAATGCAACTTTTCTAATATGCATAATACATATCCTAAATCTAGGAACATAAGTATGTACATGACTGAACAACATCATTTAAGTAATCATATATATAATAAATAACAATTCAAATACTTATATTTGTTTAGTTGTTGGGTGGACTCCCTCTTGATCTTTACTTCTTGAAGTGCTCCCTCTTGATCTTTGCTTCCTTGTAGGAACTATTGGATTATGTTCCCTTTTGATCTTTGCTTCCTTGCAAGAGCTATTGGATTGTGCTCCCTCTTGATCTTTGCTTCCTAGATTACCTATCCTTGAACTTATATCCATCCTGGACCACTATGCATGCTTAAGTGTGCACTGGTGTCATGATAGTGTCATCCTCAAGATCTCATATATAATCATACATCCATTATTATAATCTCAATACTATCAAAACATTATGATCCTAAATAATCTTAACATGTATGGTCATGAACATTTCACACACAGGTAATCTATCACAAGCATTAGTATTCAAGGTTTTAGGGAAGACTTCTTTTACTCATGCATATTCTTATTTGACCATAGGACTCTTCTGGTTAGTCATATCATAAATCAAGGTAAGAGACATAATATGCATAAACCCTTGATTACTTAAATTTATAACTTCATGAATAATCATTATCAATCTTACAAAAGTATAATATCCTCACACAATGTAGGATTCTAACTTGATGTAGGAAAACATACCTGGTTATCATATTTGCTAGTTATGTCTAGCAATGTCTCCTTGTTCTCTTCAATGACCTGCATAACTCATAAGTTAACCATTGTAGAACCAAAATATACATACCTCGTAAGTAGAGCTTCTCTGTGATCCATGACTATGGATGAGTCTTTTCCTTCATGTCACCATGGTCTTGATCTATAACTTGATTTGTACCTTTCATGTTAGCAGATAACATTATCCTCATACAACATCACAATGCATTAGTACAATTATAAGTGTCTGAACCCTAATCAATGAATGTCTTCTATCATGCATTCATACTTTTACTAGAGTGATAAGACAAGTCTAAAATTAATCAAGATTGTTACTAAATTCAATAACATGAAGACAAACATATCATAAACTTAACATATTTAAAAACATACATGTAAGTCATACCTATCAAATTGTTGTTGTTATTGTTCTTTTTGTTCTTAGGAAAATCTAAGGAAAAGTGCCCCTTCCTATTACATGTAAAGCATCTCAGATCTTTCTTATATCTATGATGATGGTGGTGTGAAGATCTCTTGTTATGAGATGGCTCCCTCTTACTCTTCTTGGTATGTGCTGTGAGAGCTTGATCTTCATTCCCTATTTTTTTATTCTCAGGATAGAAGCCTATCTTCTTGTTGTGAATATACCTCCCATAGTCTATTGAAAGAGATCAATTTATTTCTTGCACAAATTCCTTGGATGAAGGAGTCCCATGACCTAGGTAGGCCATTCAAAGTGGTCATTACAATTTCTCCTTTATCCACTGCTTCATCTACAGCTTCAAGTTGTTCCTTGATTTGAGAGACCTTAGAAAGGTAGGATTGGATGGCCTCTCCATTCTGGATCTTTACCCTTTCAACTGGTTCCGCAGAGTCATCTCCTGATTTATGTTCTTTCCTTCAAACAACTAGGTCAATGAGACAAACATCTCCTTCGGTGTCTTTAGGGAAGACACATGAGGTATGAGATGGTCTTTGATGGAATCGGCAATGATTCTCTTGGATTTGACCAAGTTCTTCTTGTGTGAGGCCTTAGCCTCTTCTCCCTCTGGAACTGGAAACTCATCACCTATGTAAGTGTCCAACTCATTCTCTTCTAGGATCAACCCAATCCTATACTTCCACGCTCGAAAGTTATCAGCCCCTTCAAGCTTATCCTCAAGCTTCATGTGGTGAGACATTTTAATGAGAAACTCAAATGGAAATAAAAGATTTAGGTCTTACCACTTGATTTGCTGAGAACTGGATCTCGAGATGGATTAGGGTTTGTCAAAGAAACCCTAAAAATTCAAAATTTGAATTTCAAACTTCTGAAAGGATAGAAAGATGCGCCTTGCTAAGCTGGTCAAGCTGGTATACTCCAAATTTGAAAACTGCAAAATTTAACCCCTCAAAATTGCCCTTGAAACTTTCGGATCCACTAGGCAGGACCCCAAACTAGGGTTTGATTTTCTTGCTGCTTCACCCAACCAAAAATTTCTATCCAAATCTCTAAAATTTGATTTTTCAGACTAGCTTCCAGCCGTGGTCTCGGATTTCAAAAATTCCAATTTTTGCAGAAACCCTAATTTTCCACCTTTCCGATCAAAATCCCGAACTAGGGTTTGATCAAGACCAAACTTATGACCAACCAAAATATTCGATCTTTTGCTTTAAATTTTGATTTTATTGAGGAGCATCCAGCCATGGATTCAGATACCAAAAATTTCAACTTTCTCCAAAACCGTAATTTCCTGTAGTAGTGACGGGCCAAAAACTGAAAATGCTCATAATTGAATTCTGTCTCGACAGAAAGATGCTCCCTTGCTAGGAGAGTCAATCTAGCCTCCTGCCTTTGATGATCTGTGGAGAGAAACCCAAATATTAAGAAGCCCTAGCTTCCGCAGCTGCACAGTGCCTTCTTCTTAGGTTAGCTCTGATACCATGTTAATTTTTCGATAATTTCATTCCATTATAATTCAAGATCACTAAGAGAATAATATGTACATCATATCAATCATAGACAGAATAGCAATCACACATGAGACACAGAGTTTCACCGCGAAAAACTAAGAAGGTGAAAAACCCCACAACTTCCTCAAAGACGGAATAGGCCCCAATACAAGATCACAAGGATCAAACCCAATAAAATGTCTCTAGCAGATGCTCCTCCTCCTTCACTTGTGTGCCACTTTCTCTCTTAGCTATGCGAGCTTGAGAAGTAAGTGAGTGAGTCAAATGAGAGACATAACCTCTCTATTTATACACTGACTTGACCTACCAATAATCCAACAAGGCCGGCTTGCTAATCAAGTCTAATAACCCAACCACATGATCTAACTAGGGCCGACCCCACACTGGTGGTATAATAACCCATCAATACAAATGACAACACTTCCAATCAGAGGAATAAGACATTTCTAGTGGATATACAATAAAGTACAAATGTAATATGCAAGTGAATATCTTCCGAAGTTACAAATACATCAACACAGGAGTCATCCTGGTTAGAATTAGTTGGGGCCAACATGTCAAGTGGTAAAGTTAAAGTGGAAGTGAATGTATAAATAGAGAGATAGGCTCTCTCATTTATTCATTCACTCACTCACCAAGTCCGCATTAGTGAGAAGGAGGACAAGTTCGCACAAGTGGAGAAGAGAGAAGTTGTTGAGGACCATATCTATTTTTGGGGTTTACGTTTGTTACATTGTTTTGGTGATCATTCTATCTCTGAGGAAGTTGTAGGTTTTTCTCCTTTATGGTTTCCTCGAGGAAAATATTTGTGTCTCTTGTGTTTACGATGTGCTTGTTATTCTCTCAATAAGATCCTAGGTAATTATTGATTAAAATTTAAAAATATAACAATAAAAGAGTGGTGATGTATGTTTACATGAAGAATTACCCCAACACCATAGTCTCATGGACTACCTTAACTAACCCCATCAAGAAAACCCAACAGTAATCAAAATTTATTTCACATTTCCTCAAAATCCGTGTGGCCTTTTTATTTGTCTCTATATAGATTTCTCTACAGGACGGTATAATACTATGGGAACACTTCCCAATTATAAGGTAATTTCCTTCAAAAAAAATATATTGTTGTCTAGTTAGGGCCCCCACAACATAGAATAGTGTAAGGATTTATGGATTTCAAGGAAGTGGGATATTTGATCCATTGTTCGAAATAGACAAGAAATATAAATATTAGAGGAAAATGTGCATAAAAAACCTTCATATAAACCTATGAGGGTGGTTCAAAAACCCCCTCATAGTGAGTTATACGGATAGTTTGGAACCCCTCACGATAAGGTACATGATAGTTTGAAACCCCCCTCATACCATGTTACATGGGTGGTTTGGAACCCCCCTCATTGCTACATATGGGAAGTTATAAACCCAAATCATAGCTACTTATGGAGGTGGTTATAAAACCCCATCATAGATACTTATGGAATATATTTGAAACCTCCCTCAAATTTAACTATGAGGGTAGTTATAAACCCAACCTCATAGCTACTTATGGAGGTGTTTTGAAACACCCCTCATAGATACTTATGGGGGTCGTTTGGAATTCCCCTCATAGTGAAATATGGGGATATATTAAAGCCCTTACATAGTGGCATGAACCCTCACCCCACCCCCATAGCAAATTACAAGGGAATATAGAAACTCTCTATATACAAGGGCGGTTTAAAACTTCCTTCTAGAAAAAAACATGCTTTAAAGTTCTTATAACTCTATTTTCTAACCACCGTTAAATACATCTATAGGGAAATCCTTTATAGCACTAGTTTCTAACCACCATTAAAGCCATGTATATGGGTAGCTCTTAATCCACTTAAAATTGTGTATAATTTCCCTATAAGTGACATTAAGGGTATTTTATAACCACCCTTGTAAATAGAAATTAGATTCTAGTTCAACATATATAATTGAAGACTCTTGAACATATATTCAAGGAGAATGGAAATCACATTCATAATGTGCTTATGCACTTACAAAGTAACATGGAATTAATATAAGTAAATAAATCTCCTTTCAACCTAATCTCTTGAGTTACCCTAAGAATAACCAACTATTACACACACACAAAAATTATTTATACAAAAAATGTCATATCTCCCACAAAAGGGTAAAAGTTAAGATAATTTAATACCACCACTTATACAGTACTTCAAAACAATTTACAACTCTAACAACCACATAAAAAATAGAAAAAAACAACATAACATAAGCCATTAATACTATAATGGCAATAAAAACAAAGTCACAACATTATTTTCCTTGGACATCTTCAACAATTTTTGTCTTCATATACGTTAAAATTTGAAGGACATGGGGGTGGGATTTGTCAATATACTCAAGTTAAGTAAAAAATGTTGGGAAACCCTCTTTGAACAATAGGACATTAAATAAAATTTTAGAAGGTATAAGTATTCCAAAAAGAGAGTTGGTGTCTCAAGACATCATTTATAACACTTAAGAAAAACGCATTGTGATCAGATCATCACAATGCATTATCTCATAAGAGATCACCATCATAAGTTTGTTGGGTCCAGGAAATGTCCCTTTTTGGCCATCCTCATTACATCATTTTTCCCTGATTACATCCTATTTTCATAAGCCATACCTATGCCTTTTCTCCAGATCAACCAATAATATTGACAGGTATAATTCGTTATTGCTTTATTTATTTTATGCCTAAGATTGTTAAGGTTCTGGATCCTAGTCCTTGATTTATGCTAATCTGTGTGATTTCATGTAGTCAAGGTCTAAAGTGCAAGTGTATCAGCCAAATGGCGTTAGCTGTTACTCTTCAAAGCCCAATTCCTCATACTCCAAGGGATAGCGCATTCCTCCACGAGAATCTGTAACAGGCCCTCACTGAAACAAAACCCAGCTGCAATAGACAAGTCGCATTCCAGCTTGCCAAATCCGTTGATCCATTGATTACTAGAGTAACAACATCCTTCATGATTAACAACCTTATTGAATACAGTTGTAACAGTTAGTTGTAACTCTGCATCATGAAGATCAGAGATCTTCATTGTTGCATGATTTTAGTGGATCATGATCTGTAGTTTCAATGTCTAAATATGAGAAGGCTCTTGTAGCCTGGGATTGGACAATTACTATTTTGCATAAGCTGTAACAGAGCACTAAGACTGTCAATTTCCATCATTAATACAAGAGCAAAGCTCTTCATTCCTGTGTCTTAATTTGTTGTGATTCACGGCGTCTCTGTTAGAAGGCCAGGGCCCTCCTTCTCATAGAGATAGCCGGCTTAAGTAGGTAGGTTAATCTAACTTTCTTTCTGTTGTGTGGTGTGGGATTATTGTAGATGTTACTATTAACAGCAACAAAGACTAGTGTTCCTTTTGGTAGTTCATGATTGGATCTTGAATAGCTGTAACAAAGTGGTGTGACAGTCGACTGTATAGGTTAGTTCAGTTTAATGCATCTGTGTTTGAGTTAGTTGTAACAACCAAGCTCAATCCCAATATCTTTCAGTCATTTATGCTTTCTAGATTTACAATAATTATGAGTTAGAGTTCAAGCTTATGTTTAGATTCTGGTTAATGTTGTATCTTCAATTGGTTTATTAGAATAGGTAGATTGTGATTGAGTAATAGTAGCTGCTAGATGGATCATTTTGGTAAAGATTGAATATTGTAGTTTGATAATTATAGGATTTAACTTCTTGCAAAAGTAATCTAGTTTATTTTCATTCTTAATTTTATAACTGCTAGGTTGATTTTTGTAGGAAGGTAGCTGCAATTGAATTCCTAGATGTATGAGTTAGATCAGTTTTCTTTACGGAATGAGTTTGGATGGACAGACTGGTAGGATCATTATCTTCATTTAGTTAATCAACTGCTTGACATGTTTATGCATAGATTGTGCTTATTTCCATTGAAATAGAAGACCTCCCTTGGTTTGACAATTTATATTGAGCATCCTGTGTGTTATTTTTAATTAGTTGACATATAGGGTGACCAACATTTTGGCGCTGTTGCCGGGGATGGTAATAGATAGATAGAGTGAGTAGTTGGTTTCATTTGATTTCATTTTGGTTTAATCATTTATAGCATGCATGAATACAAGAAAAACAAATCGGGAACCCCCTTTGAATACTAAGATTGCAGGTGGAAGAGGTCAAGGTCGTAATACAGGTCAGGGAAGACATACATACATTGATGAAATAATTGCTAGAGCTGATTTTTCCACTAGACCACCGCAAACATCTACAGGCAGGGGAAATTCTGTTCCTCCCAATCTTGAGAATTCATCATCAATAGTGGAGAATACAACAGGGCCTTCAACTCCTGTTGCAGAAAATAAACCTCCTGAAGATAAGGGAAGTGTTGTGGGTGCACCAGATAGAGAGGAGATCTATCATATCAATGGAACCAGAGTTACTAAAGAAGTGTTGTGGGAGACTCGTCGAGTAGTAGAGGAAGAGAGGAGGTGAGAAGAAGAGAGGAAAAGAGAAGAAGAATCCAAAGTAAAGGAAGAACACATAAAGGAAGCTGTTGAATTTTGGACTAGAACCATGGATGGTAGAGAACAGGAAGGAGAGAACAAACATAGGGAGAATCGGGAAGAAGAAGTGGAAGATAATCATCCTGGTAATACTGTGGCTACATTAGAATTCCCTATCCTCTAGACACCTGGAGCAGCTCCCATGAAAAATATCTCACCATAAGTTCTCTCGAATTTTCATGGTAAGTCTTCTAAGGATCCTGATGAGTTTCTTTTTGAGTTTGATATCCTCTGTTGTAGTTATGATTACACCTCTAGTGATCAGAAGCTGAAGTTATTCACAACCACCTTGAAAGGAAATGCCATGCGCTGGTTCGTGAGTCTGGGTTGTGAGACCATTACTACTTGGGACCAAATGAAAAACACCTTCCTTTCCAAGTACTAGGAATATTATAGAACTAGGGATAAAAAGGAGGAGATGTTTAAAATGGTTCAGAAGGATGAAGAAAGCTTGGAAGACTTTGTGGAAAGATAGTTGTACAATTTACAAAGGTTTGGTCACGCTGAGATTGGAAAGGATGTGCTCAAGATCATTTTACTAGAGGAATTAGAGAAGACTGCCTTGATATGTTGAATTTGCTGGGAAAATGGGACATCTCGAAGGAACCTTTCGAGAAGATTGTTGGATTATGTCGAAGGTACTCAAGGTGATCCTCCAGAACCAACAAACGAGATAAAGATCGAGACCAGGATGTCTTCACTATGACTCAGAAGTCAGCTAGTGGAGGGGCCACTCAAGCAGAAATAGGCAACTTACTGGAGAATTTTAAAATAGACATGATGAGCTCCATTTCCTCAAAGTTAGATGTCATGAGAACAAAGCAGAGGCAAGTAGTAGAAGACCTTACACTTGGTGTATTCTATCCTAAATGTAGGAAAAAGCACCCATTGAAAGAATGCCTGCTGGACAAGGCAGAGATATGTAGGATATGTGAACTGGAGCATGATACCAAGGAATGTACTTCATTACCTAAGGTCAAAGCAGTCCTGCAGGAATCCATTCCATATGTGGAGCCAGCTTACTTCATGGCACAGAAGAAACCATTGCAGCCTCGCAATCAAGGTATGAATCTAGACCCATCATTTTTTCTGAATAATATGAATGGAATGAACAATATGCATAATATGAATACACAATTCCCTTCACATTATTCTAACAATCAGTGGCATCCATATGAGAACCCAATGCAAAATCCTAACTCATGGACACCATGGTCACAGCAGTCAAACAATCAAGCTCCTTGGAATTCCAAGTGGAGAAATTCTTACCAAGGAAATAAATTTCCCCATCACCAGACTCGGTATCAATAGTATCCTCTTCAACAGTATCAGCACCAACATTATCAGCAACCGCAGCTCCCATTCCAAAACAATGTCGCACCTATGAATGCACCACTTCAATCACAGCTACCTGCACAACCTAACCCGAACCCAAACAATAAAGCAGTCCATAAATTTGAGACTAGCAACATGCTTGCGTATTCCATCACCCAGATTCCCTGCAATGATATACAATTACGATAAGGGAGGGTATTGGAACCTATTATCACTGAGGATGTTTCATCCCCAGTGATTGAAACTGGAGTGAATAAGCACTATGAGAATATATTTAATTCAGCAAGCCCCATCATTGAGGATGCTAATACTCCTACCGAAACAGTAGCTGAAACTCAGAGAGTAACACACGATGTATCACAGCCTACACAGTTGATGAGAGAACCGCCATACCCTGAACGATTGGCCTTGCAGAAAGCAATGGAACAGCCTCGATTCGATCTCTTAGGAGAATTAAAAAATTTGTATGTTAAAATTCCACTGTTACAGGCGCTCCATGATGTGCCCATTTATGCTAAGACCGTTAGAGATTTATGTGTCAAGAAACCAGGAAGAAGGCCCAGGGACCCCCCCACTGTCCACGTATTGGGAAAAATTTCTGAATTAATAATGGGGAAGGCCCCTATGGCAAAATACGATGACCCTGGAAACTCGACTGTTACATTTCACATAGGGAACACACAAATCCCCAATCTCTTGGTAGATTTAGGCACGGCCATTAATGTTATGACCATAGAGACTATGAATAAATTGGGACTCACTAACCTTAGGCCAACCCCTACTGTTTTGAAACTTGTTGATAGATCAACGATCAAGCCTGAGGGGATCCTAGATGACCTCATGATCTCAGTTGACTCGTGGGAATACCCTACGGATTTCTTGGTGTTACAGCCAAAATCCCAGTTGGGGGGACACCCACTGATCCTAGGAAGACCATGGTTGGCCACAGTAGATGCATGTATCAGCTGTCGGTCAGGATCTATGACCATTTTGGACAGGACTGAGATCAAGAGCCTAACCTTGTACCCTCCAACTCGTCTAAGCACAGAAGCTGAAACTCCATTGTGGGCAGATTTGGAGGAGGAAGAAGGTGTGCAGCCGTTATTAACAATAAGGAGAGCCTTAACATTTAAAGATGAAACATAGGATGATGCCATTAATAGTTTCATCAGTGAGCCCATGTCAATCAATAAAAATGTCTATCAAATCTTGGACAATACTTTAGCTGCAACAGAACAAGAAAATCTTACAGAAGAAACTCTAGTCAATGATGCCAGTATAATTCTAGTACTCAAAAATTCGAAGAGTGTTCCAGTAGAAATTAGGCCAGGGAAAACATTGAATATCAATCCAAATCTTGCACCTAGCGAGCTGGAACAGCTAGTCACTCTGCTGAAACAACGTAGAGGAGATTTCGCTTGGGAGTACATAGACATGAAAGGGATTCATTCCAATCTGTTCATCCATCACATTTATATTAAGAGCGAATACAGGCCTGTGTGTCAACCATAACGAAGGATGAACCCGAACCTAAGAGACATAGTGAAAGAGGAGATCCAAAAACTTTTGGAAGTAGGATTTATATACCTGATTTTAGATAGTGAGTGGGTTTCTCTACTCATGATTGTGCCAAAGAAGAATGGGAAATGAAGGGTCTACGTGGATTACAGAGAATTGAACAAAGCAACGCGGAAGGACCACTTCCACTTACCTTTCATCAATCAAGTCCTTGATACCTCGTCTGAAAAAAAGTATTTTTCCTTTTTGGATGTCTTTAGTGGCTACAACCAAATCCAGATTGCTCCAGAAGACCAGGAAAAAACCACTTTCACCTGTCCCTGGGGAACTTTTGCATACCGATTACTTCCTTTCGGGTTGTGCAATGCACTAGCCACATTCCAGAGAGCAGTGATTGGAATATTTTCAGAAATGGTAAATGATTGCATGGAGATTTTTATGGATGACTTTACTCCATATGGTGATAATTATGAAGAAGCATTGAAAAATTTAGAAAAGGTCTTGAAACACTGTGAACAAAGCCAGCTCTCTTTAAGCACTGAAAATTGCCATATGATGATGAGTGAGGGCATAGTGCTAGGGCACTTCATCTCTTCTGAGGGTATCCAGGTATGTCCATCCAAAATCAAGGTAAATGAAAATATACCAACTCCTGGAACATAGAAGGATGTACGCAGCTTCTTGGGGCATGTTGGCTATTACAGAAGGTTCATAGAAATTTTTTCCAAACTAGATTCTCCTTTGTTCACTCTGTTGATGAAGGATGCACAGTTTGTCTAGAATGATGCATGCCAAATAGCATTTACTGAGCTAAAGAAAAGTCTATCTACATCACCCATCTTACGAGGGCCCAACTGGGCTCTACCTTTCCATATTTCTTTAGATGCTTCAGAGACTGCCATTGGAGCAGTTTTGGGATAGTAGGAAGGTAATGCTCCTTATGTAATTTATTACATTAGTAAGAACTTATCTCCTGCTGAACTAAAATATACTATCACATAAAAGGAATTTCTTGCCATGTTTTATGCCATTAACAAATTTAGACATTATATTACTGGATATTCTACTTTTGTGCACACTGGTCATTCCGCTATCAAATATTTAATGAATAAACCAATCACGAATGCTAGAGTTACTATATGGCTGTTACTGTTACAGCAATTTGATATCACAATTATTGATAGACCAGGGAAGGAAAATGTTGTTGCAGATTTTTTATCTCGACTTACTAACAGTGATGACAATTTACCAGTCGAAGATTCCTTCCCTGATGAACATTTGTTTGCAGTATCAACTCATTCTCCATGGTATGCAGATATTGCTAACTTTTTGGCTGCAGGTAAGCTCCCAGCACATCTGTCGAAGAGAGAAAAAAAGAAGATCATACAATAGAGTGCTAGGTATTGCTGGATTGATGGCCATGTTTTCTACACAAGGCTTGATTTAGAGATCAGAAGATGTGTTAGATAATATGAGATCTTTAGCATTCTTAAGGCTTTCCATGATGAGCCCCATGGGGGACATTTTGCTGACAAAAGAACAGGTCATAAATTTTTGAGAATGGGCTATTTCTGGCCCACATTGTTCAGGGATGCAAAGAAGTATGTTCAGGCATGTGATAGCTGCCAAAGGATGGGCCAACCCAACAGATTAGATGAAATGCCTTTGCAACCACAGCTTGTGGTTGAACCATTTGATAGGTGGGCTCTAGATTTTGTAGGGCCTATCAACCCTCCCTCAAAACAGAAAGTTCACATCTTGGTTTGCACATATTACATGGACAAATGGGTAGAAGCCGTAGCCTTGGTTAAGGCCAATGATCGGGTTGTGATTGATTTCCTATATGAAGAAATTTTTACTCGGTTCGGAGTACCTAAGGAAATCATTACAGACGGTGGACCACAGTTTGTATCTCACAAGCTGGAAGCATTGTTACAGAAATTCCATATTCAGCACAGAATAACCTCGCCATATCATCCACAGGCCAATGGCCAAGTGGAGGGTACAAACAAGGTCATCGAGGCTATTTTGACAAAAACAGTGAAGAGCCATCATAAAGATTGGGCTGAAAGGCTTCCAGAGGCACTATGGGCCTATCGTACTACATGGAGTAACACCACTTGTTTTTACCCGTATGAATTAGTGTACAGTAAGAATGTTGTTTTTCCAATTGAATTTGAAATTAGGACTTTGAAAACAGCTGTGGAATCAAACCTTGATTTATCAGAGGCACAGAGGGACCGACTGAATCAGCTCAATGAGTTGGATGAGAAGCGCATAGATGCAGTACATCATACAGCTTTAATCCAACAATAGTGCTCTAAGTGGCATGATCAATTTATAAAGAAGAAAGTATTCCAAGAAGGAGACTGGGCTCTGTTGTATGATTCACGGTTTAAGAGGGACTTTAAAGGCAAGTTGTGTACCCATTGGTTGGGCCCCTATCAGATAGATTGGGTATTTGATAATGGAGCAGTTCGGTTGATCACCATTGATGAAAACAAAACACCATTATTCGCAAATGGTCATTGGATGCGACTGTATCACAAGCCGATCTCAAGGGAAGCTTTCGTTTCACATGTTGCAGATGATCCAGATTATCAGTTAACGCCAGGACAGGGATTTTTCTCAACCCCTATCAATTTTTAAGAACTGCAATATCCACATGATTTGTACATAAATAAGTTGTTTTCTTTTTCATTCTGTATTTTATCTATTTTTCATTTTTCATTTGATCAGTTTTGTTTTGAAGAATTCTGTGCAGGAATTAATTAGAGGAACAACGGTCATGACTGGGCCAGACGATTGCAGGCACCTTGCATTGTTCCTGATCTAACAAAGCTCTTTTGAAGAAGATGGATGATTTGTTTGCTTTCAGTAGCTAGATGAAAATTTGCCTTTTACTTCATTATTGCACAGCTGCAACTCCTTACCTTGCTCATTCTTCCTATTTTAGCAGCTGCGACTCTGCTATTCTTGACCATTCCGCCAAATCCAGAAGCTACGACTCCGCTATTTCCACTTCATTTTAACTCTTTTCCAGCAGCTGCGACTCCGCTATTCTTAACCATTCCGCCAAATCCAA
This sequence comes from Larix kaempferi, assembly GCA_027924585.1. Taxonomy (NCBI): domain Eukaryota; kingdom Viridiplantae; phylum Streptophyta; class Pinopsida; order Pinales; family Pinaceae; genus Larix; species Larix kaempferi. The sequence continues at coordinate 2,449,470 of BSBM01001669.1, read as the reverse complement.
CAGCTACGACTCCGCTATTTCCGCTTCATTTTCACTCTTTGCCAGCAGCTACGACTCCGCTATTCTTGACCATTCCGCCAAATCTAGCAACTGTGACTCCATTATTTTCATTTCCATTTCTCTCTTTCCGTACAGCTACGACTCCGCCATTCTTGCCTATTTCACTAAATCTCGCAGCTATGACTCTGCTATTTTCATTTCCATTTCACTCTTTCCGTACAGCTGTGACTCCGCCATTCTTGCCTATTTTGCTAAAGCCTAGCAGCTGTGACTCCGCCATTTTCATTTCCATTTTGCTTTTCCCGTACAGTGGTGACCCCGCCAGTCTGCCTGCTCTCCGAATGATGATGCCAATAATGACTCAATTGGTTGTCAGTTTAGTTGCTTGCTCCACAAGATCCAATCATAGTTTGCCACGAAGGAAGCTATTGGGATGTCTTGGGTGTCTTCCAGCTCGGGTGAAGGTGGCCACATCACTTCAGCACATGCACATTTATACTTGTGATGACGAAGGTTGGCTGTAATGATTAATTCATGGCTGAACACATAAATGCAAAGGTACTGATCGGACCTTTTACATGATTTGGTAGGAAATTAAATACGGTAATAACGATTATGCAATGTCTTAGCCCTCGATTAGCGAACCCATACCATTTAACCACCAAGGAATATGTCAGAATCATGTTTGTATTTATTAAATTCCTGGCACCTTACCCGATTTACATCCAATACCCCAATTCTGCCAACTTTCTCGTTCCACCGAAATTTCATACATGTGCCGACTTTCCTTAGAAAAAAAAAAACCCAATTTTGAACTCCAACGATCCCTTGCATGTTCGTAAACTACAACTCCCACGTCTAGATTGGTAATTGCTATATTCGTTCTAAATTTTGAGGAAAGGTTGATATGGGAAACCCAATCCGCCATGAACCAATAAATACGGAAGCTGTACGTGCCAATGCAGAAGTTCTTAACATTTTCACAGCAGCATATTTGATGGAATATTTTGAATGGTTGAACGGTTTTCACATAGAAACCACATTACAATTCACCCTAAATCTGACTGATACCCACTCTGAGGTCAGAGGACTGCGCATGGAGGTTACGGAAGAAATCATAATAGAAGTTACTGGCTTGCCTCGGGTTGGGAAGAAGTTATTTGGACAGAAGGCACATAATGCAAATGCTGTGAGAGAATTTTTGGCAATCAAAGAGCATGTTAGTCCAAAGCGTCGTGGTTTGGCACTGGCATCTTTACCATGACCCTGGAATCAAGTGGCAGTCTTTGTGAAGAGATACATCTCTTGTGAAGGTAGGTATCAAATTGTTTCCTTCTCTGAACTTCCCTTATTGTCTCATTTACGCCATGGAAATTTGGTAAATATACCATTTTATCTTCTTAAAGCCCTACAAACCATGGCTGGGTATGCAAAAAATTCCCAACACCCAGTTTCCTCCATTACTAATCATGGCCTAATTAAATTATTAGTCTTGAGAGCCATTGCAAATCGTAATTTAAGTTGGGAGCAATTTCTTGGTGGAGATGGGCCAGTCAGAGAACCTGTATTAGAAATGGAGGGTGTTGGCGAAGATGATGAGGATCGGCATTCCTCAAATCTAGTTGGGGGGGAGGTTGGAGCATTAGGGAACCAAAGTAAGGACGAAGAGGAGGTAAATATGGGAGAAGCAACACTAGTAGAAAACCTTGTTGTTGAGGAAATTGTGATGGAAGCCATGGCGCAGGAGGCAGTGACATCAGAAGCTGTAACTGCATAAGCAAATAATCAGGTGGAAGAAGCTGAAACTGGAGAAGCTATTGAAGCTACGATAGTAGAAGCTGCAACTACAGAAACAAGAATTCAAGAGGAAGGATATCAGGCAGGAACAGCAGGAGAAGGGACTGTGGAAATTTTGGAGGTTGTGTCCTCTCCTGAGATAAGGGGGACCATTATTGAAGAAGAGAAGACTGAAGAAAAGACCCCTAGGTCAAATAAACGAAGAAGCAAGCCAGGGAACAAGGGTCAGACATCCACTGCAGCAAAGAAAAGAAAAACCAGAGTTGTCACAACATCAGTAGCAGTAAGTAGTGAAGAACACCCAGTGGGAATGGTGAGGAAAAGGACTCGATTGATTGTAGCAGCATAAGAAGCTGTAACAGTAACAGCAGCAGAGACAGTAGAAGAAGCAGAGATAGTGGATGCAATTGGGGTTAATAATGAAGCACCCTTAGTAGAGACAGCAAGAGCAATCAGAGCAAATATCGAGTCACCTATGGCAGAAATAGCACCTGTAACAGGGGTAGATATAGAAATTCGCATTTTGAACCCCAAGTCATCTGCTGTTATGCAGGAACCTTCCATAGAAGAAACTCAAACCGAAAATCTCCTGTATGAAAATGAATTATTAAAGGAGGAGGTGCAAAAATTGCGAAATGAGTTGGAAAGATGGAAGGGAGTAGTTGGAAAACAAGCATAGAAGAATTTGAACACATTGTTAGATGCTGCAAATTTATTAGAAAATTCATCTCTTGCATTAGAAAATGAGGAGCAAGGAGAGACTGTTTACCCAGAGTGTGGAGACATATTCTTTGCAGCAGGACACAGAGTTATTGTGTTGGGAGTTGTATCACAAAAGCATGCACAGATAGAGCAGGAGGAATAAAAAATGCCAGAAATAGAATTGATGGGGGAAAATGAGCCAAAAATTGAAGTTATTCCTGATTCGAATATGGGAGATGAAACAGTGTAGTCCCAGCCATCAGGGGATACTGAACTTCTTCAGGACTAGTCTCATCAATCAGAGGGATTTGATATAACCCAGAAACAATCTCAGCAGTTCAAAGAAATTGAAGAATAGGGGGCTGTTACACAAGAACCAACACCCTTGGAAATATATAGTGAGGCTGCAACTCATACAGCAATATTTGGCATCAAGGATCAAGAAGAGAACACTGTTACACAAGAACCAGTGTTTTCAAAATCATTTGCTGAAGATGCAACACAAACTGAGATGGTTGAGATTGAAATGGAAAGAAAGGATGATGTCACACAAGAACCAGCGGTCCTAAGAATATTTGCTAAGACTGTAACACAAACTGAGATGGCTGAGGTTGAAATGGAAAGAAGGGATGTTGTTACACAAGAACCAGCATCCCCAAAATCAATTGCTGAAACTGCATTACAGGAACAGACCACTACAACAACAATGGAGGGTGAAACTGTTACACTGCCAAAGCAAAATGAGGAAGTCAATACAGCAGGGGACAAGGTAGGGATACAACTTTCTCAGGGAGTCATTTATCTAGACTCTAATGATGAAAAGGAGGCAGAGAATAGAAGAATTCAATAGCTACAGAAAAAGATTCTCTGGCTAAATATCGAGTTGAATAAATGGCATAAATATATTGATCAGTACAGGACAAGTATGATTTCTCTCCAAGAACATAGAAATGTCATTATGGATTTGAGAGAAAAGTGGGCTGAGGAGTTATTCTTCCAGAAACTCCAATGGGAGAAACTTCAAGAAAAATTGGAAGTATTGAAGAAACTGAAGTCCCTACAACAAGAAAAAGACAAAATGTATACTCTTTCCCTAGAATTACTGAGTTGCAGGGCTCCATCCCCCTCTTATCTTGTCTTTCTCCATGAGCAGACAACTTTATTTCATTTAAGGGCTCTGAAGGAAGGGAGATCATTTGATTTAGCAACAACTACCCAATTTTTAGAAACTTTCCTGAAAAGTGATTTTGAGGATCAACATTTGTTATGTGAATTGTATTTACATGATAGGGCTTGTTATAATGACTCTCCATCCAATCCCTTGCCTTGTTTGGAGGATGTTCAGCTGAGGGTATTTTCCTTTTTTGTCATCAACCATGTAAAATGACGAGACGCTTTCCAAACAATCCTCAAGAATGGGGAGAATTCTACTCTCTGGATTAGGGGTGAACCTCAGCATCCACAAGGATTCATAGAAAATCATGCTGGATCTCTCAGGGTTCCTGCAATTGCCCAATACTTTGAACTTTTGCGAGATAAAATCCTCACCACATGTGTCCTGATGATTCTTAATATGCAACAGAGTGCTCTGGAAGGTAGTGAATACAGATGGCTATATTCTTCTTCATCTCTAAAGGAAGGGGACCCACACTGCTTTGAGAATTTCAGGAAAGCCTTGACAAGGGTTCCTAGATATGTGCAGTGCATGGAAAAATGTGGGCCTTGGTGGATTGGATTAAGATTCAGATTCCCTCTTATATGGCTGCCTGTGATCCCTCACAGGAATAGCTATGTTTTTACTGAAGAAGAAGAGAATTTGTGTTGGGAGAATTGGAAAACCTGCTATGGGTTTGTGCCTCAAGGGGAAACACCAGATTTTTCCTACAATCTCACAAATCTTCATAGATTCAACTCAAGACTTAGATTCAGACTACTGGAGGTTGTTGCATGGGGACATGCAATCAGATAGTTGGGGGGAGATGTTGGGTCCAAGAAATGTCCCTTTTTGGCCATCCTCTTTACATCATTTTGCCCTGATTACATCCTATTTTCATAAGCCATACCTATTCCTTTTCTCTAGATCAACCAATAATATTGACAGGTATAATTCATTATTGCTTTATTTATTTTATGCCTAAGATTGTTAAGGTTCTGGATCCTAGTCCTTGATTTATGCTAATCTGTGTGATTTCATTTAGTCAAGGTCTAAAGCACATGTGTATCAGCCAAATGGTGCTAGCTGTTACTCTTCAAATCCTGATTCCTCATACTCCAAGGGACAACGCATTCCTCCATGAGAATTTGTAACAAGCCCTCAATGAAACAGAACCCAGCTGCAACAAACAGGTCGCATTCCAGCTTGGCAAATCCGTTGATCCATTGATTACTGGAGTAACATCATCCTTCATGATTAATAGTCTTATTGAATACGGTTGTAACATTTAGCTCTAACTCCGCATCATGAAGATCAGAGATCTTCATTGCTGCACGATTTTAGTGGACGTGATCTGTACTTTCAATGTATAAATATGAGAAGGCTCTTATAGCCTAGGGTTGGACAATTACTATTTTGCATAAGCTGTACATAGCACTGAGACTGTCAATTTCCATCATTAATATAAGAGTAGAGTTCTTCATTCCTATGTCTTAATTTGTTGTGATTCACGACGTATCTGTTAGAAGGCCAGGGCCCTCCTTCTCACAGAGATAACCGACTTAAGTAGGTAGGTTAATCTATCTTTCTTTATGTTGTGTGGTGTGGGATTATTGTAGATGTTACTATTAGCTGCAATAGAGACTAGTGTTCCTTTTGGTAGTTCACGATTGCATCTTGAATAGCTGTAACAAAGTGGTGTGACAGTCGACTGTGTAGGTTAGTTCATTTTAATGCATGTGTGTTCGAATCAGCTGTAATAGCCAAGCTCAATACCAATATCTTTCAGTCATTTATGCTTTCTAGGATTTACAGTGATTATCAGTTAGAGTTCAAGCTTATGTTTAGATTCTGGTTGTTGTTGTATCTTCAATTGGTTTATTAGAATAGGCAGATTGTGATTGAGTAACAGTAGCTGCTAGATGGATCATTTTGGTAAAGATTGAATATTGTAGTTTGATAATTATAGGATTTAACTTCTTGTAAAAGTAATCTAGTTTATTTTCATTCCTAATTTTATAACTGCTAGGTTGATTTCTGTAGGAAGGTAGCTGCAATTGAATTCCTAGATATATGAGTTAGAATAGTTTTCTTTATGGAATGGGTTTGGTTGGACAGACTGGTAGGATCATTATCTTCATTTAGTTAATCAACTGCTTGACATGTTTATGCATAGATTGTGCTTATTGCCATTGAAATAAAAGACGTCCTTGGGTTTGACAATTTATATTGAGCATCCTGTGTGTTATTTTTAATTAGTTGACATATAGGGTGACCAACAAAGTTGAATGATCAATACAACCCACATGGTCGTTCTTTTATAGTCTCTAAATATAACAAAATCTGTTGAAACCACTTATACTATGAAACGAGAACTTTATACTATGAACGAGAAGTGTAGCCATAAAAACGACGATTTTTGCAAAAAAAACACCAAAAACACCCCCCAAATAGAAAAGTGTTCATATCAGTATACACGTTTTTTTTTTCATGGTAAAAAATAGAGCCATGGCCTAAACATCCCATATGGTTGTTTACAAAAACTTTAAAATCCATCCCTAAATTGGAAAAAGTTTTTTTCTTCAAGAGATAAATTACAACTTTTTTGAAACTTGCATATTAAACAAAACAAAATCTCATAAATAATTTCACCACTCTAACCATATAGAAAAAAAGAAATTGTGATGCGATTCATAATGAAATAATATATTAGAACATACAAGAACAAATGATTCATATAAATATTCAAAAAATCCTTTAGAGTTTCAATTACAAACATCATACTAATAAAAACCATCTAGAATGCTTCATGTGAAATTATTCAAATTCATCCATGGATTCTGACACCCCATCAAAATCTACATTTTATGCAGATGAAGGACTGGATGAAGATGTAGATGACCCATATTCTTCTCTATTATCATTGGGGGAACCATCCGAGTCTACATCTATGCCCATCAATTCATATGTCATATTCCTTCGGGATCTATGGCTTGGTTTAATAGACTCCCATCTTGCAACCTCTTGTTTTGGAAGAAACCTCTTGATAATATCTATAGTCTTGGAGCGAAGAGTGTCTTTCTTTGTCAACTGGAAATCACAAACATGCATATCAACTTCCTCTCATTTCAAGATGTCAATGGGGCGATGATTTATTTTTTGACCCTTTCTTTTTCTCTTTCTGCAAACCTTTTTCTCAACCACAATCTCTGCCTTGTACACACCATCAAATGGGTGTGAATATGTTGCATATCAATGTACTTCTACTGATACTAATTCTTCATTTTCTTTATTAACTTTCATATATTTTGCAATGCATAATGGAGAATGACGTGCATCATCTGCAGCCAAAACTGCAATCATGCAACCCTCCTTGATATATTGTACTAAGCCCCTGTAAAGGTCTTCCATCTCTCGACAATTTGTGGATGATCTTCTAGAGCCAATAGACATTTCTCTTTCCTCTACTTGAGAAAACTCAACACCTCGAGGTTCAACATTTTTTACCTCGTTTTCATTTGATAAAATTTGTGGCCAAGCAAATGGAGACTTCAAATATATATCTCCATTTGTAGAGTTTAAAATTATGTCACTCTTCTCCATGAAAAAAGACTCCCACCAAACAGAATCAGCAACATCAAAGTACTCATATGTATCTTCGATAGGATTTTTTATTTCTTCCAAGCATTGAGAAGAATCAACATCCCTACTATGTCGCCTTGCATTATGAATCTCTGTAGATGATAGGAATAACAATAAATTTGAAGCATACATTTGACGATCTAGGATGAATTTCAGACATGTCAAACCTAATGAGGGCCCCCATTCCTTGCTAGTTGAGTACTTCTTGCCCCACAGTAGTGTTTTTCCATCAATATTTTTTATATGAAATTGATGCTGAAAGCTAATGTCAGTTAATTTTTTTAATGCACCTTTCTTCACCTTGCGATCCAAACATAAATCTTCGCTTGTCAACAGTTTCTTCCAATTTCTATACAATAGGCTCTGGATGGTATGCTTGTCTTATAATTTCAATCAATGATGGTAGGCTCCTGAATTTCTTCCTCCTCAATGTCCTTGCAAAATGGCTGAACATTTCATCAATATGATCATGTGTATTCCCAACAAGAAGGAAACCAACTTTTACCTTTTTAAAAATTCTCAAATTCAACAAGCATGCTTAGATAACCAAACACGACCTAATTTTTGTTTTCTCGGCTTGTGTTGTCCAATTGTAGATATAAAACTTTAGGAAGATCACCAGGCCAATGAGTAAGGACATGGTGAATTATGGTGATGGTTAAATTTGCATCATTGTGAATATTTGGAGACTTAAAGTAAACCCTTGGAAACATTTCACCATTAAAAACCATATAGCCAACCAAGTGAAACTGAATAAAATTTTCCTCCTTTAAATTCTTTGGCACACGGGAAAAATGTGGCAAGAGTGTTTTTTTTTTCTGATCCATGCCATTAATTATCAAACCCATATACTTATGTGGAGCATCATAACATTTCTTGCGATGTTTGTACAACTTTTTCGTTCATTTGATTGATGATTACGATGTTCTTGCAGTGCATTGATTATGGAAACTACAAACAACATAACAAAAAAATATTGATAACTAGTTTTAATAATTGACATTTATCTTTAAAAAAACAATTTTGTAAACATACCTATTTCTATCCCTTCTTTCTTTAATAAAAGAACATGTACTCCAAATCCCCATCCTTGACCTCTTTGGAATGCAGACATTATTGAACTTCCTTTTCCATACTCTTGTGAAATATGCATATATGATGAAGCTGTCATTTCCTTGACCACCTTGAACACAATCCTTGTATAAGTTGTATATTTCCTACCTTGTGAAATTATCTAGAATGTGTATTGTTTCTCTATTTGGCATACTCTCTCCATGCTTGGAAAATAAATCATTCATCCATGATATTGCAATGTGTGTTGATGGACCAATGATTCGTCCCTGATAATTGTCAGAATAAAATGTACTATACTTTTCCAGTCTTGTTTGGATTCTTGATAATCGAATATTACCAATTGAGTGAATCCGTTTGAATGCCTTTCTACAAAGAAGAACATTTACAATGCGATAATCATAACTTGTCCTTGTAGAAATCATGCACCCCACTAAATATGAATTTTGCATACTTTTTTTCATTGATAAATACATTTTCCTTTTCTCCAAGGCATAATTGTATCCTATACCTTTCAAACAACTTTTGTGGAAACACTCACTCGAAATCAAATGAGTAACAAAACTTGGAATTGTGAGCAATTCTTTCCTAGACCTTGCATAACTGGAATGCTTTGGATTGACATAAAAATGTATTTTCCTACACTTAATCCTACTCATTATTGGATTGTGTCGCTGCATTTCCTGGACCATTATGTATGCAACAAAATCCTCATTATAATTAATGTTTTCATTGTGAGGCATATGAGCCCCCTCATTGAAAATCTCATCACCAAATTCAATATGAAAATGATTGTCATGATCACTGATAAGTCGATCAATTGCTGATAGTTCAATGTGACCATCAACACTATTGGTGCCACTAAATTCTTCACTGAAAGGGAACTCTTGAAATTCAACATTGACATCATTAGTTCCTGTAAAATCATTACTTGGAGGAGAATCACTGTCTTCATCATTGGTTCCTATAACATCCTTACTTGGAGGAGAATCATGGTCTTCATCATTGGTGGCTTCATCGTCAACAGAATGATCATCGATGCCATTAAAATCCTCGCTCAGAGGAAAATCATCATCGGTGCCATTGAAATCCTCACTCAAAGGAAAATCATCATTGGTGCCATTGAAATATTCACTTGGAGGAAATTCATCATCGGTGCCATTGAAATCCTCGCTTGGAGGAAAGTCATCATCTGTGCCATTGAAATACTCATTTGGAGGAAAGTCACCATCAGTGCCATTGAAATCCTTGCTTGAAGAAAAATCATCATCGGTGCCATTGAAATCCTCGCTTGGAGGTAACTCATCATCAGTTCCTTAGAAATCCTCGCTTGGAGGAAAATCATCTTCAACATTATTGATGTCTTCGTCCTCACCAAAATCATCATATGTCCCATTAAAATCCTCACTTGGAGGAAAATCATCATCAGTCCCATAAAAATCCTCACTAGGAGGAAAATCATCATTGGTCCCATTAAAATCCTTGATTGAAGGAAAATCATCATTCGTCTCGTTAAAATCCTTGCTATGAAGAAAACCATCAACATTATTTGTATATGCATGCTCAGTAAAAGCATCATTAGTCCCATCTAAATCCTCACTTTCAGGAAAATCATCATTGGTGCCTTAAAAATCCTCGTTGGGAGGAAAATTTTCATCATTTTGCTTATTGTATTTAGGATCCCCACTTGGAGGAAGACCTTCATCATCATCATCATCACCATCACATTCTTTCCCTTTATTACTAGTGTCTTCAAAATCTTCATAATTAGGAAGTTCGTGAAGAACATGCTTGATTACATTGCTTGCACTGCCAGTATCTTGGTTAGATGAACAATACAACTCTTCATTGACAATGGAATTTAATTCAGATGAGTCCATGACTTCTTACTAAAAGACAGAATTGTAGAAAAATTTTAATAGATAAGACAATGAAATTTTACCATAGTTCTCACCAAAAAGTAGAATGGTGCAACTATCAGCCAACAACCTTATAGCTATGAGAATCAAAAAATCCCTCCAAAAATATCCCTCCAAAACTTCCCTCCATAATTAAAGTGCACATTTTCAACACATTCATAAAACTAGTAAAAAAATGAATTTATGATATAAAAAACTTTGAAATAATGTATTAACCAATTACATATTTCTATCCCAGACATATAAGACTAGTAAAGTTTCATGTAAAAAAATTTATATACAATTTGTAATAAAGTAATATCTATTTACATTTTTTTACTCCCACATTCATAACATTAGTAATATTTCATGTAAACCCATCTTATATAAATTTAATAATAATGCATTAACTAATTTCATTTTTTTAATCCCACATTCGTAAAACAAGTAATGTTAAACCTAATCTAGGCTATATAAACCATTTATATTTCCTACTATTCATCATTGAATTTGGAGCAATTTAGTAACACTTTCAAGATTAGTGTTTTTTTTTTTCCATTTTTAATAAACTTGTTATTTTTATTGTTAATTTGGCAATTATTATTTTATGGCTTTATTAATTTGGCAATGATTATTTTATGGCTTTATTGTTTTTTTTTTACATTTTGTTTATCTCACATTCTTAAGAGTGGTAAACTTAAACCTAAGCTATCTTATTAATACATTATTGTTTATACTTTGGAGAAATTCACGAAGGGCTTTCAAGTTTAAGGAAGGGGCAGTAGGAGGAAGGGGAAGGGAGTGGCGGGAGCAGGAGGAAGGGGAAGGGTGCGAGGAGGAGGAAGGGAGGGTGGGGAGAAGGGGGAAGGGAGGGGGAGGGTGAAGGGGGGAAGGGGGGTGACGAGAGGAAGGGGAAAGGAGCAGTTGGAGGAGGGGGGGTTAGGTTTTATTTTTATTTTAATTTTTTATTATATAGTCTAGGGGTTTAGGGGGTAGGTTTTCATTTTTTTTTAAATTATTTATTATATAATTTTTTATATAGTTTAGGGGGGTTGGGCAATGGTGGTGTAGGGCGAGGTTTAATTTTTTTTAATGTTTTTCTTGTTTTTTAAGTTCGAGGGGTAATTTATATATTATTTTTATGTGGGGGGTTTAGGGGGTATGGGGGTATTTAATTGTTTTCTATTTAGTTTTATCTATGATGGAAGGGGAGGAGGGACAAGGTAGGGTAGGGGTAAAAATATTTTTAAATTTTTTTAAAAGTTTTCAAATACAGTTTATAGTGAATATTGATGTTGATTTTGTTTAGATTACGAATTTTTGTTGATTGTATTTTAAAATTATACCATTTGGATATAGGGAGAATGACATCAAGAAATATATCTCTAAATGTTTCTGGATCAAGAGCGGTGATGATTGCATCGAAAAAAACAGTTGAGGCATCTGAGAATGTTGAGCCTCAAGACAAAGTTTTGAACTTTGAAGATTTAAAAATCACGAATTCTAGAGAATGGAAATATGCAACAGAAGAAGACATAAAAAAATATTATTGGCATCTAAAGGAAAAATATCAAGGCAAACCAGAAAGTATTCACTTATATTCTAGTGCATTTCCATATATTCAATTAGATTACCATCCATTGGGATTGTTAAGAGATATATGTGTGATGCCGGATACATAAATTGTTTATGGACAAGTGAAAGAAGGCAAGACTTTTTCCAAAATCAATTATTGTTTGAAGATTTCAAAATATAATGTTCAAGAAAATTTCATAGATTTTTGTCAAGGGGTCGTGCAGGATATTGGCAGCGGGAGAGTAAGTTTGAATATTGATATTATTATTAAATTGGTTTTGTTATAACTTGGATATCACAATGTAATAGATTTAATATGATAATTTTTTTAAATTGCATAATTTTTCCATGTCAATTTAAAAAAATTTGAATGGAATTTATTATACAAAGGACAATCCTATGGATGTCATTAATGCCATTGTTCAAAAGGGACAAAAGGAAAGGAAGAAGAAACAAGTGTCAAATGTTCAAACTGAATAAGTACAAGCACAAAGAGGAAAGTACATCCAACAATCAAATCAGGTACCTAGAAGGGTTACATTTAAATATTCATCTCTCCCAACTGAACTTGTTGAAATTGTTGTAAATTAGGTTGCTATTCATGCTGGTAAGAGTAAAAAAAAAATCTTGTAAAAGAAATATGGTTGAGGGTGTTTCAATTCCCATTGAAGGAATTCTTGATTTAGAAGGAACCCCTTCAAATCAGAAAAAGAGGAGGTCTGTTTTTACTGAAGCCAATGTTATTCCTAAATATGAGAGTGAAAATTCTGGGGGCAATAGGGAAATCATTACTCCAGGTGCTGATCTAGAGGATGGCATTGTCAAGTCAACACAAAATGCCATTCGGGATCGATTGCGGAGGGATAAATTGATTAACAATGGACATACATTTGAGATGAATGTAAATCAAATTTATAGACCCACAGAAGGGAAAGATCAATTTAGAATTAGAAAACCACATCACTTTCATATTCACAACTTGAAAGCATTGATGAGGCACAATCCCTATGCACGTGTGGTTGACTACCTAGTCCTTGTTGACCCAAAAGATGTTCATAGTAGAGATGAATTTGATTAAACAAGATGTTTTTATTACAAATATTATGTTCTTGGGGGGAATCATTCTACAAAGGAAAAAAGATAATTGATGCAAGAATATCCCAATAACCCTATTTTTTAAACAGTTAAATGCATCATTTGTGTTGGTTTAACAGATGTAGAAGCAAAGTTGTTGGCATGGGATCATAATACAAATAGTGAATATAGGTTGACTATGACATTTATTCAAAGGGTGAGATTTATCCACAATGAATTTGTGCAAATATGTGGTGGATAAAAATCTAGAGTTGATGCAAGTTTTCAAAGACAATGTTGTCTGTAAATAGGTATCCCTGTTAAAGAGGATAATGTGAAACAAAAAAATCCCAAAGGAAGTGATGCATTACAGTTGTAGATGCATATTTCCAGTTGGCATTCATAGTTGGCAAAACATGGGATTTTATTGATGACATATTTATCTTGTGGGAGAATATTGACATAAAAAATCAGAAAGTGAAAAAAAAGTAAAGGTGTTCCATGGAGCGGTGGTAAGACAGGTCTTGACGTCAAGAATATGCCAGAAGACATGAATATTACACCTTGGAGAACAATGCAAGGTGTGAAGGATGAAACTTTAATAGCTACAATACTATGATGGGTAAAGCCCAGGTGAATTATCCATGGAGGAAATGTGCAATGAATTTGACAAGTAAGTTGATGTTTTTTATGGTACGATGTTTTGTTCTTGAGTTTAAAATCTTTGTTATGTTCTAAGTATTTTGTTATATTATTATTTATAATTGTAAACATACTTTATTGTTTCATTTTCTAGTCACAAGATCTACATGAAAATATAAGAGGAGATGGTTATAATGTTGAATGAGAAGTTGGGATGATGTCAAATGCAACTATCCGAACTCAAGCTCAATAGAAACCTTAAAACAATTTTTTGTTTCATTCAAGAAGGTATGTTGATCTATGATACATCCTATTTTATTTATTTTCTAATTCAATTCACTTATATTTTATTACTTATAGAGATAATTTCCATTTGAAGATGGCAAAGAGGGGTACAGATGGAGTGTCAAAGTCCTTCAAAATTCATATCCAAAGAGCCAAAATAGAATGAAAAAGGAGACAATGTATTGCAAATGTTGAACTTGATGATACACTTGATCATTATATTTGGAATGGGCTTGAGACTGTGCAATATAAAGTCATTTTAGGTGATTGTGCAGACATTTTAAATCTTGTTCCTAAAAAGAAGTACACACTACTGAAACACTACTTATGAAACACTACTGAAGCAATATCCCTCATGGATACAATATCTGAAACACTACTTATGATTGTGAACCTTATACTTACCAATCACTCAATAAAGTGGTTTCGGGATTTGTAGATGTCACAACATCACCACTATGGAAATTTGTTGTTTTCCATTCAAACACACAATTAGGGGGGTTGTTGACATCCTTCAAGGGTAAAGGAAAAAGAAGGAAACAACTTTATTGGTAAGATATTTGCACTATATTATCAATTTTTGAATTTATAAATCAATTATATTTATTGATAAGTTAATACTTTTTTTTTTAATTTTTGTTACAGCAAAAAGCCTAATATTCGTAGCTCCAACAGTGATCCATTTCTGAGTGATATTGAAAGCATACACCTTGCAACTTGGACAAAAGATGAGACTTATGATTCTCTTTTAATCAATGAAAAGAGTGAAGGAAAATATAATCAGGTGTTGAGTTATAATGTCATGGTTAAAAAATTAACTTACATATGAAGAAAGGGATTTGCAAGGAGTGATTGTAAACATCTATCAAAATCCACAAGCATTGATTAATTATCTCATAGATACATTTTCAAGAGAAGGAGATTGGGTCTTAGATTTGTTCTCGGGTTGAGGTAAACTTTCTGATATTACATATGAAAGCATATTTCAAGTTTTATTTTTTTTTTATTCTTCATTATTTTATTGTTTTAAAGTATGTTTCTTTATCGTATTTGACTTAACTTTATTTTTGTTTTTGGTGATTAGTTACAACAATAACATGGTCCTTACAGAAAGGAAGAAATCACATATCCATTGATAATGATCCACTACAATGCAATTACATCAAGCAAATAGTTAATGCTATTCAAGTTCTTCTAGATGAACTACAAGAAGTTGGTTTGAAAAAAGGAGAGTTTAGTGAAACACTTGTGGAAAATATGTCAAAAGAGCCTAAACCCCCATTATGAGAGGTGTTTGGAAAGGGGCACTTTGGGAATCTTGTATACATAGAAGACCCAATGGAAGAGGACATTGATGTTCCTAAAGAAACCCAAGCTCCAGAAAATTCCAATTTTAATGAAGAATTTGGCGTGCATGATATTGTTGATTAGTTTCATTTCTTGAAGAAAATGTAAAATTTGACAATTTTTTGATAGCATATATTAGTAATGTTTTGATTCTTAAACTTTATTTTGGAAATAAAGTTTTTATATATAATGTTTTTAATATGTCTTTTACAAATATATGGTATCGTTTTTCTTAAATTTATGTGAATTGTTACTTTTATGAAAATAATAAGAAATAGTATCATTTTTAAACAAAAAATATCTGAAAATTCATTGAAAACGTTTTAAATGTCTTTATTTTTTGAATGTTTTTACAATTTTGTCAATAAAAATGTCTTATTTTATAGAAAAAAAATTGCAAAATATATATGTTTTTCTTTATAAATTGCTTATAAATGTATGTTATTTTGTTAAATTTCTAAAAACACACCTGAAAATAGAAATTAAAAATATTTCATGACAAATATAATTTAAAGGCCCGAAAAAATGTCTCAAAATGAAGATGTGTCATACTGGTATCAAACCTTTTTGAAACAAAGGTAAAAATAGCTAGTAAAATTAGGAGAGAGAAAAATGAGAACTGTGTTAAGTTCTTGTTTCATACTATATGTAGTTTTGAAGTGAGGATGACCTTGTTGACAAATAAGGGTTATATGTTCTAACAATTTCTAGGAAATCCATAACCTCACATAGATTCTACTTTAGTCGAGCGACCTCTACCTAGTCGACCATTCAATCGACCGATCAATCAAGTCTCAAGTTGACTGCTCTGCTAGTTGACTATTGTATTTCAAATAACTATCTCCAGAAGATCTATAAGTGTGATGGACCTGCATAAACGTTGGTTCCAACACCTCCCATCATCATAATGCTCTAGAGATTCATAAGGTGGAATTATGTTCTTTGAACACCCCCCTATAATTGCAGTTGGTTGAAGCACAAGAATAGTCCAAAGTTTCACAAACTTAGCTTCTAGTAGAGGCTTCGTAAAGATATCAACTATCTGATCATCTATCCTTCAATAACAAGTGTGACAACATTGTCTTATACGAACTATCTCAAGTAGTGGACATGAAGTTCAACATGCTTCATTTTGCTATGAACAACGGGATTATCAACAGCCTGTATTGTACTCTGATTGTAACAATGGATAACAAGTGAGGCCTGAATAGGAAATCCAAACTCTTCTAAAAGCTGACAGATCCATACCACCTCTGCACCTGCATTGACAGATCCACAATATTCTGCTTATGTAGTTGAAAGAGAGACTACCTTGTGTTTCTTACACGACTAGACCAAGGGTTTAGAACTAATTTAAAATACTTAGCCAGAAGTGGTGTAATATCCCAATCTTGACCCCATTACATTAAAATATAAATGATGTAATATTGTTATAAAATCATGGTGAGGATCTCAAGGCCAAGGCCCCACCATTGATTTAGTGATGCATATGGTTTATGTGCTAGCCAGACACAATGGAATTGAAAATATCATGGAAATATGCATTTTAATGAAATACCCACAACTAGCTATGAAATGCAACAAGAGATGGGGGCATGATTTTACAAGGAATTAGGAGGCAAAACATTAAAACCCTTGAACCAATCAACTCAAGCCAAGTGTCAATGAGAGAACCCATGAACCCTCAACTACCCATGTTGACTTGTGTGCCCAATCATTCATTTCTCCTAAGAGTTGGTTGAGGTAGTTAATGCCTTGGGGAATGGAGAGGTATGGCTGTCCAAATTTGGGTGTGGGAAAGCCACCCTTCATGGAAAATTGTGTTTGACTTCTTGGGCAAGAAAGAAACCATGAAATTACTCCCCAAGCCTTTATTCACCCATCAGTTTTTCTCTCTCACATTTTTGGAGCTACTTGGGCGTTTTCCCTCAACGTTTTTATGGCTTTCCCTCATTTTCTAGCTGGGGAGAGGGCACTTTTGGTGCCACAGAGCTGTTGGTAGGAAGGGATCCAGATTCAGGGTTTCATGGAGGTCATTTTGGCCATTTAGATGCCCAAAATACCCATGGAAATCATGTTTGTTCACTGTGGACGCTTTCCCCATCCACAATCTGTTTTTGGTGTGCCCATGTTTTGGGGAAAACCCATGGCCATCTTGGTTGTAAATCCCATTGTTAAAAAAGCTGTATCCATTCCCAATGATTGTATTTTTTGTGTGTGTATATGGAGTATGCTAAGGTATGGGTTATGGGTATCCATTGCTTTGGCTTGAGCTTGAGTGCAAGCATCTAGAAATGAAGAGGGTTCATATTTAGCCTGATAAACCTAGCCGTGGATTGGCTTGGCTTAGATGCATTGATTATTTGGTTGTGCATGAGTTTAAGTGTCCCCTTTTCCTTGTAGAAATCATGCCCAGCTCGGGGGTGGTCTCTGAGTGCTGAAATAATACAGGCTGGGCAGAGACCTATGGTTGGGTGGAACGTTGTAGCGACATAGCTAGTTGCTTGGGACCATTTCACAATAAAGATAAGTATTTTTCTATCTATGTGTTTTACCTCTGCATTGTTTTAAATTGATGGTTGTTATTGATATGCTGAATGCATATGATATGTGTGTGGATGAGGTTTATTTCCGCTGTGCATGTTTGCTTGATTTGCATATGCACACATTTGTTTATATTTATATGATTTGTCTATGATCAAATGGGATGAGTTATGTATAAGCCCCATAATTTGGTATCATGATCCCTTCCTTGCATTGGATCGACGGGATGGGACGTGACAAGTGGACTTATGGTCATCAATATCACCTTCCCAGTTGGAACCAGTAAACCCGACCATTGTTTTTGAACTATGACAATATTTAATACCATACTGATAAGTTCCCTTAATATAGTGAACAATTCCCTTTACAACTTTCCAGTGGTTTTCCCAAGGATCCTTCATGAACTGAGAAACCACACTAACAACAAAGGAGAGATCAAGCTGACTATGAGTAAGATAGATCAAGCTACTAAATAATTGTCAATAAAGGGTGGTGTCAACTCGAGGAGAGTGACAGTATGTATACAATTTAATGCCCAATTGATAAGGTGTAACACAATACTTACAATCGTCTATTTTGAATCGTTTCAAAATAACCAAAGCATATTTTGGTTGAGAAAGAAAGATATCATCAATCATTTGAAAATTTTGAATGCCTAGAAAGAAATGCAACATTACAAGATCAGTCATTTCAAAGGTATATGCAAGTTGTTTCTTCAAGCCCAAAATCAAGTTGCCAATGTTTCAAGTTATGACTAAATCATAAACATACACTTCCACATTCAAAGTATCACCATGAAAATGTAATACAAAAATACTGTGATCAAATTCACAACGTTTGAAGCCAATATTGATAAAGAAATGGTCAATCTTCTCATACCAAGCATAGGATACTTTTTTCAAACCATACAACAACTTTTGCAGTCGACAAACAAGACTAAAATATCTCACAAAACTAGGAGGTTGTTCCATATATATTTCTTCAAACATGTCTCCATGAAGAAATGATGTTTTAAAAATCCATTTGATGAAGTTCCCATCCAAAACGATCAACAAGTGAGAGAATCAGCCTAATCGATTTCATATTTGCAACAAGAGAAAATGTTTCAATGTAGTTGATGCCTTATGGTTTATATAATCCCTTAGCTACCACTCGAGCCTTATGACGTTCAAAACCATTGTCGGAGGTAGATTTGGTCTTGTATACCCATCAACACTTCAGATCGTTATTTCCTTGCAGGCAAGGAATCAGTTCCCAAGTGTGATTCTTCTCCAAAGAATCAATTTTAAAAACCATAGTAGTTTCCCTTTTAGGCACTCCCTAAGCATCAACATAAGTGTCAGGATCATAGGTTTCAAGAACATGTGCCATTAGTGCAACATTGCCATGTTGTTTCTAAATGCGGGTCTTCCGACCAATACTAGCATCTCTAGTATTAGGTCCATCAACTTCATTCTTTTAGCATCCCACCGAGGTAGACAAGTCAGAAGTGATTCAGGTTGATGATATTTAATTGGATGAGTAGGGGTTTCAATGTTCTCAATCAATGTAGAGTGACTACCAGACGATTCAATAGGAAGACTCAACTATCGGGTTGAAACTTTGAAGGAGAGTACAGTCAATCTAGATTCTTCAAAAATATACAATGGATCACTTTGCAATAGAATAGAAGAGGAGTTCAATAATTTAGTATATGAAATTATCCCATAAAAAATCACATAATTTCTACTCAAAATAATATGTTGTTTTACTGGGCTAAATAGTCTATATGCCTGTGATTCATCATAATAGCCCATCATGATGCAAGCATGACTCTTTGCAACCAATTTCTTCCTAATGTTATAACTTATGTGTGCCCAAGAAACACATATAAAGGTTCTAAGGTGTCTGAAAAAGGGTTTTCTTCCTCGCCACTTCTCGACATGAATCATGTTGTTGATAGCTCTAGTCAAAGCAAGGTTCTAAAGTAGTTTGATCAATAAATAACTTCTACCCAGAGTTTAGTCAAAATATATTTGGTCTACAGTAGGCACAAAGCACTACTACATTTCAGGACGAATCTGACGCTAGTTCGATGGTTTTTTCTATAATTTTAACGTTAAACGATTTTTCTTTGCAGTCGTCACAACGTCGCTATGTTGTCGTCCGTTTTCTAAAGTTTTAATGTCGAAACCTTGTCAAACATTTGATATAGATATAAGTAGAAAAATATTGCTTTCCAACTCCCTTAACGCCTCTTTAGTGAAGCTATACTTACGTTCGACATATAATACGTGGAACCAACATCACTTAAAAAACATTCAAGCCACGTTGCAAGAAAAATTTGACACCAAGTCAACATTTTTCTGTGTCATTTTAAATTTGAATGCTTTATTTTGACGTCAATTTAAGGTCGAATCATTTGTTAGAAAATAAAATTCTAACGAAAAAAACCTTTGCTTGGCGACGCCCCCAAATGTCTCTGAAGAGACGTTATAGAAACATATATTGACAATAAATTACGTTGAATGAAGTTCACTATAAAACAAGCAAGCCACGTTGTATGGAGAATACGATGCAAGTTCGATGTTTTTTGTCGTTTTAACATTTCGCCTATTTTCGTTAAGTCAGTTCGACGTTGCGTAGATGAATCTTTTATGGCGTTCATAATGTCGAACTCATGTCAGTTTATCTGATTGATATATTTCGACCAATGATATATTTCAGATTGCACGTACATGGTCACTACAATTTGAATATGGGGAGTTGTAAAATGCACCAGATATTTCTAAAAGAATAATGGAGGTTCCAATGCAAATGTTGTAGTTTGTACATACACTATCATGGTTGAATCTTCATCATTTTATACGATGCATCTAATTTCCAGTAAGAAGCCCAAGAATATATTTGCACATTCTTATAAGTTTGTACTCATGACATTAATGCTAGAAATGGAACCATGTTTGATTAACAAATATCTCCTATGAAAAATAATAGAACATGATACTCAACAAAAATTAATATTACTTGTCCCCAAGTGGGGTTCCAAAATGATAATTGACGTGGATAAGATAAACTAGAATCCATGCCATCAACATACTTCACACATGGAACCACATGGGATATGATGAGATGGGAGCATTTAAATAGGGGAGTACCCTCACCTCATCCCATCGACAAATCCACTATAGTCAGTGCGTGGAAGATATTTGGAGTATGATGTGAATGGATCAAGCATTCAAGTTTGATGTTACTATGGCTCAAAGATCCATTATTATTCCAAAGGATCACAAATGTGAAGGATTGCACCCATTTATTCTGATACTGGTTAATAGTGTGGATCACACTTGACTCCATTTGCAAAGTGGTGATTTGATTCAGCGTGGTAGAGGGGATGCCACATTTCAAAGAAAGAAGAATACCCTGGCAGGGAGAGGGTCGGATCCCAATAGAGGAAGAGAGATCCCTGGTAATGAGGATAATCCTCTTGAGGAAAAATAGATAGCGAGTATATCCACGTAGATAATGACGATGGACATAATTCCTCCACGGAATTAGTTATGTCATCTGTAGAGTGTAAGGAGGATGATGTTTACAAGAAAATGCACCATTATGGAGAAGTTATCCTTAGGAAAACTGAGCACACAGGGCCAAAAATGGAGTAGAGGTCGATGGGAAACACTTTGTCGATGGAAGAGAACCCAAAACCATGGAGTTTTCGAATCGTTTGGGACAAAACAACAGTGACCACTCACTTCAATCCTACATTGTTAGTCACCTTTCATGAGTAGCAAGAAAGTTATCAATTTTGCTACTCTGTTTGTATTGATTATAAGAAGCTGAGATTCCCTACAAGGGCTCCAAACACCTAGCAGAATTGGGTATTCCCGCAATGCAAGGGAACTAGTTGTAAATTTTTGAAAGAATAACTTTATCTCGTTTTTGAAATGAGGGAAGACATTATATATTTTCACTTCCTCATGGATAAAATTGCACACATGCAAAAAAAATTGCTGGACATATTCACTCAAGGCGCTAGATTGGGAGAACTCTCAATCAGAATGCCCATCATCATTCCCATGATGTCCAATCAAGCAAGAAATCTCTAGGAGGAACGAAAGAATGATGCTTCAGTCGGGTATAAAATTGTGTAGCCTATAGTGCCATGGTGAAAATTTCGAGTCCTTTAGTTATTTTTATTTTTGCAAAAGATTTGAACTATGAAGGTAGATATGCTATATGAGTGATTTCCAGGTCCAGGATGCATTATTTTGGATGCCCAGACATGTATCAACTATAACTATATTTGTGCATTCTTAGTTTTCTGTTAATACAACTTCTTACTTATAAAAATAATACAATTAATATTACTTGATGCAATTGTCAAACAAGATGGGACCTATTTGATGTTCAAAAAGGATTACCATCAATATTTATCATGAATATTTACTTATGCAAAAAATCATTTAAATAACGTATATTAATTGTAAGAACAAGAACGAAAAATCAATAGTTTCTTAAGCATAATATCACAAGACATAAGATTCATGCATATCTACATATAAGATTCATGCATATAGACATATATAATTCTAATCAAATCAATGTGAACACTTTTATAGATAATACCCAATGTAGTACATACAGTACATTGATGTACAACAATTTTTTTCATCATATAAGATATTTCATTTTTGAGAATGGATCTTTTGTAAACAGATGCATTAGGTAATGAAGAACCGGGAGCAAGTTCAATAGAGTGTTTTACCTGGAAATGTCAAGGTACTCCATTTGGAACATGGAATAGGTTCTGGTACTGATCATGAATGTTGTCGATCTGTTGTTTCTATCGGGAGCTCCACTTGTTGCTGAGTCGACTGGTTGTTGTAGTATTCCTAGAATGTTGCAGTTTTATCATAATCAATGCGAACTTCTAATCATGGTTGATGAGATGCTTTGTTTGTTTAGAATATATCATTGCAATCGTTGGTGTAGGTCGTCACTATGGTATGTTGTACCATCGATTCTGAATTTTGACAATCACCTTCTAAGGTCATGATTGGTAACTTCCATGTCTATCCCATAGGTAAGGTTTCCCAAACATGGAGTCGCCTACAAAGGGTGGTGCCACGTCGCAGAGTAATTCATCTTCAAAAGGCTTAATGAAGTAGGTGAGTTTGCATTGTCGGGTGATCCTTAGTTCATGTCCATCCTTCATCCAACCGATGTTATAAGTCTGAGGATGCGGAGTGGTAACAAGACCTAGTTTCTTCACAAGATCTTCAGAAAAAAAATTCTTCTGCCTACTGTTATCCACAATCAAATGCAACGGATTGTTTTGAACCCATATCTATGTATGGAATAGATGCTCTCGTTCCTCCTCCTCGACGATAGTCTAGGCTATTGGAGTGGTTGATGTCGATGTCAAAAGGGTCGTTTCTTCCGGGTTAGATTCCACCAAAGTCTTGTCGAACAAGTCAAATGTCGACACTTATTCCAAAAATTTCTTCAGAGGTTTGCATTCAGACGTATCATGCCATGATGAATTGTCGTAATCACACTATTTCTCGGTAGGGGGTTGTTTACTATGTTCCCTTTTGTCTTTCTGAGGATGCTTTTTTCCATGATCTTGCTTTGTCAGAGTTGGTTGAGAAGGTCTTGACTTGTCGAAGTCGGCTGGTGCCTTCTTGTCGAGCGGTGGTCCTGATGTTGGCTTAGTCATGAAGCGTGCTTTTCCCCTCTGTTTGATTTCAAGCTTACTGGCACAGTGGAATGCATCCACGAGCGTATTGGAAGTCAGAAACTCCATCTCCTGCTGAATGTACTAGGATAATTCACTGACGTACTTCAAAACAAGCAATTTCTCTTCTTCTTGAATGCCAAGTCTAGCCATTAGTCGGTAAAACTCGTCAGTGTAACTCTGTATGGACTGGTCTTTCCATTGCCTTATCTGCTACCATTTATTATATTGATGTTCAAGGTACTTGGGCAGGTAAGACTCCTTTTAGACATATTCAACAAATTTCTCCCATGTGTCTATGGGGTCTCCGCTTTTCTCCATCTTTGTCGAGACGTTCTCCCACCAGCAGTGCACAGATGTTGACATCTTTGAGGATCCAATTGTGATATTTTCAGCTTCCGAGAGTTGATTCATAGAGTAACAAGATTCCAATTGTTGTACCCAATTGTCGACGGATTCTATGTCAATCTTGCCTTCTAGATTGGGTATGTCCAAATTAATTTGCACTTTGAATGGACTGTCACTTTCCCTCTCGTCGATCCAATGCAAGGGGGGAAACATGACTAACATTCCAGGGATTATTTGGGAATCTTAGCCCCGTTCATTGCTTACAAACTCATAGTAAATAAAAACTTATGTGTGCAGATTCATACTTCAAATAAACAAAGCAGAATGATACACTATCCACACCCAATTGCATCATGCATTCAACATATAATCATAACAGTCATCAAATTAAACATTGCAAAACACATAATGATCATAATTTAAACCACAGAGACTACTTATCTTTGATATGAAGTTGTCCAAACAATTGGCTATGTGAGAGAAATTTTCCACCCAACCATAGATCTTTGTCCAACCTATATTCCTTCAACTAAGAGATCACCCCCGAGCTGGGTTGTGTATCCACTAAGAAGGAACTAAACAGGCTCACTCATAGCCATGGTTTTACACAAACAGTCATGCTAAGACAACACACAGTTGGGTTTATCGAGCATGCAAGAGACAAAAGAGGAGGATGCCAAGCCAGTGAGCTCAACCACAGAGCTACAGTCATCTCAAGTAAATTCAACAGTCATGGAACCCACAATACCTACCACACCCAATAGAAGGAAGGTCCCCTTCTCTGCTACACAGTCCCTCAAGCACCCCTTCCCTCTAGTGCTATTCAAGTTGGGCATAGAAAGGTCCAGCTACTAATTCCTTCAGATTCTAGCCTTCACTAGGTTTATCAAGCAATCCCAACCTCTGTTCAAATATTCACACTTGGATTTGCTCAATTCGGTGGCCAAATAACTCAATCCTGTAATTGGATTTTCTGGCTATCAAATCTGGGTTTTTCTATGGATTTTTGGACATCTAACACTCTCAAATTCACCCCAAGGTTCATGTCTATGGATTCCCCATTGATTTTTACTATCCACACAAATTTCTGTGCATCTATGGCACTTCAAAACATGGGTTCTTTCAAAGTTGCGATTTTTGGTTTTTCTCACTGTTCGGTCTGTGTAATGGATGAAAATTGAAGCTTAGATGATCAACAATGGAATGGGAATGAGGAAAAATGAATTCCCATGAGGTGGAGTGACTTGTGGGTCAAGAAAATAGATTCCATACTCTGCCATACAAATTTCTGGGTTACCCATTCTCCATTGAAGCCATGGACTGATTTCTTCAACCACTTCCTTACAATTGAATTAAATGTCAGGAAGGAAAGTCAAATGGGTTCTCAAGATGACATTTGGCAGCATATGATTCAACCCCACAATCCCCCTCACCACTCCCTAGTGGATACACATGGCCCCCTCTTATTAGTTGCTTCC
The DNA here is from genome assembly GCA_027924585.1 of Larix kaempferi. NCBI lineage: Eukaryota > Viridiplantae > Streptophyta > Pinopsida > Pinales > Pinaceae > Larix > Larix kaempferi. The sequence goes on along the minus strand of BSBM01001669.1, from coordinate 2,424,195 downwards.
ATAGCCAGTTTTTGGTATTTTATTGCAATATTAATATTTACATCAATTTACAATATTCCATGGATTAATAGCACATGGATTACATATTAACAAATATTTATCCATTTTAAATAAAATACAAACATACACTAGTGGGGCCTTGGCCTTGAGCTCCATGCTAGGGAAACATACATCGCATTTATACAATATTTACATTAAAATCCAATATTTCCCAAGGGTCAAAATGGGGGTATTACATTGACTGATTTTCTTGGAGTTAGACTTCGTCGAAAATCCTCCTGATGTTGAAGCAAATCACGTGAGAATCTCATTGAACTGGGCAAACATTTCCGTTCGTTGTCGAGCCATTGTTTGCTCTATAAGTTGTGTTGTATCGTCAATTGCATGTCGATTGTCTGCTTCTCCTTCCATCTCTAAAGGTAGTGTCTGCTTGGATTGTTGAGTTTGCGAGCGTGTTTGAAACGACATAACTCAGGTAACTTCGATGGAAGTGTCTATGAAAACTTAAGCATGAACAGAGATGATGCTCTAATTAATAAGCTCTGAACAAGATTTGAATTCGCTCTGATACCAATGATCCTATGATAAGATGTATATTACAATATTTTACATGCTTATATAGAATGCTAAGACACTTGGGTGCCTTCCCGTTACGTCAGTTACAAGAGAAGTTAGAACGGTTTAGGATTTCAATCATTATGGTCGACTAGAAGATAGAGAGACAATCTGTCATAGTTTTTCATGTTAGGATATTCTCACCATCATGCAGTCATGTAGGCATGCAGGCATGCAGGCATGCAATCATGCATTTGCATGCTTCCCAGTCATTTGTGAGGTGTCACCCAGCACCTAGTCCCTAGTATGCTAGGCCCGGGAGCTTCTTTCCATTCAGTTCTAGCCCTCCTAGTCCATCATGCACCCAGTTTGAGTCTCCTACTTGACATATGCACCTCCCTCACCTACCACCAGTTGTACATTCAGTTAATTTCTTGATTTATGGATCTGCTCCTTGATTTGAGGACACATTGACTAGTTAACTTATTGAAACACTCCGATGGACCTCTAGTGAGACTAGATTGTTAGTTCTGACTCCATTCAACTCCTCATGCGCCCTCCTTGGATTATCCTTCACTCCATTAGTGCTCCCATGTGCCAGTTACACTACCTACATTCAGTTAGACTCAGTTTGACACCTAGTTAACCGTTACTTGTGCATTGATGACTCCACTGATCTGATGATGAGGATTCCTAGTTGAGCCAAGCTATTCCATGCAAGGTATTCGAATGACCACCTTGGTTAATTCAAATTATTCAGTCATTGTGACAACACATTGTATTGTATTCTACTTTTGAGTTCAATAGAGCACTGCTGGAATTCTCTTGCATAGTTTACACATATTATTCTTTATGCATCTGTTGTAATTGATTTACTTGTTCAATTATATCTGTTGTGCTTCAATTTCACATGGTATCAAAGCTTTTGAAGGGACAAGAATTCTTTTATACAGGGATTATTCATGAAGATTGAGTGTTTTTACTCAAAAAATATTGCAACAGTGGCATGCATTCTCTCATGTGCATTCGCTATTGCTGAAAATTTCTTGCAATTCCACACCAGAAGCCGAGAGTTTCCACATAATTCCTGGATTTGAATCATTGGATCTTCAAGCTTGCTTGATTGTCTTATGTCGGGTGTGATGAAAGTTGAAAAGTGTGGGTTGTCGACCTTATAGTTCTTGTTTTCTTGTGATCTGCAGGTTATTCTACTCCTCCATTGCATTCGCTCATCTTGAAAGATGGACACTTCTTCATCAAATATTCTCACTCGCTTCAACTATTTTCAGTGCTGATATGGAGATATTGTTGTGCTCTAAAGGTTTCTACAGAGTTACCATGGGCCTTAAAGTCGAAGCTACATGAGCAGTAGAGAAGGAAAAATATTTCAATAATCTTGATGGAGCTTATGGTTTCCTTTGTCTCAGCAGCTCTAAGGATCTTCTTTTCCATCTTAGTGGATTGAATACTCCGAAAGAGGTAAGGGAGAAACTTGCCACACTCATTGGAAAGTAGGATGAGATGAGGTCCTATCAGCTTGAAAACGAGTTGATTGCACTCAATCTTGAAAATTTCAAGACCATCAATGAATTATTCACTAAGTTCAAGAACTTGGTTATGTTATTGAAGCAATGTAGAGTGGAAAAGGAAGATAAACAATTAATTTTGTGCATCCTTACAAAATTTGGAAAAGATTATTTGGTTTTTGTTTCAACTTTCAATATGGGAAAGCTCACAATTCCTAATTGGAAGATGCCTACCTTAAGTGCCTTCATTGAATCCGTAACAAAAGAGCATGATAAGCTTGTTCAAATGGGGTCCATATTCTACAAAGATCAAGCTATTTTTGTTGGAGGATCCAAAGCTACGAATGGAAAAGGGAAGGAAAAGAAAAAGAAGCCAAAGTTTGATCCTTCCAAGCAAACAGAGAAAACCAAGCAGTCGGATGAGCCATCAGGTTCAAGAAACAAGCAAAAGGGAAAAGAGGTCAAAGAGAAGACTAAAATTTCTTATTGCAGCAAGGGATTTCATCTTGAAAGCTCATGCATGAAGAATACCATAGATCAGATGGCCCTTCTCTTAAAGAAAAACAACATAACTCTTCTGGATTGTGCAAGGAAGAAGGAGAAAGATGATCATGAAAGAGGTCATGCACTCATGGCAACAGTTTCAAACTCCACCACTCTTCTCATAGATTATGGAGCTTCTAATCACATGGCTGAAAATAAATATTCTCTATCATCATTTGACCCCAACAACACCATCTCCATCCACATGGGAGATGAGTCACAAATTTCTTCAAAGGGAAAAGGAACCATTCATTTAGAGCATGGCAGTTTTCACAATGTTCTCTATCTTCCCTCCTTAGCTTCGAATATTCTTTCTGTATATCAGATGACACACACTGTTTCAGCAAATAAAGTTGTATTTTTCTCTAACAAAGTTGAAATTTCTGATATTGCAAGTGGAGAACTCATTGCGGTAGGAAAAGCCAATCATGCTGCAAAAGCATATGAGTTTTCACACTTTCTACCACATGAAAAGCCCATTGCTCTTCTAACTCATGGCAATGACATTAGCAGGCGATGGCATGAGAGGTTGGGACACCTAAATTATAAATATTTGCAGCTGCTATAGAAAAATTCCATGGTTGATGGCCTTCCGATGTTCAAATCCTCGAAGGGAATACGCAAAGGTTGCATCATTGGGAAGCACCCCAAGCACAAATTTGACTGAGGAAAAGCTAGCAGAGCTTCTACTATTTTGGGGCTGATACATTCTGATATCAGTGGTTTTCTACCACATACCTCCATGTATGGATCAAGGTATGTTCTGACATTTATCGATGACTTCTCCAGATTCACTTGGGTCTTCTTTCTAAAAACCAAGTCAGAAGTGCTAGAAAAATTCAAGATTTTCAAGGCTTCTGTTGAGACTGCCATAGAGAGAAAGATCAAAGATCTAATATCTGATAATGGAGGTGAATATATCAAATCAGAGCTACTACAACTTTGTGCTGAAAGTGGCATTCAGATCCAGCACACAGTTCCCTACACACCTCAGCAGAATGGTGTAGTGGAAAGGAAGAACTAATCATTGAAAGAGATGACAACCTGTATGATTGATTCAAAAGGTTTGGATGCAAATATTTGGGATGAGGCCATGTATGTTTCTGCATACATTCAAAACATATTTCCACATTCATGTTTGATAGATACTACTCCTTTCGAAGCCTACACTGGTCACAAACCTGATGTGTCCAATTTCAGGGTTTTTGGCTCAACCGCTTGGGCTAGAATTCCGACTGAAAAAATAAAATATTTGGATCCGCAAAGTGCTTAGTGCATCCTAATTGGATATGCTAAAGAATCAAAAGCCTACAAACTCATGGATATCAGATCCAAAAATATATTCATTGAGCGAAGTGTCAGATTTGAAGAACCGCTTCAAAATCTAGAGCTAGTCGAGGAAGAAACTGTTGATTTACCGCCTCTACAAGAAGAAGATTTCAGAGAAGATGATGAAAGTTTTGGTTCTGATATTTCTAATATTTTATCAGACCTTGATGAACATGAAATATCATGTTCATAAGCTGATCCAGATGTGCCCCAACAGTTTCCAAAGTGGGCCCAAAATACTCTCAATTCTGTTGGTTCTAACATTGGAAATCCTGCCGATCCAAGGAGAACTCGAGCAGACTTTCAAAGAGAAGGTATGGCTCTTTCATGTTCTGATCCTTTGCTATCTGAGAAATGTTTTTTGATGATAGATTCAGATCCTAAATCATATTATCATTCCCACCGAGATTCGAGATGGAAAACCGCCATGGATGAAGAGTACAATTCTCTTCAAAAGAATGCTACATGGGAGCTAGTTTCTCTTCCACCTGGGAGGAAATTAGTCCAATGTAAATGGGTCTACTGCACAAAGGTTGATGTTGATGGCTCAACCTACAAATACAAAGCTAGTTTGGTTGCAAAATTCTTATCCCAAGTCCAAGGAGTGGACTACACCGAGACCTTTGCACCGGTTGCAAAGATGGATTCTCTCTGCCTAGTTTTGGCCATTTCCGCATCGAAGCACTAGAAAGTGCACCATATGGACGTGAAGAGTGCCTTTATTCATGTATATTTGAAAGAAGATATTTACATGAAGTATCCTGAAGGATACATATCACATCCGACATTAATGTGCAGATTGAAGAAATCATTGTATGGATTAAAATAGGCCCCAAGAGCTTGGTACGCAAAGATGGACTCATTCCTTCTATCACAGAATTTTTCAAGATGAAAATCATATCCAAATGTATACCTACAGCAACATCAAGGTAATTTTTTGATTATTTTCCTTTATGTTGATGATATTTTGATAACTAGAAGCACTCTTGCTTCAATCGACAAGTTAAAAACTGCTTTAAATCTAGCTTTTGACATGAGTGATTTGGGGTTGTTGAAGCAATTCCTTGGGCTTGAGATTGCTCAAAAATTTGATGGGATCACCATATCTCAGCAAAAATATGTTTCATACCTGCTAAACAAATTTAATATGTCAGATCGTAAGGAAGACCCATTCCCATTCCTCTTAGGAATTAGTCTTGAGGAGGAAGATTCTACACCACTTGCAGATTCGACACTTTATCGACAGTTGATTGGTAGCCTTCTATACTTGACACACTCAAGGCCTGATATTTCTTATGTCATGAGTGTTGTATCAAGGGATATGCAGCAGCCCCATGAGCTTCATTGGCGGGCAACCAAAAGAATCTTGCACTATGTGCAGGGTACTAGACATTTTGGCATACATTATGCTGCAGATTTTGAGCTAGATTTGGTTGGATTTACTGATTCAGATTGGGCGGGTGATAGCATTGATCGGAAGTTCACTTCCAGATATGTTTTCATGATTGGCACAGGGCCTATTTTTTGGTCAAGCAAAAAGCAGGCAGCCATTGCCTTATCTTCAGCAGAGGCATAGTATCGAGGAGCAGTTAATGCTTGCATTTAGGCAGTTTGGTTGTAGAGTATTCTAGCAGAGTTTGATTTTGGTAGCACCACTTCAACTGTCATCTTTTGTGACAATCAAAGTGCTATCAAGATCTCAACAGATCTAGTTCAGAGATAGAGGACCAAGCACATCAAGATCCACATGCACTACATCTGAGAGCTTGTGCATGATAGAACCATTGTTTTGCAATATTGCCCTACAGAAGAGCAAGTTGCAAACATCTTCACCAAGAAATTCATTGAGAAGAAGTTCTCTTACCTCCGTTCACTGTTGGGGTGAGTTCCATCATGGTGGAGACAGATTAGATCCTTCTATGTTTAGCTTGAGGGGGGGATTTCTTCCCATTGGGTTTTCCCTCTTTCCCCACTTAGATTTTTTCTAGCATTTTGGATTATTTTCTGTATTGGGGTGACTTTTGGTCTAGTTACCAGGGCCCTATCTTTTATTTTTTACTACATAGTATAGCTTGTGGGGGGGGTGTTAGGATATTCTCACCATCATGCAGTCATGCAAGCATGCATTTGCATGCTGCCCAGTCATCAGTGAGGTGTCACCCAACACCTAGTCCCCAGTATGCTAGCCCCGTGAGCTTCTTTCCATTCAGTTCTATCCATCCTAGTCCATGATGCACCCAGTTTGAGTCTCCTACTTGACATATGCACCTCCCTCACCTACCACCAATTGTGCATTCAGTTATTTTCTTGATTTATGGATATGCTCCTTGATTTGAGGACAGATTGACTAGTTAACTGACTGAAGCACTCCGACGGACCTCCAGTGAGACTAGATTTCCATTTTTTACTCCAGTTAGCTACTCATCTTCCCTACTTGATTTATCCTTCGCTCCATTAGTGCTCCCATGTGCTAGTTACACTACCTACATTCAGTTAGACTCAATTTGACACCTGATTGACCGTTACTTGTGCATTGATGACACCATTGATCTGATAATGAGGACTCCTAGTTGAGCCAAGCTATTCCATGCAGGCTATTCGAATGAACTCCTTGGTTAATTCGAATTATTTAGTCATTGTGACAACACATTGTATTGTATTCTACTTCTGAGTTCAATAGAGCACTACTACAATTCTCTTGCACAGTTTACACATATTATTCTTTATGCATCTATTGTAATTGATTTACTTGTTCAATTAGATCTGTTGTGTTTCAATTTCACATGTCAGTCACGATTTGATGCCGAACTTGTCGAAGTTGTTGAACTTGTCGAAGTTGCTGAACTTGTTGAACTTGTCGAAGTCTTGTCGGCTTCGATGACTAGTCGCAGTCATGAACTTATCGATGTTGATGTTGATGTTGGCATTTGACAATAATGCCAAGTGCTGGATGGATCAGTATCAGAGCTTGGACTTTGAGATAATAGTATATCATTGTTGCAGCAGTGTATTGAGTTGTTGGGAAAGGTTATTGTGATTTGACAACTTGTGTATTGGAAAAATCTTATGTTTGTTTTATTTTGGACTAGCAGAAGGAAATGGATGTTTGCATCAGATTTGAGGACTAGTTGGATGGCATTTCCAACTATTTGCAATGGAAAGTTAGGATAATTGTTGTACTTAAAGAAAATAGACTGTGGGTTAATGTTAGCATTGTGATAACTCCTCCCACTGACCCTATTTCTCTTGACATGCATGAATTAAAAGAGGCTAGAAAATAGAGGGTTATTCTAAATGGTGTCAAGGACCATCTCATCCCACACTTGGTTGAGAAGAATTCAACTTATGATATGTGGGACACACTGAAAAAATTGTATGAGGTGAAGAATGATAACCGAAAGATGGCACTCAAAGATAAATTGCATGGGACCAAGATGGCCAAGGGTGAGGGTGTGGTATCATGTCTTACCTGGGTGGCACAGGTAAAAGATAAATTGGCTGCAGTTGCAGAGGTCATCTCTGATTCTGAGTTGGTGAGGATAGCCTTGAGAGGCTTCACCAAATACTGGGAAGTATTCGTGAAGTGTGTGGTTGGTTGGGAAAATATTCCATATTAGAGTAGATTGTGGGATGATTTCACTTAGGAGGAGATCCGGGAAGGATCTCAGGGTAGTGGACAGATGGAGGTTGTTGTTGAAGAAAACTTTGCTATTTAAGCTAAGAGAAAGAATAAGTCCACTAAGGACTTGAGAAAAGTCAGATGTTTTGCTTGCAACCAGTATGGTCACTTTTCTTCTCAGTGTCCTGAGAAGAAGAAGGCGGAGGAGGAGGAGGAGGTTGTTGTTGCAACAGCCGAGATAGATGACTTTGGGGAAAGGTTTGAGAAAGATTTATCAATGTTCTCTCTTGTATCGAATGCCAGAAGCAATGGATTTGTGATGAACATGAGTTGGTTCATTGACAGTGGAGCCTCTCGTCACATGATCAGAATGTATCATATATTCCGTAGCATTACTGAGACAAATCCATACCAGATGGTTGAGAGTGAAAGGGGAACGACACGTTCAGTACGTGGATTTGGGAGAGTTAGGTTTTAGGTTCGATAGGGTAAACTCCTTGAGCATGATGGAGTTTTGTTTGTTCTAGGGTTGAGTGTGAACTTGCTCTCTATGTTAGCCTTGGAGGATGCAAGGTATTCGACATTGTTCCGGAGGAGACATGTGCGCATTTTTCTAGAAAGGGCAGTTTTGGGAAATGTTCTTATATAATCAGAGGGAGTGGAACTGATCCAACCACAGTTGATTGGTGATCGATTTAGTGAGTTGTACAAGCTAGGTGGACTGCCCATGATTTATGACCCAGATTCAAAAGAGGAGAAGGAGGCTCTTGAGGCTGCAGTGGTGCTAAGGTTCCAGTTGTTATCACTGGGATTGTGCTAAGTATTCGAGGGAGGTTTTTGGGTGAAAAGATGGGTTTGCTGAACTAGGGAGATTTTCGAAGTGAGCCTAGCTTGGTTTGTGTCCACTAGATAACAAAAATCCACACCGTGCGCAGTAAATCTAGCCTGAAGAAGAAGAAGTTGGAAGGAACTCAGGGTTTGATGATGGCCAAAAGGTAAAAAATTTGAAGGAATGCGCCCACGTCCTCTGTTGATCAGGATGGACGACTTGGATCGGATGCGATGAGATCTAAGGTTGTGATCTTCTATCATAGAATAAGGTGATAGAAGTTTAAGCACAGGCGAGTCACTTGTCAACAGGTATGTGAGAGTTGGATCAATGGCGGGCAATGAAGATCAACGGTCGACATTTAGTTCACGATTTGAACTTGTGCGGAGAAGTCACGACTCAGATTTGCAAAGTTGTGTTATCATGTCGCACCTTTCAACGACACGGATCCAATATGAAGCATATCTACGGCTCAGGTTATGTTCGCAAATTCAACTTGTGCGCTAGACCGACGTGGCTCATATTTGCGAGGTTGGTAAAAGGAACATCTATGGATGGCCCAGATCTGAGCAAAAGGGCGATCCACGGCTGGGAAATATTCACAGATAAAGGATGCTTCCAGAGTAGATCGTAATGTATTTGAAGGCCGTAGAGATGTTAGAAAAGAAAAGGGTGGGAGGATCTGTGGCTGTAGATTGCCAACATGGATGGACGGTCGACATGTCTCTATGGATGACAAACGTGTAAGGAAGATATTGGCAGGTTCATATTATAAAAAGAAGATCTGCATAGGGACCCACACCAAATTTGTCTTGTGCACATTGGATAGTGGGGGGAGCTGACGTTGCAGAGCCGACCAGCCAACTAGATGCCTAGAAAACCCTCCAAACTGTTGGGAGACCAGGTAAGCTGTTTTTCACCGAAATCTATTTAAATGGCAGAAGTTGTAGAGCCTCTAGGTTTCGAATCTCCTCAGTTAACCGACCTGGTAGAAGATAAAGATTATGACGTTTTTGACACCATGCTGATTAGTTTCCCTCCAGACACCATTAAAGAAAAACTAGAAGCTCTGAGGGTTGTCCAATCAGATACCCACCAAATTTACCAGTCCTTTTTCCATCTGTTTGCTACAACTCAGACCCCTAGTTGCCCCGAGTTTGTAGATTGGTGCACCGGCCGTTACTCCCCCGAGCAGAGAGCCGTCCTGAATGCATCAGGCTCCAAACTCCTATGCTATGTAAATGTCACGGCTGTTAGGAAAGCCTTGGCCATCCCCCAAAATTCTGTCATAAGGCCCAAGATTACAAAATGGAATCCCTCATTCAGTATTTTCGTCAAGCCTCTAAGGACCTTAAGAAGAGTTTCTAGTAGGAGAACCTACTACCCAGTCTTTTCCCTCTAGAAACCCCTTTCCCTAGTGAAGCTGAGCTGTTCAAAGAAGAATCTAAATATGTTATCTCCATACTGGCCTAGTTCTTATGGATGGATAGTGATAGATACCTAACAGAACCCCTAATCAACCTCATGTTCGTCCTGAGCACTTGCACCGTTGAGCCCTCAGACCCCAAATCGCTCGCTCAGTGCTCCTACCTTAAATTCGATGAAGCCCTAGCAGATAGTATCCATGCTCAACTCATTGAATTCCCCAAGACTAGGTCTTTTAGGTTTCAATCTTATCTACTGAAGATTTTTCTAGCAACACATGAGGAAAACCTACAGGGACTGGAGCTACAGATCACTGAAGAAATGTACTCAAGTTTCCAAGTTTTCATGGATGATCTCATGTCAGAGGTTTATTTTGTGTTTTCCAAGAGAGATTGCCAAGAGTCCTACCTAAAATGAAAGACCTGTTACAGCCTTCTATGGAAAGGAGGGTTGGGGACTGGTTCCTATTGAAAAAAAGGACTGTAATTAGGGTATACGGTTTTTCTTATGCCCCCTACATATTACCAGCTTTCCTAACTCCCAGATTGTTCACCCTGGAGTTCATAAGACAGAAACTAAAGGTCGAATGTGAACATTTCCTGAATGACAAGAAATTTATTGATATCAGTTTCCCCTGGGTGGGTGGTCCTTTTGTTATAAAAAATAAAGCATCCCTTCCTAACATTGAGCTGATGATTAGCGATTTGGGTTTCTCCTCTAGAGCTGCAATAAACTACGACCCTCACCACATAGTCTCCAAGAGAAGGAGGGGAATAGGTAGAAAAGGATACGAGCATTTGGAGCTCCCTGGCCTGGAAGAAACGGCCAATTGGATGGAGTACATAGAAAAGGATCAGATGGACATTGACCCACTAGGAGGCTCCCTCTCTTTGGTACCAGCAAGCACAACTTCAGTCTCTGGTTCACCTGGAAAGGACTCAGAATTAGCAGTAGCCTTGGTGCTCACTAGCATTCTAGAGAAACTCTCATCGTAGAAAGGTGGTGAACCTATGGATGTGTACAGTGAAGGTGAGAGAGCACTGAAGAGACAAAAGGTGGAAGACCCTGAACAACAAGTGGTAAAGGTAAAGGGAAAGTGATACGAACCGTTACACCAAAACCTCGAGATGTTAGTGAAGGCCGCCCACCAGGATCTTAACATCCCACCACGCTCCGCAGTCCAGACTCTGGGCTAGATGTGTGCTCGTATGGTGGTGTCCCCTTTGCGCCGTACGAGCCCCGGGCGAACACTGCAATGCCGGCGTTGCCACCTACTCTGTGACTTGAACCTGGGTGGAGGCTCTGATACCAGATGATACGAACCGTTACACCAAAACATCGAGATGTTAGTGAAGGCCGCCCGCCAGGATCTTAACACAAAGCATCCAAAGAAGCAATAGGTTAAGTTCTCGGTTCCATCCTTTGAAATTAAGGAACATGTGTTCAGCAAGACCCTTGTTGGGATTGCAGCACCAAGCGTGAGCAGGATGGCATGGTTGGAAGAATATGAAAAAGACCCTGAGACACTGTCAAAGGAAGCAAAATTGTATGATGATGTTAGGAAAATCTCATCTAAAGAGCTAACCCTGGTGGCAAGTAGAAATTTGGTGCAGAATACCTTGAGCCTTGCCTTAGCTACCAAGAGCAAGGCAACGGAGCTAAAGGTGAACTTGGAAAACATTCCACTGCTAGACGTGATTAACCTGCACAAAGAGACAGGGGAGGTTCTTTATGACAAGCTGCTCAAATATCCCCTCAACCTGTCAAAAGAACAAACCAGTAAAACTAAAGTACAATGTCAATTGAGAATAGAAAAGGTAAAGAACAAAAGTTTAAAGGCGCGGGTAAAGAAATCTCAAGCCTCTTTGCTGGCCACCGAGACCATTGAGGACAAAAGAAAAAGCATCTAAAGGTTGTTAGAGGAGAAGGATCAAGAGATCCTGAAACTAAAAAAGAAGTTAAAAATGCCAGTTGCCTAACTGGTAGATTCATCAGAGATTACATAGCTCGAGGAAGAGAAAGAGAAGGTACAGACAGAATTGATGGACTGCAAGGCCAAATTGATAGAGTCCGAGGAAAGAGGGGGAAAGTGGCAAGAAGACCTGAAATTAGTGATGGATAGCGAGGAAGCTCTGAAGGTTGAAGTCAAAAAGTTGGAAAAGAAACTCAAGGATAAAGAACAGGAAATAGAAGCTATGCTCACACCCATAGTAGAAGCTGGAGACTTCTCCATAGTAGGAAATATAGATAGGACCAGCTTAGACAACACAGAAGTGATAAGACTAAAGAAGCAAAACGCCAAAATGAAAGCTATGAGGGATACTGCTGAGCAAGAGAAAGAGGAGGCAGAAAAAGACAAGAAGGCCTGTGAAACAAAGTATCAGGCTATGCAAGAGGAATTTGATCATTTAAAACAACAGTTCATAGGAAAGGAAGCATTACAGGAGGCAAGGAAAATCATCTGGGGTAGCGTCATTGTGCAAGCAGAGCAACTGAGGCCATACCTAGATTTTATAGTAGATAAAGAGGACATGGTCAAATTAGCAGACTCAGTTATCGCAGTAGCAACGAGAAATTGAACAAAAAAACCCTTGGTCTGTGCCCAAAATGCAGTAGATTTTCTGAGTGGCCTATCTGAGAGCTGAATGAAAGCAGCGGATATCAAAGATAGAATTACCATCATCGTATGGGCCAAGAAAGTAATTCTAAGACATGAGCAGGTGAGCGTCGTGCAAACTGGAATAAATATCTTGACCAGGAAAGTGAAAATGTTCAAAGAAGTTTTTGATCCACTATTTAAGAAGGGTCTGCCTCTATTCTGGGAGAAAGATGGGACCATGATGACTAAGGAAGAGTACCAGGAAAAATTGGAGGAATGTCAGTCAGACCAAGAACATTTTACAATTTTGGTGCAACCCCTAGAAGGCAAAGTGGTGGTGGAGAAGTTGACCCGAGATTTCAAGCTCCTCATAACGTTCAAGGAGGCCCACACGCTCCTAGAAGGGTATTCTTATGAAGAACACACTAAAATGAGAATTCTCCTCAACGAGATCGAGTCCTCATATTTACCAACAACAGAACATTGGAAGTGGTTTGAAAATTATGGTAAGGGAAAACTAAAGCTAAGTGCATGAAGAGTTCAGGGATGTTGCAAGCATTCTACTAGTGGAAGCAACCTGTTAGTGAGAACAGCCAGCTAGAAGAGCATCTCCAGGATCATTTTTGTCTTTTGTGTTAAGAGTCGGTGGTCGTGTAGTAAAAAAAAACCGTAAATGTAAAAGGTTGTTGAGCCGAGTTTTTTCATCTCTGTCTTCTAGCTATAATGGAGAATATTCCCAGATTAGGTGTCAATAGGTTGTAAGTATTTTCTTTTCAAAGGAAGGTCGAGCCTGGGGCTCAAAGACATCTATAAATTCAATGTAATCGAAGACAGAAGGGTTGAAAACTTTTGGGAACTTGTGTGTTGCTTTGTGTTGAACATTTTGAAGTTCTGTTAATAAAGTTGGCAAAGCCTTGCATGCAGTGTTTCATAGATTCATGTGTTATCATATTTGCAGTATGTTTACTTCTTTCCTATGTGAATGTGTTTTCTTTCATTGTTAATTCGTTATGTCATGCTATTCGTACTTGGACCAGTGTAGTATTTGAATAAGATTCATAGTGATTATGCCTAGTTCTTATCGTTCCAAGTATTTCACGATCATTCTCTACTAAAATCGGCATGGAATTCATATCTTTATGCTCCATATCGATGGTATGTTTGTCCTTCTTCTAAATCGTTTGATTAAAAGTACTTTGACTGTAGATTGGTTACTTCCTTGCCTCTGAATGAATGTACCTACAAAGTATTGTCATAATTTTATCAGCTGTATGTTTTTAACTCCAATGCCCAATGGAAATCCATGTTGCTTTCAACCAAATAACAATTTAAATGGTTTGTCCCAACAGAAATCTAACCTTCTGAGTTTGCTTTGAATGATTATCATGAGTAATAAGAAGTTTGTGTGCTTTTCATTACTAAATCTATGACTAGTTTTAGTTCTCTTGAGTTTAATAAAGATCCCTCTCTGACTATGCTGGGTCAGTAGCATAATTCTAAAGTGGTTTTTTGGTTACCGACCCATATTGACCTCTCTGTAACCTAGAGGTACGATTTGGGTGCTAACATAGTGGCGCCGTTGTTGGGGAGCAAGTTGTCTTATCATCCCTGGGAGAATGACAAATGATTTCCAATTGTTAGGAGGAAGTTTCTGTCGATAGACAGAGGGTTCCCAAAGGTTAAGAAAGGTTGTGTTTCTGCCCTGGCGACTCCACTCATTTGTATTTCCGTTGGAAAAGAGTCCACTGGGGATTCGCCAAGCCCAAGTTATTTCCTGAAGAAGTCTTAGAAGGCACTCTGAACCCTAAAAAGATCCATACCTGAGTTAATCCATTCTCTGAAATCCTACTGGGCGTGGATAATCCAAAGGTCTTGCTTAGACATAGAGGTGATAGACGTAAGGCTAGTGCTGCTGATATTGAAGAATTTGTGTCTAAATATTTGTACGAGTTCCAGGAGTTAAATATAGAAGTGGATATTGGGAGGCCCTTAAATCCAAATTAGAGTCGGACTTGGAAGGGATAGATAAACTCGATTCATATTGTTTGGATCCTGTTTGGTACAAGTTGTAAAATACTGTTAGAACCGAAAAGGCTAGACCTCATCTTCAAAACCTTCAACCCCATATCAAGGTCCAAAATACCCCTTTGAATAAGCCCCCTTTAGTTCAAAATCCACCAGGGCCGATGGCTGCTAGGTTTGCCCCTTTGGTTCTACTAGCTGCCCTACATGACCTCCCTCAGAATTAGTCACAGAGGATTATCACATACGATGGGGAGGGTGATATATCAGCAAGTCAGCATGTAGATAATTTTGAATATTTCATTGACCGGGAAGAGGTGGACTATGAAGATGCTAAGATGAGGCTATTCACACAAAGCCTATCAGGAGAAGCTAGGAAATGGTTCAGGGATTTTCCAAATGCATCTATCCCCAACTTTACAGATTTCAGGACACTATTCCTAGATAGGTGGGAAGAAACCAGGGGTCCTTCACAAATATTATCCTAATAAAATCACTGGAAGAAGGGAAATTTTGAATCGGTGCATGATTTTTCTAGTAGGTTCATGAAGGTATATAATTCTATCCCTGATGATATAAAACCCTTGGTAGGCGCTGCAAAGCTTCATTATGCAGATGCATTTGAAGGAGATTTCTCTTGTTTGTTGAGAGAGAGGAAGTCACCCTCCCTTCTTGCTATGCTAAAGGATGCTATAGAAGTTGAGGCAAACATGATGGCTTCGGGAAAGTTGAAAGGGAAAGCTGAAGTAGAAAAAAGGAAAATAGAGATCCACACTTCCACTTCCACTTCTTCCTTTGCCAGTGATGTGAAGTTTGAAATGATGATGAAGACCATGGAAAAATTGATGGATAGGTTGGCCATAGCTAAAAAACCCCCTAATAGAGAGTGGCCTGAGAATCAAGTAAGGAACCCAAACTTCAGAAGACCTCCTCCCCAAAGGAATCAAAGGAACCCTGATGACCAGTAAATAAGGCCCCCTTTCCTTGAAAATATGGTCGATGAGGAAGGGATGGAAGACCCAATGAATGAGCAGATTCATCTCTTTGACACACTCGATCATGAAATATACATGACTGAAAGGGAGCATGATTTTTTCACCAAAGAGGGTTCTAGTTCCATTCTAGAGTTGGACTCAGAGCAGTATCAATTAGGATACCAGAATTCTATAGATGATTTTCAAAGAAAAATCAAGCTAAGGAATAGGGAGGTGAATGTAAACAAGGGAAAACCTATCTAGAGCCAGCCCCTTGATGCTCAACAAAACAATGATAAACAGAAAGAGAAGCAGCAAGAAACTGTTGCACAAAAGGGGCCAGAGAAGCCAAAGGAAAAGCAACAGGAGACTGTTGCACATAAAAATCTAGAAAATAAAGGACAACAGTCCAAAGAGGCTAAACAGTCAGAGCCTACAAACAAGGGAAAACCATCTTCATCTTTCAGTCTGAAAACTGAGCTGTCAAAAGTAAAGATATCCATCCCTTTTGATGAATTACTAAGGAACAGTGAATACAGGGAGAAAATCACCAAAATGGTCGGTGGTCAGGGTGACTGCCAGCAAGATATTCTAGAGGTAAACGAGGATGCTCCTACAATTGTTTTTGTGCCCAAGCTTGGAGAAGAAGATGACGAAGATGTTCCCCCTTTCTATTTGAGTCTAAATATTCATGACATGACTCTACACAATGTGCTAATAGACTCTGGTGCCTCTCACAACTTAATGCCAAAATCAGTGGTGGAAGAGCTAGGTTTGGAGATCACCAAGCCTTACAAAGATCTATACTCCTTTGACTCCAGGAAGGTCAAATGTTTGGGATTGATAAAAGATATGGTGGTAACACTGACACAGCTTCCAGCCAAAAGTATCATGATGGACATAGTAGTGGCTGATATCCCTGCAAAGTTTGGCATGCTATTGTCGAGATCTTGGGCATCAAAGCTGAGAGGGAACATGCAGCTAGATTTATCTTACGCCACCATCCCTCTATTTGGAGGAAATAGTCTTTGGTGTTGAAAACCATGTAATATGAGTGAAGAAGATTGTATCAAAGTGAGATTTTACCTCAACAAGTCTATTCATTATAGGTCCCAGAGCTAAGTTAGAGATTTCGCACTTGTCTTTTGCCTACTCCATGAACAGTTTAGAATCTCCCAAAACCTACAAGTTTTGGACACCTCTGTTTTCTATTGATTTCACCAATATCCATAGCTTAAAGAACTCAAATCTTATGCTTGAACCAAGGCCAATACCATATCTAAGAAATGTTAAAGTTATTGTAACTGCGGAAGATATCCACTTGTATTTTATATTGTAATTATTATTGTATTTTATTTGTACCTATGACGCAGATGTATATTCCTCCGGTCGGGGATGTAATTATTACATTTGGTCATGAAAAGTCATTGAGGTAAATCCTCCCTTGTAATTTGGGGCAATAGATCCCCCTAGAGTCAAATGTAAAGGGGTTTTTAAGTCCCCTAGAGGAATCAGACCAGTTAGAATTAGTTGGGGTCGACATGTCAATTGGTAAAGTTAAAGTGGAAGTGAATGTATAAATAAAGAGCTAGGATATCTCATTTATTCATTCACTCACTCACCAAGTTCACATTAGTGAGAAGGAGGACAAGTTCGAACAAGTGGAGAAGAGAGAAGTTGTTGAAGACCATCTCTATTTTTGGGGTTTACTTTTGTGACATTATTTTGGTGATCATTTTATCTCTGAGGTAGTTCTGGGGTTTTCTCCTTTATGGTTTCCCCAAGGAAAATATTTGTGTCTCTTGTGTTTATGTTGTGCTTCTTATTATCTCTGTAAAATCCTAGATAATTATTGATTAAAAGTTAAAAATCTAACATGGTATCAGAGCTAACCTCAAAAGAAGACATTGTGCAGCTGCGAAAGCTAGGGATTCTTAATTTTTGGGTTTCTCTCCACAAATCATCAAAAAAAAGAGTCTAGGATAACTCGCCTAAGGAGGGTGCATCTTTCTGTCGAAGCAGAAGTTGATTCTGAGCATTTTCACTTTTTGGCCCATCACTGTTGTCAGAAATTAGGGCTTCTTCAAAAATTAGACTTTTGGATTGCAAGTGGCATAGGGAAGTGCGCCTCCCCAAAATCAAAATTCTGACACCAATATCGAAATTTTTGAGCGGGTAAAACTCCTGTAAAGTCAAACCCTAGTTTGACTCTAGACTAGAAAAACCAGAAAACCAGAAAAGACTAGAAACTGCAGATCAGAATTTCGCAAGTCAATTTTCAGGGGTGAATTTTTGGAATCTTTAGAAACCAAGTGTACCATCCTTCTTGACTCAGTCAAGCACATCTATCTGTCCAGACAGAAGTTTCAAATTCCATGTTCAATAAATTTTAGGGTTTCTCTAGCAAACCCTAGCCAGCTCCATAACCAGCTTCAACAAATCAAGTGGTAAGACCTAAAATATTTTCTATTTCCATTTGAAGTAGTCATTAAAGATGTCTCACCACACCAAGCTTGAGGATAATCTTGAAGGGGCTGATAACTTTCGAGCATGGAAGTATAGGATTACACTAGTCCTTGAAGAGAATGAATTGGACACATATGTAAATGAAGAAGTTCCATTTACAGAGGAGATGAGGCTAAATATCTACACAAGAAGAACTTCGTCAAGGCCAAAGGATCATTGTTGATTTTATTAAGGATCACCTCATCCCACATTTGTCTTCCTTAAATACACCTAAAGAGATGTTTGATTCCTTGACCAAGCTATTTGAAGGAAAGAATATAAATCAGAAGATGACCTTGAGGAGCCAGTTGAAGGATGTGAAGATACAAAATGCAGATACCATGCAGTCCTACTTTACAAGGGTCTCTCAAATCAAGGATCAACTTGAAGCTGTGAGAGAAAATATAGAGAATGGAGAAATTGTGATGACCACCTTGAATGGTCTCCCTAGATCATGGGATTCCTTCATTCAAGGGATTTGTGCTAGAAAGAAGTTAATCACATTCAATAGACTGTGGGAGGAATGCTCACAAGAAGAAGCTCAACTTGTAGTTTGAGAAGAGAAAATGGGAGGAAACGACAATCAATCTCTCACATCACACTTCAGAAGGAATAACACCAAGAGGTCTAGCACCACCACAACAAGAAGGAGAGCCATCACCATAATCAAGGAACCACCCTAGAAAATTCAAGAGAGATATATCTACTGTTAGATGTTATACATACGATGAGAGGGGACACTACTCCAAAGATTGTCCCAGAAATAGAAGTGGCTCCAATAAGAAGAATACCAACAAGAAAAGGAACCATGCACACACAGCAGAAGATTATGAACCTCCAAGGAAGAGAGCCAGAGAAGAAAGTGATGAATATTCAAGTGACGAAGAGTATGTCCTAATATCATCACTCATAGGCACTGTCACACACGAAAATAATGATTGGACTGTAGATAGTGGGGCTTCCAAGCATATGACAGGATATAAAGAATCCTTCATGAACCTATCTAAAGATGAGTCACCTCACAAGGTGAAACTTGGGGGTGACTACCAATATCCCATAAAAGGAAGTGGAGAAGCTTCATACAAGATAGACTCTGGCAAGTCTTTGAAGATGAAAGATTTCCTATATGTTCCAAGACTCAAGAAAAAATTCTCTCCATAGTTGCATTGGATGCAAAAGGTATGAGGGTTGCATTTGTTGATGGCCAATTCCTAATGTGGCCAAAGGGAAATGCTATAGATGATGCAGTTGTTATTGGAGAGAAAGAGGGAGGTTTGTACAAATTGAAGGGCCAACCTGAACAAGCCTTGGTCCATGACTCCATGGAGCCAAGTGAAATTTGGCACAGAAGGCTTGCACATGTGCACTACCCATTGCAAGTAAAGCAGATGAAGGACTTCCAGAAATACAGTCGAAGCATGAAGGTGTTTGCAAAGGATTTGAAAAGGGAAAGAACATGAAGAAGGAATTTCCAAGTAGCGAGAGCAAAGCTAAAGGAAAATTGGAAATCATCCACTCCGGTGTATGCGATCCTATGTCATCCAGTTCATTGAGTGGGTATGTATACTATGTTTCATTTATTGATGATTTCTCTCGTAAGACTTGGATATACTTCTTGAAAAGAAAATATGAAGTATTCAACAAGTTCAAGGAATTCAAAGCCTTGATCGAGAAACACATGGAGAAAGCAATAAAGACTTTCTGACCAGATAATGGTCGAGAGTTATCATCGGAAGATTTCAAGAACTTATGCAGATAATCTGGGATTAAGAGGGATTTGACCACTCCTTACAATCCACAAAAGAATGGCATTGTAGAAAGGAAGAATAGAACAATCATGGAAGCAACATGAGCAATGATTCATGACCAGGATCTTCCGATACACCTATGGGAAGAAGCTGCAAGGACAACTATGTATGTACAAAACCGTACTCCTCATAGAGTACTAGAAAACAAGACTCTTGAAGATTCAAGTGTTCTTCGGAGATAAACCAGAAATCTTCCATCTAAGGATATTTGGCTGCCAAGTTTACATACACATTCTGAAGGATAAAAGGATGAAGTTGGATCCTTTAGGAAAGAAGGGTATATTCGTAGGATACAGTGAAAGTTCAAAGGCCTACCGAATATACTTCCCAGGATTCAAAAAGATCAACATCAACAGAGACATGACGTTTGTTGAAGACTCAGCCTACAACAAATCCAGAAAGTTACCTATTTAAGACACTGAAGAACCTGAAGTTCCTAGGACCATAGATGCAGTAATGGAAGAAGTGATTCCAAAAGACAACGAAGACCGCGAAATGGAAGAACCACAAGAACCTGTAGATCCACCTCGTGAGAAGAAATCTCACAAGAGGAAGCCAGTATGGGTACAAGAGGCAATTCAAGATGCAGAGAACTATGGCGCTCCAGAGGGGATGCATAGAGAAAGAAAGAGACCTAGGGCATACTCCAGTTATGTATCCATGTTGTGCGACATCATTTACAAAGAGACTTCCAACTATGAGGAAGTGACAGAGAAGAAAGAATGGAAGGATGCCATGATTAAGTAGTACCAGTCGATCATGAAGAATGATTTCTGGGATGTAGTACCGAGACCAGAAGGGAAGTCTATTGTGACTTCCAAGTGGATCTACAAGATCAAACATGCTACAAATGGAAGCATAGAAAAACACAAGGCAAGTTTTCTAGCACGTGGGTTCTCCCAGAAGGAAGGCATAGATTATGAGAAGACATTTGCACCTGTAGCTAGATACACTTCCATCAGAACAGTACTTGTGTTGGCTGCAGTGATGAAGTGGAAGGTACACTAGATGGATGTAAAGACATCCTTCTTGAATGGTTTAGTAGAGGAGGAAGTGTACGTGGAGTAGCCACTTGGATTTGAGACACATGACAGGTAGACTCATGTGTGCAAATTAAAGAAGTCCTTGTACAGATTGAAAAAGGAACCTGGGACATGGTACGATAGGATGGATAGTTTCCTGATGAGCTTGGGATTTACTTCCAACCTTTACTACAAGGTTGAAGTGGGAAATCCAATGATACTTATACTCTATGTAGATGATCTGTTTTTTACAGGAGAGGATGGGATCATTGCAGATACGAAGAGGAAACTTGCCACAGAGTTCGAGATGAAGGACCTGGGTGTGATGCATTATTTCCTAGGCATGGACATGTGGTATAATCTGGATGGGATATTCCTTGGACAAGGGAATTATGTAGTAGAGATTCTAAAGAGATTCAGAATGATGGAATGCAAGGCAATGGCCACACCCATGGAATCAAACTTGAATCTACTTTGTGATGCGTCATCAGAATTAGTTGATGCCACAATGTAGTGTCAGATGATTGGTTCATTAATGTACTTGACGAACACGATACCATACAAATTCTTTTTTCTAAACACCTTGAGCTAGTTCCTGATGGATCCAAGACAAGTTCACCTCATTGCTGCAAAGCATATATTGAGGTACCTGAAGGGTACAATGGATTATGGGCTCAAATATGACGTGAATCAAAAGGTTAACCTGCAGGACAGTTTCGTAGATAGGAAGAGCACTTCCGGGTGCTTCTTCAGTATGGGATCAGGTGTGATGTCCTGGTTTAGCAGTAAGCAATCCTGCGTGGAACTGAGTAAAGCCGAAGCAAAGTATGTTGCTACTTGTTCGACTAGTTGTGAGGCAGCATGGCTTAGGAAGTTATTGTATGATTTGTTTGATCTCCAGTTAGAGGCGACTTGTATATTCTGTGACAACTAGAGTTGTGTGAAGTTGTCCAAGAACCCAGTGTTCCATGATAAGTCGAATCACATTGAGCTCAAGTACCACTATATCATGGATATAGTGCAGAGAGGAGTAGTGAAGCTCCAGTATGTTGCAACGGATACGCAGATAGTCGATGTGTTGACCAAGTCGCTAGAAAGAGTGAAGTTTGAGTACTTCAGAGAGAAGCTTTGTTTTCTTCAGATCGAGGGTCCTTTCATGGGGGATTGATGAGTCTGGAAGACGTAGATGCACATGGGCTAGTCTGACATGGTGGTAGGTTGGTCCTCCCATGGCCGTTGACATAAGTGACAGGGCCAGTCTGGCAGGCTGGTAGGTTGGTCCTCCCATGGTCGTTGACATAAGTGTCGGGGCCAGTTCAGCATGGTGGTAGGTTGGTCCTCCCATGGCCATTGACATAAGTGTTGAGCCAGTTCGGCATGGTGGTAGGTCGGTCCTCCCATGGTCGTTGACATAAGTATTGAGCCATTCTAGCATGGTGGTAGGTCAATTCTCCCATGGCCGTTGATGTAATTGCTATGCCTTTCCGACATAGTGGTAGGTTGGTCCTCCCATGGTCGTTGATGTAAGTATTGATCCTTTCCCGAATGGTGGTAGTTCGTTCCTCCCATGTCAGTTGATGTAAGTGTTGTGTGATGTGCATCTGGGTTGTGCTCCGTGTGACAATGAGATGATCTAAAGATGATGAGGTGATAGTAGGAGACGCAGGTATTTTCATAGGAAATGTAATGACTGATCCTGGGTTGTACCTACTTGATGGCTTGCTTGCGGAGATGGTGAAGACCTACATGAGGGCTGTAAAATTAGTCACAGCAGATCTGATGAACAAGTAAATCAATCACAACAGATGAACATAGAAAATATGGTGTAAAACTGTGCAAAACATGCAGCAGTGCTCAATATCCCAGTAAGGGTGAATGATTACAATAGAATACAGTAACAATGACTGAGCAATTCAAATTTCCTAAGGAGATCATTCGAACCACTGAATGGAGTAGCTTGACTCCAACTAGGAGTCCTCATCATCAATCAGTGGTGGTCATCAATGCACAAGAACCAGTCATCCAGGTGTCAATCTGAGTCTAACTGAGTGTAACATGTGTAACTGAAGTGTGTAGCACTGATATAGGGAAGTGGGCTTAGTGGAGGGCGCATGGGAGGCTAACTGAAGTTAGAACAAGTCATCTAGTCAATCTGGAGGTCCAACGGAGTGAAACAGTCAGTCGGGAGTGAAACTAGCCTCAAATCAGGGAGAATTGGAGCTAATTGAGTGTAACGGAAGTGGAACTGCAGTGGTAGGTGAAGAAGTGTGCCCTTCTCTGGCAGTAGGTGAGAAGTGGGCGCCTTCCAGACTAGGAGGGCTGAAACTCTGATGTAAGAAGCTCCCAGGTGCTAGAATAAGGTGGCTAAGGTGCTGGAGGCATCAACCTGGTGACTGGGATGCATGCAAACCCTAGAATTTGCATGAAAACCCTAATTGCATGCAAGATCCTGAAAAATATGATGTGGATATCCAAACAAGGGCTAGGCCTACATTCAGCATGAAAGAGGGTTGGCTCTGTAGAAATTCCTATGACGAGTAGAATTAAGAGATAGCACCAATTGATGGTCGACAAGATGAAGATTTCAGCAGCAGTGACGATGACGATCCATTGTTGATGATGATGTTCCAGCATTGTTGATCCAGCGACGAAGACTTGTGTCCAGATGTGTTGATGATTGTGTCAAGAGAATACCTTCCTAGTTAAGAGGGAGTGTTAATGTTATTGTAACCACGAAAGATATTCAATTGTATTTTATATTGTAATTATTATTGTATTTTATTTGTACCTCCGATGGAGATGTTTATTCCTCTGGTCGGGGATGTAATTATTACATTTGGTCATGAAAATTCATTGAGGTAAATATTCCCTTGTAAGCCGGGGAAATAGATCCCCTAGAGTCAAATGTAAAGCGGTTTTTAAGTCCCCTAGAGGATTCAACACAGTTAGAATTAGTTGGGTCCGACATGTCAAGTGGTAAATTTAAAGTGGAAGTGACTGTATAAATAGAGAACTAGGCTCTCTCATTTATTCATTCACTCACTCACCAAGTTCTCATTTGTGAGAAGGAGGACAAGTTCGCATAAGTGGAGAAGAGAGAAGCTACTGAAGACCATCTCTATTTTTGGGATTAACTTTTGTGATATTGTTTTGGTGATCATTCTATCTCTGATGAAGTTACTGGGTATTCTCCTTTATGGTTTCCCCGAGGAAAATCTTTATGTCTCTTGTGTTTATGTTGTGCTTTTTATTCTCTCAGTAAGATCCTAGATAATTATTGATTAAAAGTTAAAAATATAAAAAGAAAAAAGTGGTGATGTATGTTTACATGAAGAATGACCCCAACACCAGAGTCTCGTGGAATACCTTAATTAACCCCATCAAGAAAACCCAACAGTAATAAAAAATTGATTTCACATTCCTTCAAAATCCACGTGGC